>BTHU01000001.1:24269639-24744639 GCA_036184795.1 Tokudaia tokunoshimensis | reverse complement strand
ACACTTTACAGCTGCTTAAAAAGCAGGGAAGCCCCCTAGACGAGAAGGGACCAGAGCCTGGGTGCAGTGGGTGGGGGCAGGGCAGGACTAGGACAGCACTCCCAATGTCAGCAAAAGAAACTAGCGTCGCATTTATTTATTATTTTTTTTTAAAGGGAGAGAAGAAACTCTCCACCACCACCATTCAGGCTTTTGCCCACAATGGAATTTGCTCCTTTCTCCCGCGTCTCAATGGTCTAACAAAAACAACCCGAGCTTTATAAATAGCTTTTCGTGTCCATTTAATGTGAAAGATTGGGGGGTAGAGAAGCCTCTGCCATCACCGCTCTCCCAATGGTCTCGGCCTGCAGTTGGGTTTAGCTTGAGTGTAAATCTCTTTTGTCCCGGTAATATATGGCTCTCGCTGCTTGTCCATAGCCTTTTGCGGTTAGTTCATTACTACACAATTACCATTCACGCTTCGTTAGCGTCTCTGTTTCTTTTTGTTTTTCTTTTTCTCTCCCTTAAAGCGAAACTCTCCCCCTTTTCATAGTGCCAATTCCCAGTGGGAAGCGGTCAATGTGCTAATTAGACGCCACTTTTCCTGTATTCAAACCGATTTCTTTACGTGGTGGAGGAGGCAGAAAAATCATATGTCTTTTTTAAAACGATGAATGACTGGATTTTTTTTTTAAGCTAAAGTGGATTTTTTTTTCCCCTGTCTGCCAAGCCAGCAAAGTACCTTGTTTTAAAAGGTACGGACGGCATCAAGTCCGTGGGTCTTGGAGGGAAAGTGGAGGTGTGATGTCTTTATGGGATTATTTTTATTTCTGTAATTTACTTTATTCTGTTACAATTTACGGCCCTGGTTGGTGCGGATTGTTTCTCTAAGACCATTGAATGGAAGTGGGGGGAAAGCAACAGGCAATTGTGGCTGCTGTTTTCGTGGTTTTTCCTAATCCGGGTTTGCACGGTTGAAAGGGAAAGTTATTTGTGCGGAAAGCGCCTTTCACTCGGGCAGGTTGTAGGTTCTCGGTCTATTCTCTACTGGGAGAAAAAGGAGTGCTTTAAAAAGATGAAGGGACCCGAGGGAAAAAAGGAGGTAGAAAGTTAGCGAAAACAGCCTGAGAGAGGCGGACGCTCGGCTCTGCAGGACGCCCGGCTCATTCTCTACCTCCCTCACCCCCCGCAGCTTCCTCCAGCGTCGTGCCTATCCCCGGGACTTTCTCCTGGCCGCTGGCCGCTCGGGGCAAGCCTCGCCGGGGCATGCTGCGCAGAGCCGTGTTCTCTGATGTGCAGCGAAAAGCCCTGGAGAAGACGTTCCAGAAGCAGAAGTACATCAGCAAGCCAGACCGGAAAAAGCTGGCCTCCAAGCTGGGCTTGAAGGACTCGCAGGTGCGCGCGGCCTCCCCCCTGCCCCACCCTCACGCGACACCCTAGCCCTTGCCAATCAATTGCGAGAGCTCTCTGACGCCTTTTAGGCTGGCGGAGCAGCTGGGGAAACCCAGGCCTAGCGAGGGAATAAGCATGGGTGCCACGTTACTTGAGGTTTCCCCAGAGCAGCCTCCTTTTCCACCCCACCCCACCCCACCCCACCCCATCCCACCCCCTTCCATCTTACTAGGCCCACCTCCCCCATCCGCCCAGCTGAGTCAAGTGGCGAAGGAGAAGAGGATGGATGGATGTAAGGGTACATGGATAGATATGTGGATAGATAGATGTATATGCGTGGATGGGTATGTATGCAGGTGGATGTGTACATGGATACGGTGTATGCATGCATAGGGGTAGGGGGATGGTACATGAATGGACACATGAATCGGATAGATGAATGGATGGGTGTGGGTCATGGCTATGGGGGCGAGTGGATGAATGAATGCACGAATTCGATCGAACATGCCTGGATGGCCAGGTAGGTAGCTGAGAGGAGCAGGAGTAAAGAGGACCTACAAGGCTGGTGGGGAACAACTCCACCCAAATCACCTTGAGGGCAGGAAAGACAGAGTCCTTCGTGTTCCCCAAACCTGGCTCCCGAGGGTTACCCCAACCACTAACTGATTTCCCGGTTCTTCCCTAACAGGTGAAAATATGGTTCCAGAATCGACGCATGAAGTGGCGGAACTCCAAAGAGCGGGAGCTCCTGTCTAGCGGGGGCTGCCGAGAGCAGACCCTTCCCACAAAACTAAACCCTCATCCAGACCTCAGTGATGTAGGCCAGAAGGGCCCTGGGGATGAGGAGGAAGACAGTCCGAGTGCCCGCCTGGCCTACCACGCGCCCCCAGACCCTCGACACCTGCTGGAAGGGCCACTGCCTGCCTCGCCCGCGCACTCGAGCAGCCCGGGGAAACCCTCAGACTTCTCTGATTCTGATGAGGATGAGGAGGGCGAAGAGGATGAGGAAATCACCGTGTCCTAGGAGCCCCTCCAGCGGCCCTGGGGCTGTTGCAATTGGAAACTGGAGAGGGAACGCCCACGTGGCCACCTCTGTACAGGATCCTGGATCCTGCCTCTTCTCACAACAGATCCACCACCTTCTCAGGGGTGGCACCACCCTTTCTGTTGTCCCAGAGACATTTCCTTGCTTTGTGCTGCCACTTCCAAACAGCCCTTCCCACGGGAGTGTGGGTCTTTTCCACAAGGGCAACAGTGCATCTATTTATTGCAAATTATTTAGACACCGTGTGCAGGGTGTGTGTGTGTGTGTGTGTGTGTGTGTGTGTGTGTGTGTGTGTGTGTAGAGGGGTGTCTATAGACCCACTGCCAGTACTTACTGTGAGCCAGGTCCTGTCGAACGCCAAGCCTCTGACCCCTAACTTCCTGGATGACCACCTTTCTGCAGTCAGCTATCCTGTCTTCTTGCTGTGAGAGTAGAAAGCGCAAGAGATTCCAAAAGAGAATAAGGGCACAGCCCTGCCTCTCTGCCTAAGGGGGAAGCTAGCGAGCTTCTCATTTCTTGATGTTCCTTTGTGGGGGATGAAGTGAGTTCTCTCTGTAGAGAAGAGCGTGCTTCTATTTCTATGCTACTCTGAAACATTTAACCTTTCTTCTACACGTAGAACATGTGCGCCGGGCGCTCTGCGGAGCATCCTTCTGCTACTTCGAGGGGAGCCTTTGGCAGAGCTGCCGGCTCCTGGCCCTGGGGTATGGACTTGCCTGCCTCTCTGACATGCTTCACCCAAACATGCTGTCTGCACAGCTTTCGTGAGCTGTGCTCTACTGTGTATCTATATTTTGTATGGATATTTTATACTGAGGTTATTGTGAATGACCATGATGAAGGGCTGGCTGGGTCCCTCTCATTATTTTTCTCTGCAATGGTCTTTAAAGTTTAAAAGGTAGCTATGTAACTTCATAATTTATAAGGAGATGCTTATTTTGTATTTTTTACCATGTACAGACTTTTTATATATGTATATTTGTATCAAATGGATAAATGCCAAATAAAAAGTAGAATGGATTTGATGGCTAAAGGGCATCATCAATTCGCAAAATGTGATGGCTGAGAGAGATGGGATTGGTCACGTTGATACCCAGAAGGCAAATGTCTTAGTTAGGGTTTTATTGCTGCGAACAGGCACCATGACCAAGGCAACTCTTAGAAGGACAACATTTAATTGGGGCTGGCTTACAGGTTCAGAGGTTCAGTCCAGTATCATCAAGGCAGGAACATGGTAGCATCCAGGCAGGAATGATGCAGAAGGAGCTGAGAGTTCTACATCTTCATCTGAAGGCTGTTAGCAGAATACTGACTTCCAGGCAACTAGGATGAGGGTCTAAAGCCCACACCTACAGTGACATACCTACTCCAACAGGGCCACACCTTCCAATAGAGTCCCTGGGCTGAACATATACAAACCATCACAGCTAACTATTATAACACAGCCCTATATGCTAATTGACAAGTGACAACTCCAGTAAGAGGGTACCAAGAAGCTGGGCTCCCAACTAGCCTCCCATTCTCCCAGACCAAAGTGATGGACTGCAAGAGGCCAGTGCAGGGCACTTGGGTTGTTCAGGCCTGCTGTGGTTTGCATGTTCCCCTAGAAGGGGGAACTATTTCTAGTGTCATGGAAGGCTTGGGGACTAACCCAGATACGTCTTCAAATGGCCTGATTGTAACTGGAATGTCAGTCCACAGTCAAAGCCAGTGAGCCCAGATTTGAGTTCCAGTCTCCAGAGTTTGCAAACTATTTCAAGCGACTCCTTCCGGCAACAGTGATTCTTAGCCTAAAAGAAGAATCCCAGAGGGGACTTTTGTTTCCTGTGAGAGACTAGTCTCTGTCCCATGCACCTCACACCTACTGTTCTTTGTGAACTCCTAGCTCAAATCCCAATAGTGAGAGAAGCTTCAGTGAGGCTGAGGCGGTGGTATGTTTGAAATGTGAGCCCATTCTCCCTCCTCTTCAATAACACACACCATCGTGCTGACTTCTCCCAACCTTGGGACCAGGTTAGTTTATACTGAGAACTTAGAGAAAAGAACTCATGCTTGTTCTAGTAATGATTCTAATTCAAGAAGCCTCCCCAGGTCTCCTCAACATGTGGTCCGTGTTCTATACAAGTTCCTCTGAAGAAGGGATTCCTCTACTGGGACCTACACATTCAGAGAGAAGAGCTTAACCAAAAATGGCCGACTTCTTCCTCCATGTCAGTTCTAGCTGACAGTTCTAACTTAGGGCTAGTGGCTGGAATTCAAGGACCCCAGAACACCCCAAGCTCATTCCACAAAACACAGCAATACTCTGCGGCCAAGGCAGCAGCTCAGGTACTGATTAGTGCAGGCATTGCTAAACGGTATGTATGGTATATAGAGCAATGGAATATTACTCACCCTTTAAAGGGGAATTCTGTCACCTGCTTCAGCACCAATAAACCTCGAGGGCATTATGCCAAAGCACAGCCATTACAAAGTGACAGATGCTAGGACTGCATTGTATGAGGTTTGCAAAGCAATCTGAATGTGAAGCTACTGAAAAGAGTACCCTTCAACCAGTCCATCATGGTCCAGTTTCGCAACACCAAAAAGTTTTAAAGATCTGTCGCATGTCAAAAAGTGTAATTGACACTACTTGATTGTATATCTAAACTTGGTTGACACTGAGCTTCAATGATGGCTCAAGCGGTAATGTACCTGTCATACAAGCAAGCATGAGACTCTCAGTTTAGGTCCCCAGAACCCACATAAAAGATCAGACATAGGGTGCATGCCTGTAACCCCAGCCTTGGGGCCATGGAAACACTCAGACTCCTGAAGTTCGTTGGTCAGACAGCTGAAACATATCCATGAGCTTTAGGTTTAGTGATAAAGTCTGTCTGACTGAGTGGGGATGTAGCTCAGTGGTAGAGCGCATGCTTTGCATCTATGAGGCCCCGGGGTTCGATCCCCAGCATCTCTGCGTGGTTACCACTTTGCTGGGCAGTGGTGGTGCGTGCCTTTAGTCCCAGCACTTGAGAGGCAGAGGCAGAGGCAGGCAGACTTCTGAGTTCTAGGCCAGCCTGGTGTACAGAGTGAGTTCCAGGACAGCCAGGGCTACTCAGAGAAAACTTGTCTCCGAAAAAAAATGAAAACAAACAAACAAATAAATAGTAAATAAAAGTGAACAGAGATTGAAGAAAAATGGCAGACACTGTAACCACAGGCCTCCATACACATGTGTACACATATATCCCTCACATATGAAAATAGAGAGAGAAAGTGAAAGGCATGTTTCACGTGAAGCACGGCAGGGGAGTGTCAGGTAATCCCAGGGGAGGCTAAGGTGGGAAGATGGTCAAAGAGAGCAAGCAGGCGAAGAGCCAAAGCTTTCTTCCACGTCCTTATATAGGCTTCCAACAGAAGGCGTGGCCCGGGTTAAAGGTGTGTCTTCCAGCCTCAGGATCTGAATCAAAGGAGTGTGTGTGTCTTTCTACCTCAAAGGTCAGGACTGGAAATGGATCCACCCACTTTAAACCAACCCCTGCCCTCCCCACAAAAACTCTCACAGGTACGCCCTCTAACTTTGGATTGTAGTTCATTTCAGATGTAGCCAAAGTGATAACCAAGACTAGGCATCACAAGTGATATCAAAATTATGACTGCAAATATTATCATAAGACTGCATAGAATTGAAGCAAGAGACATTAGAAGAGACAGGATTATTTTTAAAATATCAACAAATCATACTATGATCTAAGTGTTAATAATAAGTGTTTTAAAAGTCCAGGAAGGAAATACTCCAGAGATCTTATGAAAGTGTGTATTTCTCCTGCATGCACAGATCCCTACTTATTGAGAAATACAGGTGGCTTATTTTATGTTGTTTCAGGTCTCTAATGACTGAGCATCACAAGGGTGCCAATACAGCTGCATACATCTCAACCTAGTGTCACTGATTGCCCCTCATACACACTAGGAACTTGCTATGTGCCCAGTGCATACATGGAAATAAAGGGACAGACACACAGGAATTCTTGGGCCTGAGAGTTACAAGGCTTTGAGGTCAGTGGAAAGATTAGTTAAGTTAGTAAAGAAAACCGGGGGTTACAGAGATGGCTTGGTGGTTCAGAGTGCCTGTTCCTCTTACAGAGGACCCAGATTTGATTCCCAGAACTCAGAAGGCTCACAATGATATGTAACTCTGGTCTCAGGGGATCCTCCTCTCTGCCCTCTTCCTGTTCTGAAGGCATCAGATACCCATGGTGCACCTGCAGGCAAACCATTATATGGTAAAACACACATAAAATAAATCTTAAAAACAAAATGAAAGATATTAAATAAGTGGGAAGTTATTTTTTATTTTGTTTTGAGACAGGATCCCACTGTGTAGCACTAATTTGTCTGAAACTCATTATATAGACCAGGCTAGCCTCAAATTCACGAGATGCTTTCTTTGCCTTGGCTTCCTGAGCGCTGTGACTGTTTCTGTTTTGAGACAAGGGCTCATTCTGTAGCCCGGGTTGGCTTCCATCCTCCTTCCTCTGCCTCCCAGTGCTTGGGTTACAGGTCTTTGCCACAATACCCATATTTAAGTCAGTTATGTTTTCATGACAAGCATGTATCCCATTAGCTGCTGTCAGAAGAAGCCACACATAGAGTCTCTGGAAAACTCCACTGTGTAAATGGGAAAGGGCCTTG
Organism: Tokudaia tokunoshimensis; assembly: GCA_036184795.1. Classification (NCBI taxonomy): domain Eukaryota; kingdom Metazoa; phylum Chordata; class Mammalia; order Rodentia; family Muridae; genus Tokudaia; species Tokudaia tokunoshimensis. The sequence goes on along the minus strand of BTHU01000001.1, from coordinate 24,737,546 downwards.
GGGGCTAGCCTCCCAGGGCCCCCAGTACCATTACCCACTGTCTATGTCACTCCCTGGCCAGGGTACCCAGTCTTAGCCTCGACTCCTGACTCCCTTGCTCCAGGTGTCTCTTCTCAGCCCTCGCTGCCTCTTTCCTTGTGAGTTATTAGGTAGTGGTCTCCTCTTCTCTCTGGCTTCAGGCAGATCCGGATGTTGATGAGCGCCCATCTGCCCACTCAGAAATCTCTCTCCTCAGCCCCAGACAGAGATGGCCAACAATCTCAGAACATCCATCTCTGGGTCTCCTCCACCCCAAAACTTATTGTCTTTATCCACCTGACTAGACACCTAGGAGCTATACTTCTGAGCCTGTCTATAGGGTACTTCTAGAAAGGACTGACTAAGAGGGAAGATCTGTTCGGAATGTGGGTGGCACCAACCCATGTCCAGGGTCCAGGGTTGAGTAAGAAGTTGAGAAGGAAGAAGCAGAGAGTAGAGCATCTCTCTGCTATTTGATCTGCTGAGGCAGGAGCTAGCAGCCTCCTATAGCCATGCCTTCTCTGCCACAGTGGCCTTGTGTCCCCCAAGTATACATCAAAATGAACTTTCCTCCCTCAAGTTGCTTCCTGTTAGGTCTATAAAGATGTGAAATGCAATTAACATCTTCTAGTTGCCTCAAGCGCTCAAATAAAGCAAAGAGAACTCTCCCTAAAAGTCAGCAGTGTGGGTGCCACTCCTGACTCTCACTGGCTGCCACATGTCCCACTGTCACCAGTCAGCCTCCCTAAGACCTGCCTGTGTTATAAACGATAACCTCATCTTAATAAAGACCCTCTTTATTGATTCCTCGTCCTTCCCAGTCCCACACACCACAGCCACAAGGAAAAGCTGCCATTACTATTTTTGTGTAAGGAACATAGTTCAGACACAACACAGTTGTCAGTATTCTGCACACATCATTTCCTGTGATTCACTCTCTGGCTGTCTTCAATTCCCATTTTACAGATGGGAAGTTGAGTTTGTAGATCAGCCTGGTTTTCTCTGGCTCACCCGTCTCCCTTCCACTGAATAATGAGAGCAGTGAGGAAGACCTTGTGGAACAATTACCGAAGCGTTCGAAGATGGACGAAGAAGAAGGCTGTTTGGAGAAATTCAGAGAAAAGCGCGTGCTTCCGGGTGTGTGTGCAGTGGTGTAGTAGATGTGGACTGACAGCAGATTGGAACAATGAGGTCCTACCTAAAAAGTTTCTAAATGCTGCTTCTCTTGGCTGTGAACTATAATCAATGGTTTATCATGATCTTTCAGGACAGCTGCGGAGGTCAGAGTGCACAGCCACACCGCCCTGTGGTGTTAATGCCTCAGTGCAGGGCACTGGTCACAGCCGATTCTGAGTCACTTTGCCACTAACCTCTACTGCTCCTGCCATGGCCCCTCAGAATAGGCAACCGTTCCCCATCACCCCAAAAGTGCAATGGCTGGCTACACATGCTCTTCCTTCCAAGGGTAAAGGAACAATAAAGCGCAACCCCCATCCACCTACCAACCTCAGATCTTCACTGGGACTCCTTTGGTACATATCTGTTCTCTCTGTAAAAAGCGCCTTCGGGAGCCAGCAAGATGGATCCCGAGATGAAAGTGCTTGCCATCAAACCTCACTATCAAAGTTTAGTCCCTGGGACCCACGTAGTGGAAGGAGAAAACTGACTCCTGCAAGCTGTCCTCTGAACTCCACGTGTGCTTCACGGTGCCTCACCCTCCTCATGAATGATTGCTGTAAGGGAATGGATGGGAATCCTATGTTCCTATAATATCTCCTTTAAAAACAATCTCCTTTAGTCCAAATGTGGAAAGTCAATATTAATTAAATATGGAAATAGATTTCCGGGCAGAGACTGCACAGGTTTGCAACTTTACAACCTCCCAGAGGAAAAGTTTAAATTGATGGCTTTATTTTAAAAGGAAGGAGAAAGGACTTTCTTTTGTCACAAGCATCTTTTGTTAGGACTCTGTTTCTACTGTGATTAAAAGGGAATTATTTACAGCTAACCCCCTTCCCATGTGAATAACCATGATGCCCTGTGCCCCATGTGAACACCCAGGACACCTCTATACTTTACTTACTTTTCCTACCAACCCCACACTAACGTTCACCAGCTCACTCAGCAGAGTGCATCCTGGGACGGCAGAGCCAGGCTCTGACTGGTGTGAGCAAATTCCATTTCTACTTCTCCATGCACTGCATCACCCATTCTCAAGCCAGAGGGGTCTGATGATGTCAGTCATGCTGAGGTTTGTATGCCAAAAATAAGTAAATAAATAAAATAAACTCTCAAGCCATAGTTACCGGAGAGATCAAAAGGTCACTGAGTAGGCCTCAGCACAGAGATTATCATTTACCATCTTTCTTTTAGATAGGGTTCTTTTGTGTAGCTCAGGCTAAACCAGAACTACTTATATAGCCAAGGCTGGCCTCAAACTCGTAATCTTCTTACCTTAGCCTCCTCCATGCTGAGATTTCAGGTGTGAGCAAACACATCCAGTTAACTCACGGGTAGGAAAGTTGGCCTCCTGCACATGGGTGGGCAGAGTCCTGGGTGAGACATTTTCCTTGCCTCAATAGAAAATTAATAGTCCCTTAGTACTTGGGAGTAGTATCTAAAAAAACTTTGTGAATTTCACGTCATGTACCCCAATCTCACTCATCTCCCTGTCCCTTCATATCTGCCCTTTGTTTTTGCATCCTCCCCAGCAAAAGGAAAAGAAAAAAGAAAAAAATCTTGTATTGGAAACTGCAGTGTGTCACAGTGAGTCCCACAGTATAGACTTCTGTCTATACATCTTTACTTGCATATGTTCGTTGCAGTGAGTCACTGGTCTGGTTGGAAGTCTCTCTCTTCTGCTATTCTGTCAATACTCACTCCTCACCAGGACTCCTCTCAGATATCCTTTGGTTGCCCTGTGTCGTGGAGATCCTGCAGCTTTGGTTCTGTAAGACCAGTCTTCTCACATGCTCCGGCAGATCATCAATGGGGTAGATGCTGAGGTGAACCAACTCAAAGCCCTGGATCTGGGTCTGGATGGTAGCTGAGTTGGTCAGTCTGCCAACTCTCCGGCACCCACACCACCAGGGAGAGCTCCCCTGCCCTGCTCTGGCTAGCTCACCCCGTGCTGCAGCAGGCTGTAGGCATATATTTTTCACAGCCTATTTTTAATAAGGGTTCTTAAATGCTTTAACCTCCCTTCTAGTCCACCACCCACCAGAGGTAGTGGAAAAGAAAGGTTATTAGGACACAGGGGAAGTAGTCCTGTTTAGGAATAGTTCTTTGGGAGCCAGTCCAATCTTGTCAGGATATCAGCGGTTCAGTCCAGTAGCAACCATGAAATATGAATCAGCAGCTGCAGTCCAGTCCTCTTGACAGGCAGACACCACACACAAACCAGCAATGGAGTCCAGTCCATGTGGCAGTCACCACACAAGAGCCAGCAAAGGAAGTTCAATCCTGAAGAAACCGAAAAGCTCACCAACTAGCCAGAGGCTATGGAAGTGACAAAAAGTCACGGGACCTCACGAGCAGTTCTCTGGACCACAAGCAGAGCTCAGCAACACGATGTAAGACGAACCAAAACGTGTGTGTCTTCAATGAAGGATAGCGAGGCGGAGTAAAGCAATGCCCGAGCTCCCACTGTCTGTGGGGTCATATTTATATTCCTTCTGATCATGTGTCCTTTCACGTGTTTGCTATAGCAAAACATCCTTTCACCTGTGTCTGCTTCAGGAAAATACTCTTTCACGTGTCTGCACTAGCAAAACATCTGTTCACCTAGGCGCCCCAGCAAAACGTCATCTGACATAACCGACTTTCCAAAGAAACCAGAAGTTTCCACTTCAGCAGGCAAGAGGCAGGGCCGGCTCTCCCGCTCTCAGACCCTCTGAGCCAGCTTACCCTCACCCATGACAGCAGGGCCAGCTCTATTGTGCTGCCCAGGCAAGGTACAGGAGAGGGGGGAGGCTCTTTTGAGTGCTGCAGCTAACTTTGTGTGACCTTCAATGTGGTTCCAAGCTCTAGTCCAGACCAGGGACTTCCATATGACCTTTGGTGGTAACATGGGCCACAGACATAGACACAGATCCCCGCTGCTGTGTGGCACCGGACCCAGATGTGGCCCTCAGTGACAACACAGGCCAGGACTTCACCATGGCCTCACATTGGGCTGTTCCTCTCCACCCTCGAGTCTCCAGTTCCACCTCTCATCATAGTGCTCCAACTGTTCCTCGTCTCACTCTCTCTCCCATCTCACCATCACACACTTGTACATCAGAACACCTCCCACTGCAGGCGGGTCCTGGGGTAGCTGACCTCTAGGTGTCTTCCTCCCACTCTCTCTGCTTCACATTTGGTTATTATTATTATTACAACCTCCAGATAGGCTCAGATAGGTGGATCAATAGCACAGCCTGTCAGCAGCTGAAGGAACTTCAACAAAGGATCTTTCACACTAAGCCCATGTGTGTCTCTCACTAAGCAGTTATTTCAAGATGCTGGGAAAGGAGAGGGACCCCCCCCCGCAAGGTTACCAGCAGCCATGGTGACAGGGAGCCTATAACTCAGTGTGGGAGAGACAGAACAGCCATGCACATGAACAAGTGATATTGAACAAGTGATAAGAGTTTAAAAGTGGAGAAGGGTTTAAAGGGAAACACAGTGCACAGAGGCAGTGGGGAAGTGTCTTTAGGAAGGGGACATTTTATGCAATAACATCTGCAAGGGCCAGAGGGCACATGTCCTGCCCACACTGCTTAATGCCGAATCTGCAAAGGGTGGGAGATGCTGGGAAGGCACCAGGAGACAGGATGAGAGCCCCAGTCACGGACCTGAGAGGAGCCTCGAGTTTGTTCTGTGTAACAGGAAAGTGCACCAGGTCTCCGAAGGTGAAGACTTGTAGGGGACATCAGATGTGAATGACAGCTGACACTCGTTAGAAATGGTAGGGATGTGGGGAAAACTTGAGGCGTCAAAAACCGAATCAGCAGGTGTCAGAATGAATGCAGGAGGCAAGGGAGGGTGAAGGTGTCTGCAAAAAGCAAACACAAAAAGACATGGACTTTTTGGTGAAAGAACCTAAGGACACACTGACTGAGTTAAGTAAAGCCTGGTTCTGAGTGGAAGAAAAGCCCAAATGGTAACGTTTGTGAAGGTCTGCCCACCTCTATTCTGTACGAAGAACAGCATCAGGGTGGTGGCCTCAAGGCATCATGGGACGCCTCAGGACTCCATCATCTTCCTCCATTCCCAGCTGCCACCTCATGGTCCTTGCTGACTTACCCTCTTCCCACCAATGCACAGTGGGGTCAGGAAGGAGGGAAAAGCGCACTCCTTTGCAAGTGCATGTGGGCATCCACTTCTCAGCCAGGAGCCAGTACGCTCAGGGGTGTCCACAGAGCTGCAGGGAGGAATGTTGAAGCCTGCACAGGAGGAAAGAGAGGAGTCCAGAGGGACTCTTGGCTGTCCTTGGGAGCAGAGCTGGGCAGACAGGAGGATGCTGCAAGCTCCCTCACAGGACTGTGACTTACTTTGCCTATCTACTCTGTAAATCATTTGTGTATCATTCACAGGCTTCTTAAAGACAGAGAAAACAGGAATGGAAGCACCTGGCCTGGGCAGGGCAGGAAAGATGTCAACAAAAGGGATAGGAGGACATACATGTTACCTACCCCATTGCTGTCAGAAATGCCTGATAAAAACAGCTGAAGGAAGGAAGGGGCTAGTTTGGTTCATGCCTTGAGAAATTGGCCATCATAGCAGGGAAGGCATGGGGAAGGAGGAAGAGACAGCTTCTAGCATTGAGTCTGTAGTCAGGAAGCATAGAGACCGGTGCTCGGTAGGGCTCAGCTCGCTCTCTCTCTCTCTCTCTCTCTCTCTCTCTCTCTCTCTCTCTCTCTCTCTCTCTCTCTCTCTCCCCCTCTCTCCCGCCTTCCCTCCGTCCCTCCTTCCCTCCCCCTCTCTCTCTGAGGCTATAGTCTATGAAATAGTACCACCCACATTCAATGTTAAATCTCTAGAAATGCTCTCACAGACACGCCCAGATTAGCATCACATCGGGCACCAGGAGAGTCTTGTCATCACAGGAACAGGACATCTTAGGGAGCACGGCAAGGTCAGCTCTCCTGCAGTTTCTCAGATGGCCATGAAGAGAAGAGGGACAATTAGGTTAGACAGGAGGCTGGGATGGGAAAGTGGATTCTTCTCTTCACCTGGACCTCATAAGGGCAGTGACTAATACGCCCAGTTATCAAACATGATATGTGGTTAATAAGTTTCACACGACACGGGAACCTTCAGGAACGAAGAGCTAAAGACCCTGGGAAAGGGGGGTGACGAGTGAGCTACGGTGAAGGGGGTGTGACTGGACCAAAGGCTCTCATTGGCTGTTCACAGACCAAGGCCTGGCTGTTCAGACAGGCTTCCAAACTCTCCACACACAGCACCTTTTCTCTTGGTATAGCGAGGACCTTGGGCCTTCAGGCCTTCTCTATGCTTTATGCAGGAGATCTGGTTCTGTGAGAGAGCAGGAGAGGGTTGGGTGCTCTGCCGTAAGGCCTTCCTTCAGGGCAAAGCGCTCTGCAAGAGGAGGTGCCCTACTTTATGGTGTCGAGTCACAACAAATTTACTGGGGACCTTACAAGGCCCTTTTGACTTGTATGATATGGTATTGATTAGAGAAGAAATACCCCAGAAACAGACCTGAATACACAGGAAAACTGAGCTGAACTCTTAGTAATGAGATTTCAGAGGAATGGAAAGAAATGGTCCTGTTAGAAAAGGGTCCTAGGATGACCCTTAAATCTGCAGCTCCCAGCCCAAGCCCACACCATATGTGAAAAATCTACTCTACAAAGAACAAAATGTGAAGCATTCTCAAATTTGCATACACTTTGTAGGCATGTGCAGATTTGATACCAGGCAAGCATGCACAAGAGATACCTGTCCCCAATCTTGCTCCTAAAGGAGAAGACAAGGAATTGCATGTAGGAGTGGGGTGGTTGGGATGCATGAGGTGGATTTATTATATTATCCTTTGAATAGGTTTATTGTATTAGTTTTAGCTATATATTAAGATACTAATTAATATATTCACATATATTTTAATATGTTTAGTGCTAAAACATATAAGAAGAAGAAAAAAATTAACTAATTCTTTTCTTTCTTTTCTTTTTTTAAAGGACAAAGTGTTACACAGAATTGAATAGAAGCTTTCACTGTGGTCTGAGGATACAGCTTAGTTGGCAGAATACTGGCCTAGTGTAACAAAACCCTGGGCTTGATCCCCAGTATAAAATGGGTGTGGTGGTGCATGCTTCCAATCCCAGGGGGAGTTAGGGCAGGAGGCTCTGAAGCTATATATTCAGCAGTGATAGTGTATGCTCATGTTATGCTATGATACACAGCGACTCTGAGGCCAGCCTGAGATGAGTGAGATTTTGTTTTTGTGGTTTCACTGAGGCTGGAGAGATGGCTCAGACGTTAAGAGCACAGACAACTCTTCCAGAGGACCCGGGTTCAGTTCCCAATATCCACACAGTGGCTCACAAATATCTATAACTCCAGTCAGGGGAACCCAACAACCTCTTCTGGCCTCCACAGGCACACAGATTTGCAGGCAGGTCAAGTACCCTATGCATATAATAGACCTGAAAAAACCCCATTGTGTTATCAAGTGAGATGGTTTATAAATGTCCAGTGGGTTGTGGCAGTGTGTGCAGTGCACTGATGTGTCTGTGCTTGTGTGAGTGTGTGCTTACACACTGCAGGTGAGGAAGTGACTATGCATGTGTGTACACATGCACACATGAGAGTGTTCTGTAAAATGTATTTCTTACTATTGGTTGTAATGAAATAAATCTGAAATCTAACACAGACAAGATTTTTTTTTAATATTTCACTTATTTTATGTATGTGAGTACACTGTAACTGTCCTCAGACACACCAGGAGAGGGTGTCTGAACTCATTACAGATGGTTGGGAGCCCCCTTGTGGTTGCTGGAGTTTGAACTCAGGACCTCTGAAAGAGCAGTCAGTGCTCTTAACTGCTGAGCCATCTCTCTAGCCCTGCAGATAAGGTTTTTGATCAGACTGGCTGTGAAAGGGACGGGGTGATGAAGGCAACTGGAAGGCATCTGGATTGGCTTTGCCTTTCTTAAATCTTAAGACATAGCTGGTGAAAACCGATTGGTAACACAGAGTGGAGAGAATGAGGGTGGGTGAGTAGATGGTCCAGCAGGCTTCAGTGAGCACTGGTCACGAGCACAGGGGTGTGTGTGTGTGTGTGTGTGTGTGTGTGTGTGTGTGTGTGTGTATGCTGTGCATAGCACAGGTGTGTGTGTGTGTGTGTGTGTGTGTGTGTGCTGTGCATAAGCACAGGTACGTGTGTGTGTGTGTGTGTGTGTGTGTGTGTGTGTGTGTGCTGTGCATAAGCACAGGTGTGTGTGTGTGTGTGTGTGTGTGTGTGTGTGTGCTGTGCATAAGCACAGGTACGTGTGTGTGTGTGTGTGTGTGTGTGCTGTGCATGAGTACAGGTACGTGTGTGTGTGTGTGTGTGTGTGTGTGTGTGTGTGCTGTGCATAAGCACAGGTACGTGTGTGTGTGTGTGTGTGCTGTGCATAGCACAGGTGTGTGTGTGTGGGTGTGTGTGTGTGTGTGTGTGCTGTGCATAAGCACAGGTACGTGTGTGTGTGTGTGTGTGTGTGTGTGTGTGTGTGCTGTGCATGAGTACAGGTGTGTGTATGTGTGCATGCTATGCGTATGGGTGGGCATGTAGAAAAAGTTCTGGGACACAGTCCCCTCTCATGCATCCCATGCATGCTCACAGTCACAGGCAGCCACACAGGGTGGTCACCACTCAGAGTGGTCACCACACAGGCAAACAGAACAAGAACAAAGACAGGAATGGGTTTTAGCAACAACAACAACAACAACAAAACCCCAAAAGACGAAAATCAAAAAACAACCTCTTCCTTCTTCTGATGTCTCATGCCTGATGTTTGGTGGGAGTCTCTCCTATATGCTGTTTGTCGCAGAACTACTCTGTGCAAGCTACGCTTCTGAAATCAGAGAAGGCACTGCCTGTTTAAGCACCCACACCTGAGAAGAGGTACAAGAGGAAGTTCCTCCAAACTTTTTTGACTTTGGGGCAGAGGAGGTGGTTCATAAAGACACTTGGCAATCTGAGTTTGATTCCCTGGAACCCAAGTGTCTAACTTAGATTTCTAGTGCTGTGATGAAGACTGTAGTGACTATTCCTGGTTGTCAACTTGAATTTATCTGGAATGAACTACAATTGGAAGAATTGTAGGCTCAGAATTAGAAGGCTCACCTGTGATCCTAATCTGGAGACTGAGAGATACAAGTTTCTGACCTGGATCTTGGCATGGAGATCTTGAGGCATAGTAGCTATGAATTCCAGAAAATTAAGACAGGGAGATCTCTGAGTTCAAGGTCATCTTGGATTAAAGGCTCGGTGACACACACCTTTAATCTGGGCCACACCCTCTGCTGGAGACCTACATAAGGACTTTGGAAGAAGGAAGAGTCATTCTTCTTTGCCTGCTTGCCTTGTGGGACTGAGCAACTGCTAGATCCTTGGACTTCCATTCACAACTGCTGCTGACCATTGTTGGGAGTTGGAACATAGACTGTAAGTCATCAACAAATTCCCCTACTATATACAGAAACTACCCATACATTCTGTGACTCTAGAGAACCCTGACTGATACAAAGATCATGACCAAAAGCAGCCTGAGGGGAGGGACTATTAGGCTTACAGGTTACAGTCTATCCCAAAGGGAATCACGCCAGGAACCTGGAGGGATTGATGTGCAGGCCAGGGAGGAATGTTGCTTGTTTCACCTGCTTTCTTACATGATTCAGGACCACCCGCCCAGGGGTGGCTCTGCCCACAGTTGGCTGGGCCCTCCCACATCAATTAAGAAAATGCCCTACACACTGGCCTACAGGCCAATATTATGGGGACATTTCTTCCAATAGTTGGGGCACCCTCTTCCAATATGACCCTAGCTTGGGTCAAGTTGACAAAAAAAAAAAATCTGACCAGCACACTGCATGAAGACAGAGAGGACCAACTCCACAAAATTGTCTTCTGACCTCTACACTCTCACCTAGATGATGATGATGATGATGATGAAGAAGAAGAAGAAAAAGAAGAAGAAGAAGAAGAAGAAGAAGAAGAAGAAGAAGAAGAAGAGGAAGAGGAAGAGGAAGAGGAAGAGGAAGAGGAAGAGGAAGAAGAAGAAGAAGAAGAAGAAGAAGAAGAAGAAGAAGAAGAAGAAGAAGAAGAAGAAGAAGAAGAAGAATTATTAAAATCAACCTTTTTAAATTTTGGACCAATTGTTAAGTTACAACATCATTGAAGAGGCAAATGTGATATGAGAAAGGATGTTGGTCAGCATCTTTGCTGTCACTTATCACTGCATGCACCCTGCCTAAGAGAGTCATTTTGCATTGGTTACTATCTCCATGATTAAGAGGTGAACATTAGGGCTGGAGAGACGGTTCAGCAGTTAAGAGCACTGAATGCTCTCCCAGAGATCCTGAGTTCAATCCCTGTGACTCACAACCATCTGTAATGGGATCCGATGCCCTCTGCTGGTGTGTCTGAAGACAGCTATAATATATTCATATAAATAAAATAAATATTTTTTTTAAAAATGAGGTGAACATTAAGCACACATCCAAGAGAGATGAAGAAAAGAGTCAGACTGTTTAATTGGCCTCAGATGACCAATGGACAGTCGTGCTGATGTTTAACTGTGTCCGTCCTTGGTGTTAATATCTCTGTTAATAAGCCCTTACCTCCTCCCAACCAGTAATCCCTTTCGCCTCCCCCTTGAACCACCTCCCGTCTGAAACCTCGCACTCTCTTGCTGTCGAGGAGGCAGTTGTTGCTTGCTTTTTTTCTAGCTTCCTGCCATGCTTGCTGGCACTGTGCTCGCCCCCCTGCCCACTGCTTCCAGAGGTCTGGAGGGCCTCCACTCATTTTGTGGCTCATAACTGCTCTGGGATCCCGGACCTGTCTTCCCTGTAAATACTGGGCACCAGCGAAAGAGGGAATATGGCCCAGGGCATGTTGGGGAGTTGGACTATAGACTATAAGTCATCAACCAATTCCCTTACTATACAGAGACTACCCAAACATTCTGTGACTCTAGGAAACCCTGACTAATACAATCTCAATACCTATATTCTTTGCCTCATGGGCGCTGGATGGCATAGTGTATCATGCTCTCAGAAGCCCAGCTCAAAACCATCAAAAGAGAAGACATCCAATAACAACCCACACAGCCCCACAGCCCTCAGGAAAGGTGGCTGCACTGGGGTATTTACCAATGCAAACTTTGCCAGCAATGACTTACGTAGTAAAAACATGTATCACTCCCATGATACTTCACTCTGAACGTGCTGGTTCTGGTGGCCATTGGCCACTGTAGCTCCAGTCATGACTTCACAAGTGACATCCAAAGCCAGAGGCAACAAGGACCACAGCAAAGGGAGCTTCTTTCTCACGTGAACCTGGAGAGGAAACTCTTCCCAGAATCCTCAGCAGATATCTCCCGTGTCTCACTGGGCCCATTCTGTGCCAGAACGGATATGTGAAGGAGTTATTAGAGCCAGTTCAGCCTGTGGTCTGTTCTCTGCCTGAATCAAACTGGGGTTTTGACAGAAGAGTGCGATGGCTTCTGGGTAGGCAGCCGTCAGAGATATTTTCCCCCTGCATTTAAAAACTTCAGTCATGGGCTGGAGAGATGGCTCAGCAGTTAAGAGCACCACATGCTCTTCCAGAAGTCCTGAGTTCAGTTCCCAGCCACCACATGGTAACTCATAACACCCTGTAATGGGATCTGATGCCCTCCTCTAGTGTGTCTGAAGATATCTACATTGTACTCATATATATTAAATAAATCTTAAAAAAAATCCTTCAATCATTCCCCCAGTTCTGACCTTGCCCTTCCAGTCCACCCTGCTCTCAGACTTGGTGTCCTTACTAGAGTATTGCCCAGAAGATGCCTGCAATTTGGCCCACTCCCCTCCCATCCTCAGAGCAGGGCCTCACTTCTTTATGCCCTATTTCCTGTTTCACATGATCATCCTACCTGGTCTGCTTTAAATGAGAAGAGACATCTATAGCCCGGGTGTTTTACTATGGTACAGTGAAGATCATCCTAGGTTGCAGAAGGGAGGTACAAGCTGAATGCTACAGTCACTGAGTCACATTCCTGCTAAGCCACACCCCGTGGGTCAGGCTGAGTGGCAGTGTGCGTCCCTTCTGTTATGACGGAGCTGCGCCTTGACTTCATGTATAGACATCTGTTCAGTGTGATGCTTGTTTAGCTCACCCTAGCTCAATAGATAAGAACACGTAACCAAGACTTATACATCAGTCCAGTTGGCAGGGCCCAGTGCAGATGGCAGTGTTAAAACAGGGTGCCCTACTCTCCCACCCCACTCTCCCACCCCACTCTCTGCCCCCCCTTGATTTCTTTCAACATTTGTCAGAGAGAAGGAGGAAGGATGCTAACTACGGGACCCAATGCCAAGGTTGCTATGGAAGCTGGCACCTGCCAAGCTCCTCCACTACCATGGCAACGCAGGCAGGACCAGGACTCACTTAGGGAGGCAGAGCAAGGACCAGTCAAGGATGCTGTAGGCCAGTCATGAAAGGGTTCTCACCTCAGGCTGCCAGTGTTTCACTCTAAATTTCCTGACCCCAACACAGGGAATGAGTCTCTGAAGGCCACAACTGCATTTATAACAGTGTCTTGTCTAGACCCCACACCTCCAGCGATGACTTCATTATAAAGCACGTGCATTCCAGCCTGGAAGATCTCAGCAACATTTTTATTTTATTTTTGAAACCGACTCTTATGTAGCCCACGCTGGCCTCAAACTCACTATTTAGCCAACAACGACCTTGAACTTGTGATCCGTCGGCCCCTACTTCCTAAATCCTGGGATTGGAGGTATGTACCACAATGCCCCGTTTTATGGGTGCTTCATGTAAGTTGCATAAGGCCATATCCCCATCCCCTCAGCAACCTTTAGATACAAAAGAGATCGTGACCACAGCTAACACCTGCAAGTATCTCACACAACACATACTATTCTCGGGGAGTCACACATTTGGTCAGACCTGTAAGAAACAGTCCTATCACTGCATAGGGTGATGTGACACGCAGAGGGTAGCCTCTGAAATGTTAAGTGACTTATCCATACACCCACATGCTTAGCACCAAGCTAACCTAGGATTTAAGTCCCAGTAACTGGTTTTAGGTCCCAGGTTTTACAAGTCACAGCCAGCACACATTGACTACTTTGCCTGGCTATAGTCACCAGCTTTGGCTGCGGCCTCTGTGGTCAACAGAAAAGCCGATGGCTCCCATTGGTCCCAGGCTTACTTAACACTGGGTACTGCCACCAGCCGACTTCAAGGAGTCTCCACAGTGACTTCTTGCTCAGGTAAAGGACCTGCTCGGGTGGAGTCCTAGTAGGATATTCTTTCACTAGAAGTCCAGAGGGAGGCAGTGATCCCGTGGCCAATGTCAGCAACTCAGGGCGAGCGAGTGTGGCAGCCCCTCCCCATCTGCCTTTCTGTTCCACCTTCGGGATGATGCCAAGATGGCAGACCAGGTCCAGAGTCATCACTGAGAGGGGTGGACTCCTGCACACAATCAAGCTGTTAGAAAGTGGGATGGTGGGAGCTGCAGGGGGCACGTGTAGCATCTACTGGAGGCGACCGCTTCTCCTGACCTTCCTAAAGAGCTAGCTGAGGCTTGTGGAGCAGCGGCGTCTGCCCAGGGACTCAGCCTGCAAGAAATTCTGTAGCCTCGGTACCTAACTGTACCCACGGGTCCTCAGGACACCCGGGATCCTGTCTTGCCTCAGGACTTGCTGCTATAATTTTCTTCCCTTTTTGGACACCAGCCTTCCCTCTTTAGTGTAATAATGCCTCCGGTCTCAACTGCTCAAAGGGGCCCTGCAATGAGTGCCGCAGTTGATAGGGTATAGTTTGACGCAAGAGTCAAACACTGGGTTTTTGAAACCAGAACATCGCTCCAGGAACAAATTCTTTCTCTAGTCCTGCCTGGGGACACCTTGCCAACGTCTTTTCTTACTCATCCTCAAGGTCATGTCAGCATCACCTTACTGCAGCCACAGAGGGTAGGGTGTGGCTTAAGATGCCGAGCGCCCATTAGTTTGAGCGCCCATTAGTTCATCTCCTGCTACATCCCCCTGGTGGGGATGGGGGGAGCACATAGCAAGGGGAGACCCATGGACAGAGCCTAGAGAAAGAATTAAGAAAGAGGGGGAATGGGAAGGGGGGGGGAGGAAAAGAGCCATTGCAGATGGGATTAACTTTGCTTAGGCTTTGCTGCCCTCTGCTGGTCACTGGGAGGTAGTAGACAGGGCGGCCCCTAATCGGCAGTTTCAAAATACTCCGACTGGGAGATCTGGGCCCTTCTCCTTTTTTTTTGGCCTCCACGCCCACCTCCTCCCATACACATGATCTCTATGCATCCCAGGCTGGACTTGGCCTCACTCCCACTGCTCCTCTCCTGACTACAGACGTTTGCTACCATACCCGTCTCACCCAGAACATTCTAGTTCATCCCTGGACTGAAGGCTGGGATTCTGCCCTGTTTCCTAGGCCAGTGGTGACCAAGCAGGAATGATGGAGCTGGTGGGCTCTTGTTAGAGACACCCAGGGATGACAGTGGGAGGAGACTGGGTGCCTCTAAAGGGCAAGCGGCGCAGGGGCCAGCAATGCAAACTTGTTCTTTGTCCTCTACCCTCACCCCACCTGATAAGCCAAGCTTCAGAGAAGCCAGGGTCAACCTGCCAGTCACAGCATGGTTATATCAGCCGCTACCATGTCAAAGGTTTTCCAGCTCTTGCACAGACCCCAGTGCGATGCAGTACAGCCCATTTCTGCCACCTTCAAGCCACACCCCTCATTCACACCTGTCTGCATCCTTTCCTATGGGGCCGAATTTGACCCTTGGAGTTCGTAAGCAGCATCCTGGGACACCTACAGAGACTATACAGGCCAAGGAATCAGAGTCATGAGGACAAGAAAGACCGAGGGAGGATGTCGGAGTCCTCAAGGCTGTGACACAGATGTGGTTAGCTCTGCCATAATTGAAGACAGGCAGTTGAGGCTTAAGGAAGTGGCATGGAGTTATCGCTTACACTTTGTGCTTAACCAGAAGACTGGCCCAGACCTTTGTTCTGGAAGGGCCTAAGTGACTGCTCCTGCCCCTTCCCCTGTTCCTGCTTCTGAACCTGCCCCTGCTCCTGCCCCTGGCCCTATGGGGCTGTGATCCTCCCAAAGTTCCATTCACAGCCATCGACAAACATGGACAGCCAGACAGAGTCCATGTTCCCGACATCCTGCTCCCGGGCCCTGCGTGCAGCAGCTGCACCAGGAGAGTTGGCCCTGTAACCTTGTGACTTTTTCCAGGATGTTGGTCTGCTGAAACCAGCAGTCCTGTGTGGTGGCAGGTGAAGCTTTAAACTCAGTGGAGAAGCCTGACATTGCCTCTTCTGTCTCCTCTACTGTGCCACACAAATTCCAGGGGCCATCACTGTGAATTTTGCAGAGCCTTGAGCACCCAGTGCCCCAGGTGGGTACTGCAGTGGCGGAGGGGTGTGTCCATTCCTTCTACTCTTCTGTCCCCGTGCACTTATATTCTGGCTGTTGGGCACAAGCTGGTGCCTAATGACTGATGACTGACAACTGCCCAGAGGGGAGCCTCAGTATAGGAAGTCCTCCTAAATTGGTGAACACACTGAGTCTTTAAAGAGGACAGGCCAACTTCAGGTTTTACAATGGTAGCCAGAGGCTATCATCAGCATTGTCCTTTGCTGTATCTTCTTCTCCTCATGTCCTGTAATCACTGACATTATTTACAGTTCTACACAATAAAGAGAGCATGTGCTGGTTTCATTGGAGTTATCTATTCTAATCTTCCAGTCCTTCAAATTATTTGCTCATTTTTTGTTTTGTTTTGTCTTTGGTATTTGAGAAAGGGTTCTTCTGTGTAGCCCTGGCTGTCCTGGAACTTATTCTGTAGACTAAGCTGGCCGCAGACTCAGAGATCTGCCTGCCTCTGCCTCCTGAGTGCACGTGCCACCGTTCGCAACCATTTGCCCATTCTAGCACCAATGATAAGACATTGTCTCCGTGACCTTGCTCTCTGACAAGGACTTTCTTCACTCTTTGTTTTCCTCGACTTTTGAAGAGTCCTGGGAGTCTTGAGATTGCTTCATTCACTCTATAAAACCACACTGCCTGGGATTGCATCAGATCGGGAGTTTTACTGGCAGAAGATGACATTGTGCCAAAAAAATTTAAACTCAGCTGGGCCGTAGTAGCACAAGCCTTTAATCCCAGCACTTGGGAGAGAGAGAGGCAGGAAGAAGTCTGAGTTCAAGGCCAACCTGGTGTATAGATGAGTTCCAGGATAGCCAAGGGGTACACAGAGAAACGCTGTCTCAAAAAAACCAAAAACAAACAATTGTTTTCCTTTGCTTTTTTTGGGGGGTTTTCAAGAGTTTCTTAGTGTGTGCTTTACAGACCTCTTGAAAAGCCATTGTTCATCTTCCCTTGCATTTATTTCTAAGGCTTTAACATATTTTGTCTTCAAGTTAGTCTTTTTTAAAAATTAGGCTACAGACATTTTTTTTTTTTTTTTTGATGCTGGGATAAAAGTTCCTCAAAGAAATAAGACTGAGGAAAGTCTTCAGATCATGGAGAGCTGGCACCACTGTGGCAGGCTTGAAAGGGCACCAAGGGTGAGGGATCCTGAGGAAGGTCAGCTCACCCCATGGTGGCCTGGAGGTAGACACAGAAAAGGAGGGGCCGAGATAAGCCCTTCAAAGAGACACCCTCACTGAGACGTTCTCCCTCCAATCAGACCCCACCTTCCATCTCTTCTGCCCACCCCACTCCCACCAGTTTGAATGAATCAGTGGATTGATCTGTCAATTAAGTCAGAGCCTTCATGGTCCAACCACTTCCTAGAGCCCGAACATGGCCTTCAGAACCAACCCTTCCACCCAGGGGTCTTCAGGAGCATCTTACATCTCCAAATGTATTAAACATATTTCTAATAACTTACTTGTGAATTTTCTTGGAGCATCTGAGTACATGGGTGATCAGTGAGTAAATGATCCCCTCCACACACCCTCCTCCTCAGTCACTTTTCTTGTGTCTTTCTGAATCATCTAGTGTGATGGTTTGTATATGCTTGACCCAGGAAGTAGCCTATTAGGAGGTATAGCCGTGTTGGAGTAGGTGTGCCACTGTGGGCATGGGCTTTAAGACCCTCATCCTAGCTGCCTGGAAGCCAGTCTTCTCCTAGCTGCCTTCGGGACAAGAGGTAGAACTCTCAGCTCCTGAGAGTTCTAGCCCCACGTCTGCCTGGATGCTGCTGTGCTCCTGCCTTGATGATAACGGACTGAACCTCTGACCTGTAAGCCAGCCCCAATTAAATGTTGTCCTTATAAGGAATTTCTGTTCACAGCAGTAAAACCCTAAGACAACCTCGATCTGTCTACCCTGTCACATGGACAGGAGGCATTTTTACAGGTCCCCTACTCTAAAAAGTGAAACATTCCCTATTTTACCATTTAACATGATACTACCTACAGTTCTTACTTTTAAGTATTCCTCATATATTTAAGACACGCAGACAGCAGCCTGGTGGGACAAAGCACCCAGCCCTGGCAGCTGAACTGTGAGGAAATGTTGCTTTAAGCTGGTCAGTTTGGGGACGATTTGTGATAGTGGTGGAGGGATGTATGACCCTCCCCTGTCCCCCTGACCATCCAAGATTAAGAGATTATAGCACAGATCATGGGAAAGAGAATGGAATGTAGGGCCAATAAGAATTCCATTTCTGAGGACATGGCAGCTTACAACTGTCTGTAACTCCAGTTCCAGAAGATTTGATGCCCTATTCTGGTCTCTATGGATTCAGGAACACAAGTAGTTTGTAGATAAACATGCAGGCAAAACACTCCTACCAATGAAATAAAATAAAAATAGTAAAATAAAAAAAAAATTCCATTTCTGCTGTACAATAAGTAATTGAACATTGCTTAGGCTATTTCACACCTACAAGGTGAAGGTAATAAAATAATAATGATATTATATTATATAATATTATATTACATGTAGTTACACATTTATATTAATATGTATTGATAATAATATATAATATATAGTTATATAATTTAAATATGATTTAATATATAAACTATAATTACATAATATACATTACATTATCCAATTATATTATATTATTTAAAAATATAATACATTATATTATTTAATAATAATATAATAGCATATCAGAGGTGCTGGGCACAGAGTGACTTTAATTCCTTCAAGTCATCCAGCCCATCATGTGCTTTGTGTGTGCCAATCCCATTTCCCAGGACACATCAGGAAGCAGCACTTATCAACAGGAGACAGCACTTGGCACACACCAGACTCTCTAATCACTTCTCTTCCCTCCGCCTCCTCCTTTTTGGACACACATTGACTCTGCCCATGGTAACATCTGGATTTGCCATCTTCCTCTGGCCAGGACATCGTGCATTATGAGCTGGAAAATTCAAGTTGTCAATACGGGAGCTGTGTAGGATCAACTTCACTGTGAACCACAGGACTCTTTAAACCACTACATTCTGTGGTCGCTGTTAACGGTGTGTACTAAGATCCCCTTCCGATGCCTGTGTCTGCTAGTGATGTCTTGGTAGTGCAGACCAAGGCTCCCGAGATCACTGGACACCCTGGCCAGGCAGGGTTTGAAGTTGAAAGATGACTGAGCTCCCACTCCCCCACCTTTCAGCTGTCGTGCCCTGACAAATCTTCTCTGAATTTATTTTTTTCAATTACAGGGGTAAAGTAAGAGGAAAAAATACCCTCTCTGGGATCATTTTGAAAATTATGTGTAATTTTGAAGAAAGCTTGTGACGATTTGTAAGTTTTTGATACACAGCAAAATCTTTTTCTATGGTAAGCAGGGAGGTACCTGGGCGCTGGAGGAGTTGTCCAGGGAGTGATAGCAACACCCAGCACCCCAGCTAGCATAGATGCTATCCAAGGGACAAAATAATAAAATGCTAATGAAATATGGAGAAAGGGGAGTTCACACAGTGTCACCTGGAACGTACATAGTACAGCTATGAAAACACTACAGAGGTTTCTCAAAACATTCAAACAGACTGGAGACGGGGCTCAGCGGCTATAATGGCTATTCCTGGCTGTCAACTTGACTATGTCTGGAATGAACCACAATCCTGAATTGGAGGGCTCACCTGTGATCCAGACCTTGCAGCTGGAAGACACAGTTTCTGACCTGGATCTTGACATGGAGCTCTTGAGGCATAGTGGCCATGAAAAGCTTAGACTCAGCCGAACAGCTCTGTGACTCAGTTGTCTCATCCATGTTAATAGTCCCTACCCCATTAAGTTGAGCAGGTGAAAGCACATGTATACAAGCTTCAGAAGTGCCTGGTCTATGACAAGTACTCAATAAATGTTAACTGTCGTGGTCGCTGCTGAGCTAGCCATGTGATGGGAAAACTAACTAAACTGAAGACAAACAAAGGTGTTTTTACACTGCCTCTGAGTGGTGCGTTGCTCTGCCTGGTCTTACTCCCTGCACGGTGCCCCTCCCAGCTCAGTCCGGTCTGCAGGGGTTACTCTCCCTGGTTTTGCCCACCTCACTGTGGTCCGCCTGCCCATCACCTACCCCACCGCCACGCAAGCCGGCTGAGAAGGGTTGTGATCATTCTCTACCGTGTGAAATACTTTGTAGTTATCTCCTGGGTCAAGGGTGACCTCCTCTATAGATGTCCATAAAGGCTCAGGCCAGCTATGCTCCTTGGACCATCCCTGGAGACAGATACCCTTCTCTCCTCTGTGGACCTTCTTCTTGACCTGTGTTTAAGGGTCTGTCTCCCCGTCTCCGTGTTCATGTCTCCTCCAAAGCGATGCCAAGTCAGCATCTGGAACTGAGTGGATGGATGCTCGGTGGAAGAATGAATGGGCAGATGGATGGGTTGGGCACATGACAACGAGTCAGGGCTGTGGGTATAGTGAGGAAGTTCTGCTACCAGTCTGACTTCTAATCTACTCTCCTACCCTCTTCCCTCTACACATAGTCCCCAGTGTTGACTCCCTCTTAGCAGACGGGTATGTTTCCAGTTTAGCCCCTCAGAATCTCCCTAGTGCTGGGGGCAACAGGTTGGGTGCAGTGTTCATTTTTGGGACTCACATTAGCTCTCCTTGAGGTCACAGGGAGGAGCTAGAGTCACTTGTAAGACATGATGAGTGACAGCATCCATGGTGTCCCATCCAAATAACCTTCCAACTACCAAACAGCTGGTGTTGTCTGAAGCCTGTAGAAATGAGGTTATGGTGCCACCTGCTGGCCACAGAGGAGACCTACAAGAGCCCAGAAATCTGGGTCTCTGGTTCAATTTTCACTGACAGAAGCCTGATATGGCTGTCTCCTGAGAGGCTCTGCCAGGGTCTAACAAATACAGAGGCAGATACTCTCAGTCAACCATTGGACTGACCTCAGGGGTCCCGGATGGAGGAGTTGGAGAAGGGACAGAAGGAGCTGAGAGGGTTTGCAGCCCCATGGAGGGAGCAACAGTGTCAACAGGCCAGACCTCCCCAGAGCTCCTGGGGACTGGACCACCAACCAAAGAATACACATGGAGGGACCCATGGCGCTGGCCACATATGTGGTAAAGGATGGCCTTGTTGGACATCAGTGGGAGGATAGGAGTGGTTGGGTGGATGGGGGAGCACCCTGCCCTCATAGAGGCAGGGGGAGGAAGGATGGCATGGGGGTTTCCGAAAGGGAGACCTGGAAAGGGGAAACCATTTGAAATGTAAATAAAGAAAGTATCCAAGAAAAAAAGAAAAAGAAAAAAGATCCCAAGCCTTAAAGGTTAGCTCAGGGAGAGAGTAGAACACCCCAATCCTGAAGAGATAGCCAGCTGCCTCACTACACAAGAACTAGAGAAAAAATGTGCCCAGTGAAGCACATAATTTCCAGATTTGAAAGTGGCATCGGGGTCACTCTGTTAAGTGACATTCTCCATTAGGTCCAAGATACCCTTGTAATCACAGGAACCTCCCTGGCTTGGATCCACTTGCATGGAGACCCCTCTATCCTCTCGGCTTTGAGTCTACTGTGTGCCAAGCCAAACAGTGACAGTGCAGCCTGGGGAGGCACACATCCCACCAACCTGTCCCCCACTCATTATAGTGGTGTGACATGCCCCAAGTATCAGGTCTGAGCTGCACAGGGGAGGGGAGCCAAACTGCTCTCTTCCTCTTGGGGACTGTTGGCCTGGAAATGAACTGGTAAAGTACACTGGAAATGCATCCAGGCCCGACACCTGGGGACTGACATCTCCAGCAAGTGTCCCTTCCTTACATAGGTCCCACTCTGCCCCCAACAGGTGTCCTCTTTCCAGTTTTGTCCTTCCTGACATCTTCCCCAGGGACCTGGCTGTCACTGGAGGGGAAGCATTGGTGGCTTCCCACAGGTCTCAATGTCCCCAGTCTTCCAAGGTGACAATATCTTACAACTTTGAGTTTTACCGATGAATGCAGGTGACTCTGAGAAAAGGGTGAATTCTGCCCATCAGCCATGTCCCTGGACCGCAGCTGGTCTGAAGAGCCTGATCTATTCCTGCTCCGAAGGAACTCGAGAGAGGAAGAACATGGAGATCAGAGCCAAAACTGTGACCAGGGGTGGAGGCTAGATCAACAGTATCGCTACCAAGCCCACCTGCTTGGGGAATTCTATTCCCTCACAGGAAGGAAACTGGGCTTCTTTATACACCCTCCTACTCCTGCTATTGGCCAGCCCAGCATTGAAGTACCTTGAGGACCAGGCTACCTAGACTTGGCAACCTGAGTCCAGGATGTGATAATCTGCCTTCCCCTTGACCTTGATTCTTCCTAAGTCCTGTAATAAACAGGATGCTAGATCACAGGCCAAGCTCTGCCCAGTTCAACTTCCCATCCCCCACCATCATAGCTTTGTACCTTTCTAATTCCCCCTGCTACAGAAATTTGACAAGCGATTTGCTGTAATACCTTCGTTCCTATTCCCTTAAAGAAGTATGCCAGGTTCCCTCATAGGCCAAGGGCTGCAGGTGACCATCCTACATGAAGGAAACTCATTATACAAATCCATCCTCAACAATCAGCAACCAGAGACAACCAACCTGTAACGACATCCTGTGGGTCACGTGTGTGACATGGGACCTTGCTCCTTTCACTGTAAGAGAAAACCCCACTTTGTCTCTTCATAGTCCCCACCACGTTGTCTGCCTATGGCCTCAATAGCAAGTCCATTCCTTCACTGGCATAGAGGATTCCAGTGTATACTGAAGACCAACCGAGACATCCAGCCTCATGGACTGAACAGCTTCTGGACTCTTGAACCTTCCATTCATAGGCAGGCATTGTTGGATTAGCTGGACCACAGCCTGTAAGGCATTCTCATAAATACCCTCCCCCCGCCCCCGTGTGTGTGTGTGTGTGTGTGTGTGTGTGTGTGTGTGTGTGTGTGTACTCCGCATTCACACTCTTAGGAGCCCCACAACCACACCAAGCTATACAACCATAACGTATATGAAGGGTCCTAGCTCAGACCCATACAGGGTCCATGATTGTCACCTCAGATTCTGTGAGTTCCCATGAGTCCTGCTTAGTTGATTCTGTGGCTCCTGTTCTCAGGTTGTCCTCGATCCCTCTGTCTCCTAGCATCCTTCCTCCCTTTTCCACAGAGCTCCCCTGGTGTTCTGCTGTGGGTTGGGTGTCTGCGTCTGCTCGCATCAGTTGATAAATGATGCCTGTCTGATGACAACTGGGCTAAGCACCAATCTGTGAGTGTGGCAGAATCATTTGGCTCTTCTTTCTGTTTTTCCTTTTTTCACAATCATATTTGGTTCCACCCTGGGCCTCCGGGCAGCCCAGGCTCTGGTTCCTGGCTCCCTCTCCTGGCGTGGGCCTCAAGGTAGATCAGTCATTGGTTGGCCACTCCCACAAGTTCTGCGTCACCATAGCCCCAGCGCATACTGCAGGCAGGACATATTGGAAGTCAAAAGTTTGTGACTGGGTTGATGTCCCAGTCTCACAACTGGGCGCCTTACTGGTTATAGAAGATGGCTCATTGATGCTCTATATCTCAATGACTGTGAAACTTCACTAGGGTCACTCTCACAGGTCCTGGGGAGTCTCCACTGCACCGGGTCTCTATATTACTTCCCCATACCACAGTCCACCTGAAAACTCCATTCTATTTCCTCTTGTCCAAAATCAGGTGTTTGGATTATGTGGGGATCCCCAATCCAATTCCATTGATCAACCTGTGTGTTTATGAATATACCATGTGGTTTGTATTACTATGAATCTGTAGTATATCTTGAAATCAGGGATCATGGCTTTTCTTATCGTAGAGGATTGTTTTAACTATCCTGGGTGTTTGTTTGTCTTTCCACCTGAAGCAGGCACTATAGGTGCCTCTGATCAGTGACTGTTTTTACTGTTGTCTGGGGAGTACTCCCATGCTGTCACTCCAGTCAGAGTGTATTGGTCTTTTCCTAAGTTATTAAGGGGATGGAACTCTGAGAGAACAACACCTATACCTGTCTTCCCTGCCGAGTCAGTGAGATAGATGCCTTCTAACCCAGAAACAGTGCATGTTTCCTTAGGCTACTCCTTGAGCCAGATTAGCATGATGTGAGCACACACTGCAGAAACCTCCATCCCATAGGGCTGGAGGGAACAGTACCTCTTACCTTCTGGGTCTTTATGTTTGGGAGTTCACACGATTGGGTGTTTGTGAATGGATACGTTGCTGCTTCATGAGGTTAGGAGGTCTGGGTCAATGAAGGCTTGCTTCTCCTCAATGTGAAGGGCAAGCCATGGGAAGTGTGGAGGTCAGAGGGCAACTATACAAAGTGGCCTCTCAGTCAGATGGTGGTGGCACAGGACTTATGAGTTTCAGGACACCCAGAGCTGTGTCACAGAGAAACTCTGTCTGAAAAACGAAAACAAACAAACAACAACAAATAAACTCTCTCCTTCCACATTCACTTGTGCAATGGGGATGGAACTCAGATGCCCAGGCTGAGCCAACTCGTTGGTCCAGACAGACCTTCCAGTGCCTCGATTACACATAAAGAGACACACAGACAGGCAGACAGACAGACAGACAGACAAGCAGGTAGACAGACAGACAGACAATAGATAAACAGAGACATATAAGTAATTGTTCAATTCTCTTCTCACATTCTCCTAGGTAAGACTTCCAGAAGTTTAATGAAGAGGGTGGAGAAAGTGGACATGCCGTGCTTGTCTCCTGTCTGACTTTACTGAAGACATGGTGATTTTCTTTAGGACATCCACATCCTCAAGTGTGCTCACACACACAATATATAAATAAATAAATATCTGCGTGTTAAAGAGACAACAAAAAGAGTCTTTTCCTGTCTTTTTTGTCTTCATGCAGTCGTGGCGTGACCATAATGCTGCTTTTGTAGAGGAGAGAGATCGGCAGTGCTCTTCAGAACGGCTGTGTTAGCTCCTCATTGGAGATCTGGTCCATGTCACCATCAGGGCCTCAGTACTGCTTCATTTGAGACACTGCTGTTGCTGTTGTTACACTAATCTCACTGCTCCTCACAGAGCCCTTTAAATTACCTCATCTGGGTTTAATTCAGGTAGATCATATATACCAAGTAATTCATTGAATCCTTTAAAAGTTCCCAATTAGGAGAATATCTTTTTTTCTTTCAGAACATCCTAATGACTCCCCCAGCTTCCAAATGGCTCCTTTCTCACCTCTGACTTATTACGATGAGGCGTTGCTTTCTGCTAGACAGTCTGAGAGAGGATTTGTGGATCTGATTTACAAGGATTCCTTGGAATCTTTAATGTGTTTTTACATCCCCATTTGATTAATCTCTGCTCTGATCTTGATTCTTCCCAAATATCCGTTTGGGTTTGGTTTGAGCTTGGTTTTCCAAGATCCCATGGTGCATCATTAAGTTATTTATTGAATACATCTCCTGCAGACTGTTTTCAATGGAAGTTTTGACACACTGTGTTTTCCTGATTAAGTATCTATCACATGTCAAAAATAATACAAAAAATATATAGCCTGAGTTTTCTTAGCAAAGAGCATGTCAGTTTAGCCTCAAATCAAGGGGCTGCCAGCTTGGAAGTCCACAGAGTCACCAAGACCAGATGTGAAAGATGAAGTGAAGACAGAAAAATGACTATACCAAGATCCAGGCCCAGCCTTTCTTCAGTTAAGTGTTCCTGCAGGGTGGGCACAGCACCTGTATCAGAGCCAGAGAAAGGCAGGAACAAATGCCAACATCAGTGTCACAGAAAACATTTCCACGCCGCTTTATACACAGGTTACTCATTGTTTCAGCACTAACCAGGAAGATGCGTTCCATGAATCAGTTGGTCTATGCTGGATCAGAACTCTTCTCCTCTTCCTCCTCCTCCTCCTCCTCCTCCTCCTCCTCCTCCCCCTCCTCCTAAGCACAAACATACTTCTGTATTGTCCTTATGTGTGTGTATGGCCTGTGCAGCTGAAATGGTCTCAAGGGGCTGTGAGCCGCCATGTGGGGAACTGGCCCTGACTCCTGTATAAGAGCATCCAGGGCTCTTACCCGCTGTGCCATCTCTGCAGCCCCAGCAGTCCTTCCGTCCTTCACTGTCCCACTCCGCCTAATGCAGTGCAATGAAAAGCATTAGCCTCACACAGATTCCGCCTTGGTGGGCCCATAAACCACTAAGAACCACGACACTTCTAACCTAACCAACACGTTTACAATGGTTTCGTGAGCCTCTAAAGCTGCTCCACTATTTTCATTGATTGTTTGGGTGATAGCCCAAGATTTGATTTACAAACATCTGGGGGATGCAATTAGAAAATCTTGGTCACTCACTGAAGCCTTGTGCTTAGTGGGCTCAGGGAAGTGTTAGCAAAATATGAGCAGTTCGGGAACTGACTCCCCAGCTGAGAGGTCTGTGTGTCACAGAATAGTACTGTTCATGTCATAGCTCGAAGATGTGGTCTCAAGTAATGAGGTCAGATGCAATTTACAGTAAGAGTGTTATCCTTTGAACAGGAAGAGACTCCACAGTTCTTCTCCACAGAGTCTAGGTGGGACTCCATAAGAGACCAGATGGGGAAAGTCTTTCCTAAAACAACATTCAATACCCAGGACCCATCCCCAGGACTCCCTGACACTGGTGACTGTGATCACACACACCTGAAGCCAACACAGGCCCTGTGCTGTGTGTTGCAGGTCTTTTCCATTTCCAAAGGCCACAAGCTATCACTGAAAACAGTAGAATACAGGAGCCAATGATGGTAACATACATCATCACAGATCCTGGCTCTAGAGAGAGAGAGAGAAACAGAGAGGATGTAATGATGATTAATACTGTCAATTTGTCAGTAATAATGTCAATTAATACTGTCAATATGGACTGAGAGGCACATACCAGACAATCCACTGCATACATCTATAAAGGATTATCTATCTACATTTGGTTAGCTGACATAGGAGGACCCACTTTAGATATGGAAGGCACTGTTCCATGAGTGACATCCTAAACTGAACATGAAGGAGAAAGCAAGCTGAGCACTCAGTCTCCTCTGTGTCCTGACCACACACACAGTGTGACCACTGCACACACTCTGACCACCACATACACTGTACATACCCTCTGTGGCCTCCAACTCTTGGCACACACTCCATAAGGCAGAAGTACTGTTTGGATTTAAACATCTCACACCTTCTGAGGGGAAGTATCTCCTGACTGGCTCACGTGGCAGAGCTGGCCCCTGGCTGACATCTCTTATCCTCAGAGGACAGTGCTAGCCCTGGGCTCCAAGGAACTGGCAATTCCCCCACTCCCTGCCACAGGAACATCCAGACTCTGAAGCTGTTCTGAGCAGACACACAGCCCAGATGACCCTATACACCGCCATGGGCATCTGCCTCTGGGCCATCAGCACAGGACCTAACTCAGGACTGCCGACTCTGGTGTGAGCTGAAGGAGACCCCAGCTTGTTTCCCTTCAGCCTCCAATTTCCTCTCTTCCCCTAGCAAAGATCCGAAACCTCTCAAAACCCCAACCCCCAGCCACATGTTCGTGAGTGGGGTGAGCATGGGAGGAAACTCACTGTCCTCAAAAATTGTGATATTGAGACTCTGTGGAATGAGCCAGGATCTGTGCGACACCACACACTGGTATATATGGTCTTCCAGAGCTGGCTTCAGGACCAAGGAGCTGTTTACACTGAAGGTGCCATCAACACTCTTCACAGTGGGACCGGTGACTATGCCCTCAGTAATCTCTTGGAAGTGGGAATCCTTCAGGGCACACCTCATCCACTTTATGTCAAAGGCTTCTGGGTAGAATCCCTCCAGCTGGCATATAATGAGTTTCTCTTTACCATTTCTCGCTGTAGCTCGTTTCTCACACAGACTCATGTCAGGGTGAGCTGCCAGAGAAGAGAACTACAGTTCAGCCAGAGCCAATCACCTGTTTCTTTCCTCACACCACAGTGACTTCTACCTCAGCAATGGCCTTGGAGACCCCTTGCTTTACCACAGCAGACTGAAGGCTCCCTGAGGTAGACAAAGGAACTCTTCTCACAATGTTTGACCCCTGGAGAGTGTTCAGGGGAGGTGAGTGAACACACTGGGACTCTGCTTAATTAACATGTTTGGGACATGGTGGCAGGGCCAGCAGAGTGCTGACATGCAGTGGTCCCTATCTGTGCAGTAATTTTTTTCAAGCAAGCTTTATGAAATTATCATCAGACATTTTTTTAAGATTCTAAAAAAGCAGGGAGCCCAGTTCTAGTGGACACCACTATATGGCTATCAGCACGTTTGCTCTGGAAATGAGTTGTCAGGTTAAAGAGATGTTGTAGGGAGATGCAGCCATCCCGGGTCAATTCAGAAGTGTCAGGAGCACTTTCAGCAGGTATCCTTTAGGAAAGCTTCTGTGATACTGATAACACAACACACAAATAAGGCCTGCTGTGGAGGCACCAGCTGCAACACCAGCACTCAGGAGATGGAGACAGGAGGAAGAAAATTGCAGGTCATCTGCAGCTACACAGTAAGTCCTAGCCAGCCTAGGCTGCCTGAAACCATTTTCCAAAAAGCCAAAACAGTAAATAATGTCAGATCATGAACTGTGAAGGAAAGAATAGTAAGTTGGGATTACCAAAACAATTTAAAAATCAACCCTTCCATGTAGAAATGACAAAATAAAAAGATAAGCAAGATCCCCCTGCCTCATCCTCTTCAGTGTTTGCCTGTGGACTTGGGTTGCAATGGACAGAACTGAAAGCCATGTCCCCTAATTCCACCAATGCTCCTGTAGCCAAAGTAGAGGTCTCAGCAGGATCTCAGAGGGTGTCCAGGAAAGTTAAAGTGTCCCCTCCCCCATGCCTCCCAGGTCTCTGCTTTTTCCCTACCCTACTGGAGCACCAGCCTTCCAACCCCTCTGTTGCTTTGATCCAATTTGCTGAGCTCAGTCTGCCCTACCCTGGGATACTACTGTCAGCTGAGCTTTGGGCAGTGACCTTCAGTGGGTAGTTCTTTGATGGAACAGGCGCAGCTGAGTTACCAAGCAGTTTGCCTGCTTACTGGGGGCAAGGGTGTGCTGTGATCTAGATAACCAAGGGTGTATATCCTGTGATTCCATAGCCAATTAGGAACAGAATCAGGAAGACCCCTGGGATCAGGGTCCGGTTGTGGGGACAGACACTGGACACCTGTGTGCTCCCTTACACTACTAGAGGCCAGAGCTCTAACCCAGGGCTTGGCAGTAACAGCAAGGACACAGTCCCTTAGTTTTCTCTGCTTCCTGGTAGATTAAGAAAGGCTCTTCCCTGCCTCTCCCACCTTGGGGCAGCCTCGGTCTGGAGGACTTCTGGCTGCATCCTCCAGTCTCTGCTTCTTTCACTTGTCCTCTGGGTCAGCCTCCTTTCTCCCTCTTTTCCTGCCATTGGAAGTAAATCAGTGTCGTAGTTTGAATATGTTTGGCCCCCATAGACTCATGTGTTTGAATATGTAAACTGCATTCTCTCAGTATCATCCAGTTTGTCTTTCTCTACACCAAAAAAAAAAAATGCAGGGAGTTATGGATAAAGCTTAATGGTAGAGTGCTGACCTAGCTTGGGCAATGCCCTGGGTTCTATTCCCAGCAGTGCTGGAATATAAAGAAAAGGATGATCTGAGGAGATGTTCTGAGCATAAAGCCTGAGGACCAGAGTTCAGATCCCCAGCATACACATAAAAGCCAGACATGAGTAGAGCCCCTCCTATCATCCCAGAATGCTAGACTTGGAGACAGGGTCTCTGGAGATGGTCAGACTAGTTGACTTGATGAGCTCTGGGATCAGCAAGTGACCCTGCCTCTTCGGATAATGTGGAGAATGACTAAAGAACACAGCTATCAGCTTCTGCTTCCACCGTGCACCACACATATATATCTGCACCTCACATGCACGCAACATGTTCAACCACGTACAAAAAGCAGAAATTAGAACTAATATGCATTTGGTCATTTTAACATAATTTAAAATGAACACATACAAACATTAATACAAATAATATAACCAGTAGTATTCTGGGAGTGTTATAACATCCGTAGGATGAATTCACGACCTCAGGAAGGCTGGACAATGGATCTTGCAGAGGGAGACCTTGAGAGCTCAGAGCATCCAGGAAGGGTAATGGGGAAACAGTTCATCAGGTGCCGCTGTTAGGACTCTGTCTAAGCCCCTCCCCACAGTTACCTGGCAACAGCCAGGTATGCCCCTCCCCACAGTTACCTGGCAACAGCCAGCTAAGCCCCTCCCCACAGTTACCTGGCAACAGCCAGGTATGCCCCTCCCCACAGTTACCTGGCAACAGTCAGCTAAGCCCCTCCCCACAGTTACCTGGCAACAGCCAGGTATGCCCCTCCCCACAGTTACCTGGCAACAGCCAGCTAGGCCTGGCCTACTATAAAGGGGGCTGCTCAGCCCCTCCTCTCTCTCTTTGGCCTCTCTTATTCTCACACACTCCTAACCCCTCTACTGCCCCCACTTGGGCTCTCCTCCCCTCCCCCCGCCCCGTCTCCACGTGGTCATGGCCGGCCTCTGCTTCTCTACTCTCTCCCTCTCTCTCTGCCTTTCTTTGCCTCTACTACCCCCTTAACTCCCCTCCCATGCCCTGAATAAACTCTATTCTATGCTATACCATCGTGTGTCTGGTCCCTCAGGGGAAGGAATGCCTTGGCATGGGCCCACTGAGGCACCCCCTTCCCCAACACCACCGTAGAACATATTCTCACACCTCTTTCTCTTTTTATGATCACAACAGTCACCTTCATAGTCAGAACCTGCAAGGTTCCTGTCTTGGACTTTTTGGGTTAAACAGTATTTCTCCTTGTTCACTGGGAGATGGCCTGTGTCTACAGGGGTATACAAAGTACAACACAATGTCCTGTGCTCATTTTTATCACGTGAGACATCCCAGGTTCAACCCCTAGGTCTTCATCTAAAAGTACACCTGTGGGCCATGCGCTCAGCATGGGCAGGAAGATCAGAACTTAAAGGCTTTTGCTACACAGTGAGCTTGTGAGAGGAGGTAGAACTGAGTTCCTTCTCCAGCACCACTCCTGCCTGCCACCGCGCCCTCTGCCCCAGTGACAATGGACT
This sequence comes from Tokudaia tokunoshimensis, assembly GCA_036184795.1. Taxonomy (NCBI): domain Eukaryota; kingdom Metazoa; phylum Chordata; class Mammalia; order Rodentia; family Muridae; genus Tokudaia; species Tokudaia tokunoshimensis. The sequence goes on along the minus strand of BTHU01000001.1, from coordinate 24,706,701 downwards.
AACCTCTAAAAACCATAGACAAGTCCCCAGTCAAACTCTTTCCATTATAGAGTTGCTGTGCCATGGTGTCTCTGCAGAGCAAGAGAACAGTGGCTAAGGCAGACACCCATGAGTCTGTGAGGATTGCCGGGTACAGAGCCTGTCAAGGCCCTCGGGTTCAGGGACTGTGCCTATCTCACCAGCCCTGTGCTGTCACCCCTGCCTGTCTGTTGGTCTTTCACAGACACAAACAGGACCTGGAAATCCAGCATCCCTTGCCTCTAGAGGGAGCCTCTGTACTTGTTTTAAGTCAGTGTAATAAGATGAAACAATATGGCACTTTCTGTTCTAGACCAGAAAATCCTACCACAATGTACCCACAACCTCTGACCTTAGAGTGACCTTAGTAGTCACATGGTGAAGGAGGCAGGGAACCCATAAGCAAGAGCATCAAATGACTGCAGGACGCAGACGTACATGCCCATCCCCTGGAGTTCACTTGGACTGCTGTAAATGGTAATGAGACTAAGACACAAACCCCACCATGGTGGCCAGGAAGACAGTTCCATCAGCAAAGTACCTGCTGCGTAAGCATGAGGCTGTGAGTCCAGATCCCAACACACATGTGAAAACCCACACAGGGGCACACATCTGCTAGAGGACAGGGGCAGGCAGACTCATGGACCTCATAGACCAGCTCCACCTGGATGCAATGGCTGCTGAGAAAGCTGGTCCTGTGTGTGTCCATGAAAGGCTGACAACAAAAACAAACAAACAAAAAAGCCCAGGCAGACAACAAATCCCACACTGTGCCTGCCCCATAAGTACTTTGGTTTTTTTACCCCCACAGTCCTTGTCTGTAAACCCACGAGCTCTAGGTTCAGAGACAGACTCTGCCTCAAACAATAAGGCAGAGAGCCATTGAAGAAGACACATGGCATTGAGCTCCTGTCTCTGTATGCAGTGGATACACTTCACATGAACATGTACATACACACATATAAGGGAATAATTAATCCCTAGCATGTGTGTGAACGCACATGTGTGTGCGCGCGCACACACACACACACACACACACACACACACACACACTCCGGCTTGGGGCTGGTTGTTACAGCAGAAGCAGCATAACTGCTCATGACAGACACAGTGTATGACACTAAAATGGAAGTTGGAATGATCATTTCCCACAAGGGCTGAGAGCAGACTTGAAGCTAGGTGTGCTGGCTCTCACCTATAATTTCAGCATTCAGGAGACTGAGGCAGAAGAATGCCCAAGAGTTGGAAGCCAGCCAGGGTTACACAGTGAGTTCCAGGCCAACCTGGGCTACAGGCTGAGACTCTTATCTCCAGCAAAGAAAGAAAAAAGCTGAGGTAAGAGTCAGAAGGCCCTGAGTTCTAGTCTTGGTGGTGGTGCTGACCATCTTCAGGAAGGTGCTTAACCAATCTAATGCTTTGCTTCCTCTATTTGTTTTGAGAATGGAATGAGAAACTCAGTGAAGTCCTTAGCATCCGTACAGATGAGACAAGCTCAGCTGTGGTTCAGGAGATCCTGAAGTGACTTTCCGGACTCATCTTATGTTCTGAGGTATTCGTCTTGGCAGGACTAAGCTTTATTTCTGATGCTTGCCAGACAGAGCATGAAGTAGACATTGCCCCAATCCTGGATGTTTTCCCACAACCCATCACTTGAGTGTAAAATTAACTTTTATTCACCAGATGTAATTATCGGCTTACTGCTGAATAACTGTCAGAAGCCATCTAGGAAAGGCTATGGCAAGCGAGTTCTGGAGATGACCCACTGTTTGTCATGACTGTGGTAGGTGAGGTCTGAGAGGCAAAGTCCCCAGAGACTTCATCCCAGGATTGCTTCTTGCTTGCTGTCACTATTACATAGCCTAATGATTCCTGGGCATCAGCCCACCCGACTGGGCAAATTTCCTGAAGATCAATAAGAAGATGTACTTTTATATTTAGACAAATCCTATTTAGACAAATTGATGATTTCATAATTCCTGAGAACGATTTTATAGAATTCTTAAATTGATAAAAGTAATCTCAAACCTCCCATAGAATAAAAGCTTCAAACAGAACTCTGTAAACTTCCATTTGTCGCAGGCTAATTGCACTAGGAAAAGAAAACAGGTTTGGAACAAATTTACTATTGCAGGAAATATTTTAAAGGGCACCATCCCACACCAGCACCAGCTACTCTCTGGCCCCAGTGTATACTATCTATGACTCAGTCTGTCAAATCTCTCTGATTCATCACTTTGTCTGCTCCTCAATTAGACATCACTTTCAAACATGGCTGCTTTCCTTTACAAATTAATTTTACCTTAAATGTACATTAAGTATGTGTCTATATTCCAGGCAGAGAGGAATTAAAAGGTATTTGTCATGTCTTCATTCCAGTCAGATCACATGGTGTCTTTAGATGTGATTCCTTGCCAGAGTAGCCTTGTTGCTGGATTAAAATTCCTCTATACCTGTGTAGCAGTGGTCTGGCCTGAGCAAACCCTAGCAGGGGCTAGCTTTCCACTAGGCAGGTTTACGATTAGCCAGTTGCAGATGACTAAAATATCCTTCACATGTTAATGACAGAACAAGGTCCAGAGACCAGGCTGACCACCACTGAGCTAGTCTTTCCTAAGAGAAAGCCCCACCCACATCACTGACACAAGTTAGACTGAACTGGACAGAAAAGTCACAGAGCAACAGACATGGCAGTGGACTGTGCCCAGACAGAACATTCCTCAGACCAGATGACACCCCTGGCAGGCTCTCACTTTCCTTGAGTGTGTTCACACTAAATATCCAATGTCCCCAGTGTCCTTATGGTAAGTACAATGTCTTTATGGTCTGGCCTAAGAAATAGCTATCCTCACCTCTCTACCATTCTACTGGTCACAGGGGCCATGCACATCCTTGGATGTCGTGATAGCTATTCCTGATTGTCAGCTTGGCTGCATCTGGGATGAACCACAATCCAGAAATAGAGGGTATATCTGTGATCCAGATCTTGAGGCTGGAAGACTCAGGCTTCTGACCCAGATCTTGACATAGAGATCTTGAGGCATAGTGGCCCAAGCAGGGTAGTACACACCTTAATCCCAGGAGACTGAGGCAAGGTGATCTCTGAGTTCAAGGTCAGCCTGGGACAAAGCAAGTCCCAGATCCAGGCGTGGTGGTACACACCTTTAATCTGGGCCACTCCTTCTGCTGGAGGCCTACAGAAGGACATTGGAAGAAGGAAGACTCACTATTCTACACCTGCTTGCACTTACTTGCCAGCACATTTGTTAGAACCAACTTCTACAGAAGACCAGCTGAAACAACTAGCCTTGTGGGACTGACCAACTTCTAGATTCTTGGACTTCCCATTCACAGTTGACCATTGTTAGGTTAGTTGGACTACAGACTGTAAGTCATCGCAATAAATTCCCTCAAGATAGAGACATTCCATGAGTTCTGTGACTCTAGAGAACATTGACTAATACAGTAGCTAAGAGCGCTTGCTGTCCACCCCTCTCCCCCGTACCTCCTCAGGATGCTGATGGTACTGCTTGCATATGCTGCACAGATCATACATGCAGGCAAACATACATTATATATATATATATATATAAAAACAACCATGACCGACTATAGGACCTAGAAATCCCACTACTAGGTTTATGTCAGAAGGAACTAAAATCAATCTATTAGAGATATGTGTGATTTATGCTACCTGGTGTTCTCAGTAGCTATGCTAGGGAGTAAACTAAGATGCTAGCTAATAGGCGAGTAAAGGGGTATGGATTACCGGAGGCTGGCGGGTGCTCTCTAGAGGAGAGTCTGCTGGCAGGTACTGAGTGAGCCCTAGCATTGCACAACACAGCACAGTGACAGCAGCTTCCAAGGGAAGCCATGTTTCAGAAAGCAACTTGGACTTGCAGTGTCTGAGGGGAGAAGACCCTGATTTGCTCTCTGCATCCATGCCTGTAATGATCTGCCATGACTGTCAAGAATGCATAGTGAGAAAAACAAAACAAACAAACTTGCAGCCGGGGCTCTAGGCAAGCATGTTTGCATTGCATGGAGGAAGCCCAGGGTTCCATCCAGGATCAGGTATGGCCATACATACTCATAACTGTGGCATTCAGGATGCAGGCCAGAGTATTAGAAGTTCAAGGTTACCCCTGACTAAGTAGTAAATCTGAGACCAGCATGGGATACGTAAGACCATATCTCAAAACAGACAAGCAAACGAAACAAAGCATAACAAAATACTCCACAAAACCCAAAAGGCAAAAATCCAAACAAAGCTCATGAAACCTTGAACAACAGAGACTTAAGAGTATTTGGAGAGCCAGGTGGGCATGTGAGAGCAGCATTTGTGGACATTTAGGTGGCATAAAGGGTGGCAGAGTGGTGGCTGCGTCTCCAACAAGCAGTGGCGACTTCCACGAGAACTGGACACGAGAACCGGACAGAGGCACTCCTGACGACTTCCCAGCCAAGGGTGGATCTGAAACAGGTTTGGGGGTTCCTCAGGCTCACAGCCTCTGGGGAAGAACAACATCCTCCTGGCATGAACTCAACATGACTCGGAAGAACAGAGAAGCCAACCCACCAATCTGAATAAATAAGCATTAAGTTTATTGACTCATGAATAATTTAAGACTGGTACAATCATCAGCTTTATTCTCTATGACATGGGACAGATCTCCAGCGGATTGTTCTCAAACCCAAAACCTGATGACAAATGAGAATTAAATAGGGAGGGGAGAGGGATGGAGGAGTGGTGGAAACATACCGTACACAAAATACTCAATTCCTAGTTTTCTCTTTAAAAATGGCTAGAAAAAAGTCATCAAAATGCAGCAGTTTCATTGATTATTTACAATTTCTATGTTACAATGAAAAAAAAATGTACATCTTATAGAACATGTTTCATAAACCGCTCAGCTTGAGACAAGCAGGTCAGAACAGCAAACCTCCCGTCCGATAATCCGCAAAGTTGGATTGTTTTGCTTTTGAAGTAGATTTGCCATGGTTGGATTTGAGCACACAGAATTTTAAAGTCGAGCATTTAAACAATAAAATTTAAAATGTCCCCAAGGTCAGAGGAAGATCTGGGCAAGTCCTGCCTTTGTCACACTCCCACCCCACCCCCAACCTGAAGTTAAAAGGACTTCTGTAGAATTCTTGGCCTCCTGGGAAGAAAACTGTTGGCTCCCACTGGTACCTCAGCATCAGCATTGCATAGGATTTCTTACATTTCAAAATTAGCCTATCTATAGAAAAAGGCAAAATGGAAGCATTTCAGACAGAGCTCTAAATGAGTACAAAGTCACTTTGTCCAAGGTCGAGGAACAGGAAAGGAAACTCATGACCCAGTCGGAAATATGTCTGAAGACAGCCCCACTTCCCAGAGCTTCGGGAAGGAGGCTGAGCCAGGGGGCACTCAGGGGCTACAGAACCAAGTCAGGCAGCAAGGGGGACACAGGTTGCTGTTGCGAATCTGGATGTGGTGGGAGAGACGTCTGGGTGTGGAGAGTGGGGAGAGGGTGTCGTTATTGAAACAGTTCTAAGCAATGTTGGTGAGGTGTACTCCTAACGTGACTGAGAAAACTATGTCAAGGAGGGGCTCGATTTTCCTTCCTCCCAAATTCACAGTATGAGAGTGTACGGCCATTGCTGGGAGATAAGACTGAGAAGGGCTACCCTTCAGGGGCACTGGAAGGCTCAGGGTCTGGCCCTGATCACAGGCTAGACATGTGGTTTAAAACTTTTATTACAAACAAAATAGAAGACACGCTCACATCCAAACTATTAGCAAAGGCAGGCTGGGTCTGGGATTACAGCAGGGAGTGGAAATGTTTCTATTTACCAGTTAACAGGACACATTCTCGTTCCTTTCAAAGAGGAAGAAAACCAGTGCCATTCCAAGGAAAGTGAGCAGTTTTGGGTCAAGCTCTTAAGCTAAGGAAAAAAAAAAAAACAAGAGAAAAAAGATGAGATTAAAAACCCTGATTGTTAACAGAGACACTCTCAGTGGGGCCAGGAAAGTTTCTATAAAACACAAAGAGCTCAAAGACGTCCATACGGTGAGGACACCAGTGTACTGAAGCCATGGCACACTGGGGGATGTCTCCGAGAGTACGAGTTTGCAAGGTCGCAGGGCCTTGTGGGGTCACTGTCCAGTGAGTGTGTTGGCTGGAGACTGATAGGAGCCTAAAAAGCATCTCTCTCTCTCTCTCTCTCCACAATCATACATCCACACGGATGACTCTTTCAGATGAGAAGTCGGCAACTTGTGTTCTCTTCATGGATAGATGACTTATAGCCCTGTTTTTCTTCGATGGGGAACACACACACACACACACACACACACAACCCCACACAGGCACAATACTCATGTGAATGAACACGGTCAGTACAAAACCAGTAAGGCATTGCATGGGGGCGGTCAGCACCGGAGAGGTCAGGCAAGGCTCATCAGGATGGAGGCACGGCCAGGATTCTGGGAAGGGTGGCCGCCCCTCCCTGGCTAAGCTGTGTCACGTTGGATCTGAGGAAAGTGCCAGCGTTTGGTGAGGGGGCATCGTCAACTCTTCCTGCAACTGGGGTCTGGGGTGCCTGAGGTGATGACGAGGGGTTCTCAGCGCTCAGAGATGAGGAAAGGCGAGGTCCATGGCTCACCCACAGGAGGAGAACTGGTCCTCATCTATACGCAAGGATACAGATGCCCACACAGACCCGGAAGGAGGTGTCAAGGGCCCAGAACTGTGACAATGGACACTGAAAACCCAAGCTGAGAGAGAAGACAAATTCTACTTAGCTCTTGCTTTCAGGACTTAGGACTAATTCTGGTCAAGGGAGTGGGGGGTGGGTTGGGGAGGGGCCTTCACAATCGACCAGGAAGAAAGGCAGACACAGGCAGGGGTTGATAGTTCTCCAAAGAACTACCCGTACAGTACACAGTGTTTGCGGACAGAAACCTGACCATTTAGACAGACGAAGGAAACAGGCGCGCTTTTCTGTGTTGCTAGCCCCATCCGCTCGCTCACTCACATTCTTGCGTCTTCACTTGCTCTCATGGATCATCGGGGATGATGGACCGGAAACGGGGGGGGGGGTGCACTGGAATAGTCAGAATACCTCTCAGGAAGAAGAGCACCATGTGGAAAACAGAGACACGTGATGTATTGGTGTCCCTAGGTGGCGCTCCAAGCAGGCGCCCTCGTTAGCACCAATTCTTCCGTGGAGGGTGGGTGGCGTGGTTCTGGGGTGCTGGTGGCCAGACCCAAGCTGGCGGGTCTGTGCTGGGGGTAAAGCCTTGCTGTCTGTGTTTCCAAGTTGGGTTTAGTCTTTTCTGTTTGGGGGTAGTATGTGGAGGGATGCTGTTGGGTTTCAGGGCACCAAGCGGAATCTTACATTTAAAATTTCCATTTAAACTCTTTATATTTCAACGGTGAGGATCCTTTCCCATGAAGTATTTTCAGTGTCTCACGGAGGTCACGGCAACAAGGCAAATAAACGAGGATGAGGGTAGGACAGAGGCTAGTACAGTTGTCACTGTCAGAGGAAGAGGTCCCGGGCTGCTCATGCAAGGGCAGAGAGCAAGGGCTGAGGGGCTCCTGCTCCGGCTACTCTGCTCTGGCTTCAAGGCTGTGGCAGCCGGGGCTGGCTCAGGAAGTCATCTTCAGAATGAAGTGGAGGATGCGGGTGGGATGGAGCGAGGAAAAGGGGGGGGGGCCCTCGGTCACAGAGTGGACTCCAGGGACGAGTCCAGGATGTCATCATGGTGGCTGTTGCTGTTGGAGTCACTGTCGTAGCTCTGGGGGCTGGAGTAGTTGGCCGCCTCCTGCAACCTCATCAGCATGTTCATCTGTGGAGAGAGCAGAGAGGTGGGAGTGCCTGTCAGTTTGCTGGGAAGCCCAACCCCGGCCTCTTTGGAGCCCCTGCCACCTGCTCCAGAATCACCCCAGAGGTCACAGTTCACCAGAGAGGCTGTGGGCAAGAGCACAGAGTCCTGGGCTCAGATTCCAGCTTCCCTGCTTACCAGCTGCATGGCCTTGAAAGGTTATTAGTCCTTTCTGGGGCATGTCCTTCCTGGCCAAACTTAACTCCATATACATAGGTCCTGCCCATCACACTGAGGTCTGGGATGAACTAATATATGTACCACACTGTGAGGAAAGTGGAAAACCCTACCAATGCCATCCCCACAGCTGTTGCTAATGGAACCTGGGCAACCTTGACATCTGAGGCATAGAGGCCTCAGTCACTGCCACGGCCTTCGGGAAGGGGAGGAGCAGCTTCCCAGGAGCAAACATTGTGCAGAGGATATGTACCATACCCAATACCAAAGCACCCGAGCCTCCCATGTCCCATGCCTGGACCAGACACAGGGTTGATCTCTTGGGAAGCAAAGGACATGGTGTGCCGACCACTCTGGAACGGCCCCCTGCGGAGAGCGAGCTTTGGGAGTATGGAGTGGTTTGAATATGCTTGGCCCAGGGAGTGGCACTATGTGGAGATATGGCCTTGGAGTAGGTGTGTCACTGTGTATGTGGGCTTTTAGACCCTCGTCCTAGCTGCCTGGAAGTCAGTATTCTCCCAACAGCCTTCAGATGAAGATGTAGAACTCTCTCTCTCTCAGCTGTGCCTGCACCATACCTGCCTGGATGCTGACCTGCTCCCGCCTTGAGGACACTGGACTGAACCTCTGAACCTGTAGACCAGCCCCAATTAAATGTTGTCCTTCTAAGAGTTGCCTTGGTCATGGTGTCTTTTCACAGCAGTGAAACCCTAACTGAGACAGAGTGTAAGCTGTTGCCTGTCACCTTTACCTCAAGCGGAGAAGGAGCCTAAGCCTTTGCTCCTAACCTCCTTCTGCTTACATTCCGTACTGGCCACATGTTTGGGAGCAGACAGTGACAATCAAAGAAATATCTTTGATTTTGCTTATAACTAAAAGATTGTTATTTTGTATTTCATATAGCAAGTAGGTTAGTAGGAAGGGTCTCTCTCTGGGCTAAGGAGAAGGCTGTCACAGCAGAGTATGAAACCAGCTGCCTTCCAGATGCTGTGCAGAATCTCCCGGGGTACCAGGCTGGTAGGCCTCTCAGCGGCTCTTTCTCTGCATGGCCAGAACCATGGAAGAGGCGAGGCTGCTGTACAGCGGTTAACTCTGCAGCAGGGAGGGCTACTCACTACCGAATACCCCCAGCGCCCACAGCGTATGACTCTGAGATAAAATCCAGTCAGTCTAGCTCTCAAGAAAGACTTATTCTCACTGCAGGAGGAATCAGTAAGGAAGTCAGCCACTACGATAAAGATGTGTGGTCCTAGGCAGAGAGGCTAAGGAGATACACTGAGCATCTGACTAAATACAGGGATGCTTGTGCCAGCATAATCCCCCTTTGAGGGCCCGGGCTTGTTCTGAGAGGGCTGTGTACCTTTCCAAGTTTGATCCAAATGCTTCAGAGACTGAAGGATTTCCCAATTCCTACTTTTACGTAAGACAAGACACAATGGACTGGCAAGGCTCAGTAAGACACGCATGACCTTGGCCTTGAGAAATGTCCGCTAGACCCGGCATTCCCTTCAGACCATGGGCAGGACGGCAGCATTGGATTCTTTTAATCAGCTCCTATTCCCAGCCTCAACACAGTGTGGCTGTGCCGCAGCTCCTACTGGCAGGACCCAGACAGCCGAGGTCACCTGCTGGCATTTATTCAGTCCACTGGCTCCCGACAAGGGCTAGAACAGGTGATGTGGCTGCCTTCCAGCCCTGCTGCCCTTCTGAAGAGTATTCTTCCATTATGTAATGCAAGTGATAGTCTTTGTTCTACTTTGTCGTAGCTACCATAGAAGTGAGGGGCGGGTTTCAGGCAGGTTGACAGACATACCTGTGGGGACTTGGGCACATTTGCTTCCTCTAAAAAGCTCCTATGGTTTTTTGTTGAGTGAGGTATAACTTGGCAGCATGACTACGCATGAGTCTAAAATTGACTGGGGGCTCTATCGTTGCTACCCAAGGTCTGTCTATCTGTCTTCCTTCCTCTTTTTGTTTTAAATTTCTCTTGTCCCCTAGCAAAACATGGCTCAGTGTCAACCCATAGCCAGGGTACCTGGGTTGGGGCTGTCATGTCTTCTGCTTGTGTCGCCTACTCTTAAAAGCCCTCCCACTGCCTGGCTTTGGTGCCAAGTCCCTAGCACTCTCTCCTCTTCCTAGCACTCTATATGACAATATATGAGAATGATACCATCTCAGATCAGAGGACAAACAGTGGGGCGGAGAACATGTCAGGACATTCAAAGGGGGAGAGAAAAAAAAAAACCCATCGAACATTTAATCTTATATAATAAAAACTTTAAGTGAGGTTAAAGGCCTTTGTTGGTACTCTGTCTGGACTCCACCCCCACAGTTACCTGGCAACAGCCAGGTAGGCCTGTCCACTATAAGTGAGGCTGCTTGGCACCTCCCTCTCTCTTGCTTCTTGACTCTTTCTCTTCTCTCTTGCCCTCTTGGGCTTTTCCCTTCCCCCTTCCCTTCCCCCACCTCTCCATGTGGCCTCTACTTCTCTACTCTCTCCTCCTCTCTGCCTTTCTCCGCCTCTACTACTCTCTTAACTCCCCTCCCCGTGCCCTGAATAAATTCTATTCTATGCTATACTGTTGTGTGATTGGTCCCTCGGGGGAAGGGATGCCTCGGCATGGGACAGCTGAGGCACCCCCTTCCCCCACACCTCCCTCACACTTCTTTCTCCTTTTATGATCACAAGACACTTAGTGGAAAATCAACACCATGGAAGAAAATACTGGAGAGGACCGTCCCTATTAATGGGGCCTTCCACAGCAAGCTTTCGTCAATCTCCTACATCCTTGAGAGCTTGGCCTCACGCCCAGCCTGTGACTGCCACTCCCTTTCGGCGCTGTCAACTCACCAGTGGGTCTCCTTCCGTGTCGCTGGGGGGCACCTGCTTGCTTGTTGACCCCTCCCGAGGCAGGGAGTAGCCATCGAAGCCCACGTCCTCAGGCCGGAGCTGCAGGAGGGGGGGCCACTCGTGCTGCTGTGGGCTGGCGGCCCACGGGTAGGTGTCCATGACCCACTTGGCGGGGTCCTCCCAGGGGGCACGCCTTCCATAGAGCTGCGAACAGGCAAAATGGGTACAGTCTGGAAGCAGGCCGAGACTCTCTCTCATTGCCCCAGTTCTGTAACTTGATGGAAAACCTCCGAGACCAGCATTATGAATTCTGAACTAGGGAGGTTCTCCAGGATAAATACAGCCTATGGGTCAGGTGCTCAGTCTCCCAGACTTGGACTCACTCTCAGCTCTGCCGCTGTTCATGGAATTTGCCTCTTGGCATTGCTGGTTCAACGTGGTAAACAGCCATCAGGGAGGGGAGCAACAGTCTGATGGGAAGCTTTGCCAGTTTCCATGGTGGGGATATTCCTACCATGGACAATTTCACACTCCCACCATGCTACATGTTGGCTTGGAAAGAGCCAATCCCTACTAACCTTCACAAGGCACCTCTAGAATCCACTGGTTAAGCCCACTCAGAGACTGGGTTCTGGGCAGCAATACGGCAAGGCTGATAATGAAATAAACCTATATTCTTTTTTCATGTGTATGTGTGCTGTGTGTGCGTGTGTCATGTGCGCGGGTGTGCATGTGGAGGCCCCGAGGTCAATGTTGGGAATCTTACTCAATGTCTTCCACACAGCGGTCACTGAGGCGGTCGGTCAGCTGGGCCCAGAGCTGCTGCTCGATTCAGCTAGCGTACCTGCCAGCTTGCTCTCAGGATCTCATTTCTGCACTCTGAGCACGGAGCTGCAAGCGGCACCCACAGCCACTGGGAATTTACATGGGTTCTGGCGATCTGAACTGTGATCCTCCCCCTTGCTGCTTGGGTGACAAGCACACCAACAGCTGAGCTATCATCTCCCCAGGTCCTGAACCCCCATTTTTCAGGTCTATCTGACGACTTTCAGAGTGCTTCTGTGGACACACTTGTCCCTTTTTAAGCACAACATTAAGAGAGGACACTGCGCACGGGCAACGGTGATGAGACCTTTGCTCATCAGACTTGCCAGTGAGAGAAACCGATGTAGTCCCTAAAGGGCAAGCTACACCATCAACTCAGCTATACCACCTACGCTATACCTAGTTTTATAAGGCCAGCATATCCTGCTCTGAGGGTTCTTTTCTCAGGTCTTGAGGCCCCGACCTGGCAATAATTTTAATGACTGTTCCTCACAGCTTTGTGAGATATATGTATTCTTTAAAGAGTGGAAACCTAAGTTGGGCGCCTTCTCACAGCGAGGCTCTGACCACTGTGCTGCTGGGTCTGGCCTGTCTGCTTCCTTCGCATGCGTTGCCTTACAGCATCCTGGGTGCCGGGGGCCAGCAGTGAACAGCACGATGACTCTGTCAGAAGCATCACCCCCCTGGCTTACAGATGGGGGAGCCTCAGGAAGGAGAGCCATCGCGGTTCAAGTCTGCTGCCCACTGGCCACTGGCATCAAAGCAGACATGCTAGGGCATGCTCACAGACAGGGCAGGGCTGCCCGGGCTGTAATGAGGTACTTCTACAGGGACTTCAGGGTATATAGATGGAAAATTCCAGACACCACCTCCCTGTGTGTGAGCTTCTTCTACCCTCTTGGAAGCTGCAGAGGGGGAATGGAGAGGTAAACAGTACTGAGCCCAGTACATAACTGAGCTCAGCTCTGGCCCCAGTAGAACCACACTTTTGAAAGTCACAGTTTCTCAACTGGAAAGAGCCAGTCTACTTAACAGGTGCCCTCTCTTATCTGATGGGAAACCAGAAGCCAGCGGCAGTGTCCAAGTGAAAGGTTGGAGGGCAGATCTGGATTAAAACCCAGGACTCAAACTTCCTTCTTGGGGCCTTTCCCTCTTGTTCACCCTCTTTGAATCAGCAGAAACGATATTCCTGGAGCCTGAGGGCAGGGGTTGTTTACAGACCTTAGTCTGTCAGCCTGGCCTAAGTCCATCATTCTCTGTGGTGGGTCCCCTCTCCTTGAGTCACCTGAGTTACTTCAGGTCTTAGAATCTGATTTCTATCCAGGATGCCACCCACGCTACCCTACCTTAGATAAGCCCGTCTCTCTGTGTTAGCGGCTTCTTCCTTCACTTTACCCCAGCACCTCCTATGACACTATCTCGTCAGATGCCAGCTCATTGTCTCCCCATGCCCTAGGCTAGCCTCTAGCTTAGTTGGTCGCTACAGCTCCCTTCATCTGGGGCAATGGTCATCTTGGTCCTTGAATCCAGTCCAGCAGCCTAAAGCAGTTCAGTGTGAGCTGGGACAGAGGGAGGCAGGTGTGAACCCGTGTGTGGGTCAGGAGTGCAGAGCACACAGAAGCGGCCGGGGATAGTCACAGCTGAAGGAGCGAATTCAGATTAGAAGCCTCTCCAAGGAGACCCCTCGGGGGTCTAGAACCACTAAGGCTGAGGTTGAGCATGCCCTGAGCACTCCTGAGGCCCAGGGATTCGTACACACTTGCTCTTCATCCTTAGGCTCTACACTGTAGGTTCAGAGAGCATCTGGGCTTCCAGAAATCAGACCAGTGAAATTGTCCCGAAGGTCAGATTTTTTTCCATTTACGGAGGGGAAAAGTCAAAGCTGGCACAGGGGACTGCGCAGGGTGTCCGAGGACCTTGGTAACTGAGGAACGGTCTGAGTGTCCTGCAGCTCCTGCCCTTAACATCCCCAGTCCACCCCAACACCAGGTCTCCTGAACTGTTCCGCTCTGCAGATACCAGACACTTTGGCAAGTGTTTCTGCTGACAAAGGAGAGTGGGATCTCACACTGAGTCATAAGGTAAGCATTCGTAGGTGCAGCAAACATTAGCTGTAAGGACAGAAAACATTTTTTTACAAGCCCTCCTACATTCCACGGGATGTGGTCAAGGCCAGGCGGCCGTGAGTCAGTCTAACACAAGCAAAGGAAATGTTGTACAGCTTCGGGGCTCTTCTGCAGACTCTGGAGGGCAGGAGAGGGGCAGCTGGACAGGCAGACAATCACTTTCCCCAGGGAGGAGAAGCTGGTGTACTACTGGGTCAGTAGGAATTGTGGGTGAGGCTAAGACACTGGAAACCAAGCTTTGGGCTGTTGTGAGACTCTTGATCCCACAAGAAGCACAGGGCTCCTGGATCTGCATGGCAGCACCTACATTCACATTTAGGAAGCACTTCTAGGCAGGTCTCTCTCTCTCTCTCTCTCTCTCTCTCTCTCTCTCTCTCTCTCTCTCTCTCTCTCTCTCTCTGTTTCTCTCTCTCTCTCTCTCTGTCTCTCTCTCTGTTTCTCTCTCTCTCTCTCTCTCTCTCACACACACACACACACACACAAACACAGAGGAGACTCACACATTCCAGAAAAAGACACTACAGCCTGAACATGCAGAACTGCATGGTATTCACTAGGGGGCAATGCTGTGCTTCCCCTAGGCAAGGATTGCCTGAGTCTGATGGTAAAGCCGGGTGCCTGCAGAATGACTTCCCTGTGTTCTTTCCCAGTCCCCCATGGGATGCCCTCTTTCTGGCTTATAACATGTGACAACCCTCCTTTGGAACCTATTCTGAGGTCTCCACCTCTTCTCAGCTCACAGCCTTGGTCAAGGACGGGCACACATTCTCTAAGTGGCAGTGTGCTCCTCTCGTGGCCACTGTGCAGGCAAGAAGTGAAGAGTGAGGGACCCCATACAGTACCAGGCACACACTCAGCTTTCTCTCAGAGGAAGCCAAGGAGAGAGGGGAATTGGAATGAGCTTTTTTAAAAAATAAAAGACTCCTTTTATCAAGTGAAATCACATGTAGAACTCTGCCATAAAACCTAACACTAAACCAGGCATAGTGGTGCACACCTTTAATCCCAGAACTCAGGAGGCAAAGGCCTGAGAGTTCAAGGTTGGGCTGGTCTACATAGAGAGACTCTGTATCAAACAACAACAAAATAAACAAGCAAAAACAAAAAACAAAACAACACCCCCCAAACAAAACCACTGCCAAATGTCATAGCACATGTCAACAATCCCTACATACAGGAGTTTGAAGCAGGAAGACCAGGAATTCAAGGCTAGCCTGAGCTACACAGTAAATTCAAGGTCAGTTTAGGCTAAATAAGATACTGGTCCTAAAACAACAAAAATCCAGCAAACCCCACCAAAACTTTGTTCCCTGGCTACCTATAACAGTTCCCTTGTAGGTTATAGGAGACCCTAAGATGGCCTCATTGTCACAAAGTAACTGTTGCTGTTACATGGCTCTGGGCTCTAGCCTTCACTCAGTTATGGTGGTCTGCTGAGGGAACTGTGTTAAGGTCAAAGCTTTGGCTAGAAGCCTGGGTTTCCTTTCCTGCATACTCTCAGGGCTGCCGGAGTGCCAGGCCCCTGGTATAAGCCTGGCAGATCCTCAAACTTCCATCCTAAGCCCAGCAGGGAGAACACAGCCATTCCTTATGAATCAGTAGACTTCAGAGCTGCCTCCCACACTAATTCACAAGGCAGAGCTCGGAGATTTGGGACAGGGTGGCACTAGGTAATCCTAACTCAGCTGTCTCCCTTCACGGCTTCTACACTGAGGACGTGTGCTTCAGATGGCTAAGAAGCCATGATGACGCGTCCACTTGGGCCCTGCCACAGGCAGGCTCTTCATTAGCAGCCACTTTGAAGCCCATCCCATATGTGACTTCACTCTTGGTTGGAAGAAAAGGAAAAGTCCCTTCTGCAATGGCTCCCTGAGCAAAAGAAGCGTAGGTGTCCTCCCCAGCTATGCCTGAAGCCTCCCTTTCAGTCCAGCTCCAAATGGGAGGGGACTTGGTACCACCAGCCACTGGGGACCAAGGGGCCCGCTCAAGAATGGTCTGTGCTTCCTTGGACACTTTGGATAGCTTTGCTCAGCGGCCTCTGGCTTCTCTCAAGTGACTCAGGTCATTCCCCGTCAGTTATCAGAAGGTCAGCTAGAGGCAAAGAGGACACAAGTGGGAGAAGGTATCGGGGAGGCGGGTACAGGGGCAGCAGGAGTTCCTCCAGACAACCACCAAGCCACCCCAATAACTCCTAAGCTAGGTGACAGCAGTGGGTATTCCCCAGATGCCACTGGACATGAGGGACATGCAGCCAGAAGAGCCCCCAGAATCACCTGTGAGGGGTCTTGAGGCTAGGTAGGCAATATCCTGGGCTTGAGGTCTAAGTACCTGGGATGGAGTTCAGAAGGTGAGACTCAAATTCCAGACCCTTTGAGCTTCGATTTTCCTGCAGTGTCTCAGAGCCTAGGGCCTTGTCTGTGCTTGGTAAGTACTCTACCACTATAACCTTGAACTCAGGACCTACCTCTCTGTTTCCCACATGTAGGATTTTAGGAATGCACCATTATGCCGAGTTGAGGCTTTGTTTTTATGATCTTTGGGCCTCAATTTTCTCTTCTTGAAAAACTAACTATAAGACTCGGCCCAATCTTAGGCCTAATCTAGGACTTGAACCACATAAGACAGATGACCAAATCAAACCCACGGATCTGGTTAGATTTCTTTGACATTCCTATGCTGGAGGCTTGATGGCCATGGTTTTATTTAATCCTTACAACTCTTTGTGGCAGAGTAATGCTGTTATGTCCCCTATCACTGAGGCAGAGACAGAGAAACGCTTTGCCTGGAGTCACACTGCTAATAAGCAGCTGAGGCAAGACTTAACGACCAGCTGCTGTTTCCATCGTGTGCCATCCAGAAGACCACGCAGGGTCACAAGCACGGGGCACTCAAGTCTGAGGAAGCCAAAAGGAGCATGCTTCTCACCTGGAGTCCTTCTCTGACAGCTTCCAGGAGGTAGGGGATTATGGAGTAGTTCCACAAGTCTGTGAACCACACTCTGGAACCATCCACGTCAATGGGACATGACAGGAAGAGCCGGGGACCTGGGGACCACAGTGAGATACATCACAGCTGAAATGGGGCAGGGTGGACTTACTGGTGTGAGCTTCCCTCGTAAAAGGGACATTGGATTCTCTAAGTAGTGGTGGGGCCGATGGCTTGAGGTGTCCCTCTGCCCTTCTTTATCTCTGAGGACAGCATGACATCTCTGCTGGGTCCTGTCCTGGCCAAGACTCAGAGGATAACACATGAGGGAGCTAGGGCTCTTGGGAGACCACTACCCACGCCATCCTCCCAGCGGCATGACCCAGCCTGCCTGGCCTCCCACCTACCGATGGTGACATCTGAAGAGCTGTGGGCCTCCAGGAAGCGGTTGAGGTGATGCCAGACCTTTGGGATCCAGTTGATGATTTTCACCAGCTCTGCATTGCGCACCCGCCCACTGATCTCCGTCTCCATGAGCTTCCTCCTCAGGAAGCGGCCGAGGAAACCCTTCACGGGCTCTGTGTGGTTGGCACAAAGCACCCACCTGGGAGAGTCAAGGGATACTTTTCAATCCCAAGCACGCCCAGCAAGCGTGGTAAGCCTCAAAAAAAAACATAGTGTCTGGGAACGGAAGGTGAGCACACTTATTTAGTATACCCTGGAGGGAGGCCTGTGTGGTGACCAGTGAAAACGCGTGCAGGGTCCAGGCTAAGGTCATGAAGTCTATCCCCTACCTAGAGGCACAGGGAGCAGTGAGGATGCTGAGTGAAGCCAGGGCAAGCTGTGCATGGAGATGGACTACCCTTGGAGGGGAGGATTCACAGCAGATAGCACTGGCAGCTCCACAGACCCTGCTATGTGGGGACATTTAAAGGCACAGGCCATCACTGCTCGTGCTGGATAGAGGCAGGGACATATGGCCTCAATTGCTTCCTGATACGGACCCAGCGACTGAGAGTCACAGAGATCAGGGTGCAGGCTTCTGTTCTGACTGGCGTATGGTTCTTAAGTTAGGCTCCCCGAGCCTCTGTTTCTTCAGTGTAAAGGTAAAGCGACAGAAGGTCGCCGTGAGAACTAAATGAGTTAGGCTGGAGGAAACGCCCAACAGAAAGCCTAGCCCACACCAGATGCTCTGAGAGGGCTGAGACCACCCACTCTGTACTCTCCACCGGCCTGGATGAGGGGCAGGGTACCTCACCTGAAGTTATGATGAAGCTGCAGATTGGGGGTGGAAGAGGTAGCCTGGTTCATCGTGCCGATGATGTAAGGGCTGTGGGGAGCACAATGTGGGAAGCCCAAAGTTAGGGGTGAGCTGGACAGCAAGGGCTTACAGGCTGCCGGACAGCTGGCTACCCCACCCCCGACCCCTCCGGCTGAGTATTCAGCACTTCACTGACCCACTGGACCCCTGCCGCCCGCCGCCCCTGAGATCTAGAACCCCCTTTACCATTTATGGTATTTGCAGTTCAGCAGCCCGTTGAAGATCTCGCCCAGAGAGCTCACGTGGTGCAGGTTGTCCAGGATGATGACCAGAGGCATGTCCACAGCGTTGTTCTCGCTGTTGCACTGGTCAGCCAGGTTGGACAGATACTGGCGCAGTTCCTATGGAGGCCGGCAGAATGAGCTTGGAGTGGGAAGACCCACGTGTTCCAGGATTTTGCCGTCCGAGGCCAAGGCAGGAAGAAGGTCCCCCCCTTATGAAGTCACACTGTGGACACAACCTGAGACCCTATCTGTCACAGGGCATCAGTGTGATGCTCCAGGGATGCTGGGAGCATGGGACATGGAAGGCCCATGGTGGATGGTCTGTCTCCTGGCACTTACAAAATGGCTGCTTGAGGTCCCTTGTTTTCCTCTGTGCATGTGCACACAGGCACATGTGTGCATCTGCATATATGTACCTGTGTGTGCAGGCCAGAGGACAAAGATGAGTGTTGTTCCTCAGGTAGGTACCATCCACCCTGTGTTTTGAGACAGTCTCTCTCTCTCTCTCTCTCTCTCTCTCTCTCTCTCTCTCTCTCCAAGCAGGCTGGCTGTCCGATGGACCCCAGGCATCTGCTTGCCTCTTATCTCTCCAGTACTGGGATTATAAGCAGGCCATCATACCCAACATATGGTTTTTTTTAAAATGTGGATTCTGGGACATCCCAGCCTCTAGGTGCAGTTTTTAATTCCCACTGGACCATTTCTTTAGGAAACTATGATTTCTTGTTATTATGCTAATTTCCCAGTAGACTTCTGAAGGCAGGTGTCTCATCTTTACCTATCTCCAAAGCATCCTCCCAAGAGCTAGCTCTGCAGAAGTCATTGGGGCAGAAGAGGTCCCAGCCGCATATAAGTGCTACTGGGTAGTGCTCTGAATGACGGGGAAGCCTGTAGGGGCAGGTGAGTCTATGTGCCCTTGGACCTGTCATCCTCTTACCCAGCCCTGCAATGCATGGCCTAGTCATGCTCTCCACGGACACTCTGCCCATGGAGGGAAACGGGATCAGCGTGGGCACAGTTTGCCAGCCACTCCCTTCACTCACTCACTCCTAAGCTGTAGACATTGAGATGAGAGCTTTTTTCTCACCCCTCCCCACATCAAAAGCACAAGGGGAACCAGTAAGCAGGGCCGATAACCATGGATATAAGTATCAGGCATGAGATCTAATCTTCTCAGGTGCGTGAGATGACTCATAAAGCAGAGGAGGAGACTTTTCCAATTCACCTTTGATGCTCCGGGTGGGCTGTGCAACACCTAACAGCTAGAAATCACAGGCTTCCACTGCATCACGGGTGGAGGGAGGGATGGATGGATGGATGGATGACTTTGCAACAACCCTTCCCAGCTCCCCAGTCAGGAACAGGTCGGACTCTTACGTCTCCACTGTTCACTATGTGGGGTGATGGAACTGGCTACCCACAGGCCTCTGAGATCTCAACCAGAGTCCCAGTACCAACACTTAATTGGTCTGAGTTGTGTCCAACATGTGACAAATGTCCTTCAAACTGCTGTTGTCAGTCCTGTAACACGGAGACAAAGACAACGAGGGCTTCAAGGGCTCTATGTGGACAGTTCGCTGCTCATGGGATAGACATCATCAATGCCAGCAGCCGTGATTGTTGTTATTGGTGGTACTGTTGTCTCGTAAAACGTTTTATTTGGGGAAAAAATAGTAATGCCCTGTAGACACATGTTATGCTCTTGGTGAATTAGACATATCTGAAGGAGCTATCTCTGTGAGTGGACAGGATTGACTTGCTCCAGATGGTCCTGGCTCAGAGGATCTGACTCAAATTGTCCATTTCTGCAAGCCCCATTCTGATAGCAGCATTCAAAGAGCCCAGTGTGTAGCACACTCAGGTTGACCTCCTCACCTTGCTGGATTTGTGGTCCACGTTAAAGGTCGCGATGACGCCATCTGTCAACTCCCGTCCTTCCCGAAGTACCACGTACTCAGAGAGCCGGTTGGCCAGGTAGGTTTTCCCAGTGCCGCTGGGGCCCGAGAGGATGATGCGCCGGTGCTCTGTCAGCAGGGATACGTAGCGCTGCAGGATGGGCTTGGGGATCAGGGACTCAAACACCAGAGAGTCTAGGCTGTTTTCCGTGAGCCCTGTTTGAGAGAGATGGGGAGGGCTTGAAGTTAGTTGAGGAGGAATCATCCTTCTGCAAGTCAACATCCCTCTTCATGACATCATCCCTCTTCTTGGTAGTCCTAAGACTCCTGCCTATCCAGGCACACTGGAGGCTGAGAGCTCAACATTGCTGCTGTAGGAAGCCAGTCTCCTGGTCACCAGCAACTCCTGTTTTGGGCTCCCTGAACTCTGGACTCCACCTGCCTGTTAGCATTTACTAGCCTTGTAGTGTCTACCTCAGCTGATGCCTGAGTTTTGGCCGCCCATGTCTGCTACGAACATAGGTTGCTTCTCTCTCCTTCCTGCAAGGCACCAAGCTGCCCACACGTAGGCATGCCCAGAAGGCAGGGCAGGAAACAAGGTGAAACCAGGAAGCTAGAATGGGAATATGGACTGGCCAGCCTAGACTGAAATGCTACGTGCTGAGGCCTTTGACTGGTACCAGCTACAAATGGAAGCTTCCCTCCTCCCCTTTCTATCAGGAACAACCTCATTAGCCACTTACTGACTTTAAAAGGATGCTCACAGAGTCAGGGAGATGGTTCAGTCAGTAAAGGGGCTTGCCTTGAAGGCCTGAGAACCCAAGTTCAAGCCCCAGAACCTGCATTAAAAATAAAGGGGTTGGGCTGGAGAGATGGCTCAGAGGTTAAGAGCACCGATTGCTCTTCCAGAGGTCCTGAGTTCAATTCCCAGCAGCCACATGGTGGCTCACAACCATCTGTAATGGGATCTGATGCCCTCTTCTGGGGTGTCTGAAGAGAGCAATGGTGTACTCATATACATAAAATAAATAATTTAAAAAAAAATAAGGGGGTCAAGGCAACATGCACTTATCATACCAGTGCTAGGGAGGTGGAGACGGGATTCCTGGGGCTCAACTGTCAACCAGCCCAGCCTATTTGGCAAATCCCAAGCCAATAAAAGACCCTGTCTTAAAAATCAAAGTAGACAGTAATTCCACTCAAAAACTCCCTTCAACAAAGTCACTCTGTGTAAGTGGTTAAACCAAGAGGTGTTCCTCTGTCATCCAACAGCACGTTCCTTCCACCCAGTGCAAAGACAACTCTAAAGCATTTATGGGTTTGTTTCTAGCCCTCTCCTAACCAAGGTAACTCCTATAAGCAATGACTACTCCCAAAGGACTATGACAAAGATACCCTCATGCCTCACCAGGTGTACAGTGGAAGGACTCTTGTCTAAATTTAGTAATAAGGACCTCAACAAGAAGGACCATGGTGGTGTGTGTGTGGGGGCGGGGGGGGCAGTAGAGCACTTTGCATGTATGTAGCTGTTTTGTGTTTGGCATTGAAATTTTCAGAGGATTCCCTTCATAATATGCAAATTCATGGACCAGCAAAAAAATACATGTAAAGGCATTTGCCACCAAGCCTGAGATTCTCAGTTCCGATCCCAAGAAGAAGAAGAAAAAGAAGGAGGAGGAGGAGGAGGAGGCAACCAATTCCCAAGAGTTGTCCTCTGACTTCCACAAGCGCTCTGTGTCATGTGCATATCCCCAACACACACACACACACACACACACATGCACGCACGCACGCACGCACGCACGCACGCACACACTCGCGCACTTACACACCATTAAAATAAAATAAAAAGGGTATACAAAGTCAGGCCTTGTCCTGGTATCACTGGTGTGAATTGCTACTCCAAATGGGACCCTTTTGGCAAAACCCGATGGGGATTTAATACTCTGTGAAATGTAAAAGCCAAGCTGACCCTTGTGAATGCTGAAGCTGATGGCAGCCACGGGCCAGGCTCTGCGGAGTGCCACTCTCCTCTAGGAGTGGGCTGTCTTGTCACTCATTCCACACATACAGCTTTACCCCTTGCAGCTTGCAGTGCTCACTGGGAAACATGGAGCAGACAGCTTGTGGGCCCCACAATGACATGTACCATGAATCCCAGTCGTAAATGGCTCCCTTCCTGCCTTGGGAGTTCCTG
Organism: Tokudaia tokunoshimensis; assembly: GCA_036184795.1. Lineage (NCBI taxonomy): Eukaryota > Metazoa > Chordata > Mammalia > Rodentia > Muridae > Tokudaia > Tokudaia tokunoshimensis. Next base: position 24,684,269 of record BTHU01000001.1, on the reverse strand, counting down.
CTACACATTTCTTGTTTCTGCATGCCTAGTGCCTCATCCTGCATCTCCTCCGGCAGGATTCTTCCTGTCAGACCTCGCCCACCCTTTCATCTGTCAGTGGGCTGTGGACTATATCCCTTCCAACCACAGTCAGGATGAACTCTTTCTTTTGTCATCTCTGCTGAGTGCTTTGTCACATCAACTAGGAAAGTAACTCATTCAGAAACCTGGTACTGAGAAGAAGGGCCATCCGTGTGCTACCCTTGCTACTCTGAGCTCAGGCATCTTGAACGGGTTTTACAGGAGAGTGAAAGTGCTGGGAACTTCAGGTTAGAAAAGGCCAAGAAACTTTGAGCAGAGACTAAGGAGCCGTTCTGGTGGGGGTTGGAAAACTAAAATGCAGAGAGGAATCTCAACAGTGAAAGCAAGGCTCAGGCTGCCTGAGGCTGGGGGAGGCATGACTCCATCCGGAACAGGGCAAGGGATCATTCTTGCTACATTCTGGTAAAGACCCTGGCTGCCTTCTGCCCAGGTCCTGGAAGACTGAATTAAAAAGTGAAGGACTGCGGGGCATGGTGGCACATGCCTTTAATCCTAGCACTCAGGAGGCAGAAGCAGGCACATCTGTGTGAGTTCCAGGCCAGCTTGTTCTACATGGTGAGATTGAGGATAGAGACCAGGGCTATGTGGAAAGGAGGAGAAAAGATGAACTGTGGAGGTTTGAATGAAAATGGCTCCCATAGGTCCATAGGGAGTGGCACTACTAGGAGGTGTGGCCTTGTTGGAGGAAGCGTGTCACTGGGAGTAGACTCTGAGGTTTCAGAAGCTCAAGTCAAGTTCACTGTCATTCTCTCTTCTGGCTGCCTGCCGATCTAGATGTAGGACTCTCAGCTATCTCTCTAGCACCATGTCTGCCTGGATGCTGCCATGTTCCCATCATAATCTGCCAGCCCCAATTAAATGTTTTCCTTTAGAAGAGTTGCTGTGGTCATAATGTCTATTCACACCAATGAAACCTTAACAAAGACATGGACTAACGTGTTCAGTGGAGGGGATTTCGAGGCAGGAGAGCACTCCGGCTGTGGCATGGGTCCTGCTCACCACTCTTAAAAAGAACAGGCAGGGCAGGAGGATAGGAAAATGCGGTTTGCTGGGGGAAAGGGCTTGGGTATCCCTCTTGTCCAAGCGCCCAGCTCTACGAACCTCTGAAGCCTTGGCTCCTGAAAGTGTTAGACTCCACAGCACAACAGGAAAGGAAGTGTAGAGGGGCTTCCCTGCTCACAAACAACTGCCTGGGAAAGTGACTACAGAATCAGACACCAAGAAACCACACCCAAGAACTGTAGTTTAGGGGGCAAGGGTCCATCCCAGGCTGGCCGCAGAACTTGGCAACATCATCCACTTTGTACTGGTTTTGCAGGCATGCAGGGTGTTAGATTGAGAGGTTCATGGAGTTTGATCATCATTTGGCTCTAGAGAGTTGCTGAGGCTAGGCAATGTATGGCAAGGTCAGAATCTCTGCGAGGAGAAACCCTGAGAAGCCACTGTATGAAGCTTTGACAAGGAAGGTTAAGCTGCAGTGGGGACCCCAGGATGTCGGAGAGACCGGGACCCTGAGACATCAACCAAGGAAAGCTTCGGGTGTGGAGTGGGGCTGATTCAAGAGAGAGACTGCGCATGCCAAGGCGGAAGAGCTGGAGGGGCGGGGCTACCCAAGTCCTTCATCGCTCCGAAGATTCCACTACCTGCCTAAGATACTTGATATGCAGCTGAAGCATTAGGTCTTTTTTTTTTTAAATTCAAACCTTCCTTGCTTTAACCCCACACCTCCATCCCACAATGAGAATGCTAATTCTGTGCCCTTAAGTATTTGAAGTATATATAACACTTGTTTTTACATTTTTTTTATAGTAGCTCACGGTTTGCTCTGGGTCTCAGATGAGACTCAAGCTTTGGATTTTTAAACAGTCTTAGAACTATTAAGAACTACAGTTTTTTTTTAAACTATATTGAATGTGTTTTGCATTATGAGATGGCCAGGAATAGATAAGGGTCGGAAGGCTATAATGCACAGTACCTCAGAGCCCAACACTTCCAGGAGCCAAGGCTTCAGAGGCTCCTGGGCAAGAGGGACACCAAAGTTGCTTGCAGCAACCTTCTTGCAGCCTCACAGTTTCTCCATCTGTAGAATGGGCTCATGCTCAAGGCTGGCTGGCAAGCATCCTTCATTGCTTTGGCAAAGTGCCATGTTAGCAGGGTTATTAAGTAATTATTAGTCTCTCATCATCTCAGCCATAAGGTTAATGGGATCTTTTGATGTCTAATTTCAGCAATAAAGTGAAGTGATTTGTTTCCCAATGGTGCAACTTGCTTAAGTTGGGGTGGTTGAGGTAAAAGAGAGGGGGAAAAAAAACCAACCAACCAAATAAACACCACCCACGTGTACAGAGCAAACCTACAAACAAAGACTTACTCTGGCTACTGGAATCCCAGCTTTTGCAAGTGGCCACTTACTTTTGTTGTTCTTGGGGTTTTTGGGTTTTTTTTTTTTTTTTAAAGACAGCGTTTCTCTGTGTAGTCCTGGGTGTCCTAGAACCCGCTGTATGGACCAGGCTGGCTTTGAACTGAGAGAGAGATCACCTGGCTCTGTCTGCCTCTGCCTCCCGAGTACTGGGATTAAAGGCATGTGCCACCACCAACCCTCAGCTAGTACCCACTTACCTTTGACGGTCACCAAGATGGTGGTGTTCTCTCCCACGAGATAGCCACAAGGGAGGAGCTCGGGGGTCTCTGAGGTGTTGCTCCGCTTGATCTCACCAATGCTGTAGCCGAGCACACTGTCTGAATTCAGCCCCAGCTGACTCACTGGGTCTACATGAACGATGTATTCCTGAAGAAAATAAAATATGGACCCCATCAGAGAGCTGGCTAAAGCCTGCTAGGGACTCCCATTCTTGCTGGGTGATTGACAGTGCCCTCTTTTTTTTTTTTTTGTTCAGATGGCACCTGGACTGAAATTAAGCCATGGCACACTCTGGAAATAACACCTTCAAACCCCAGGCCTCTTTAGACATAGATTTATTTGCTTAGGAGTAGGGGAAAAACAACCCCCCACCCCCAACAAAACCAAGAACATTTAATCTGGGTAATCCAAACATGGAAAGCCAGGCAGCTTTTCTTAAATTTGGCTGCAAATTTTAAAGACATCAGAGTCTGTGAACGGTGCAAAGAAGTTCATAAAAAAAAAAAAAAAAAAAGAAAGTAAGTGACAGGCTGGAGAGATGGCTCAGGTAAGAGCACTGACTGCTCTTCCAAAGGTCCTGAGTTCAAATCCCAGCAACCACACGGTGGCTCAACCATCTGTAATGGAGATCCAGTGCCCTCTTCTGGTGTGTCTGAAGACAGCAGCAGTGTATATGCATACATGAAATAAATCTTTAAAAAAAAGGTAACTGACATGAAACTTTTCCCCATCCCCCATGTCGGCCCAGCAAAGCCAAAAAGCAACGCATCTGTGCAGCTTCAAAGTATGCAAAGGTTGCCTTCGCAAAGCAAGGTCACCCTTCGGTGGTGACCACGATGGCTAGTCACCTGGAGACAACCACTGGGCATGTCCAGGGGAGTTTCTGGATGAGGTTAATTCATGTGATAAGACCTTTCCTACATGTGCATAGGACTATTCTATGGGTTGGGGTTTTGGACGAAGCGAGCTGAAGCACCATCGCTTATCTCTGTTTCTGACTGTGGGTGCAGTGTGACCTTGCATTCCTGCCTCCATGCCTTCTCTTAAACAGTAAGCCGGAAAGAAACCCTTAAGTTGCTTGTATGTGTGCATGTGCACATGGATACACAGCTATGTGTGTGTGTGTGTGTGTGTGTGTGTGTGTGTGTGTGTGTGTGTGTACAGGACAGACAATATGGCAAATACCCAATCCAGTGGTGTGACCACGGCAGCATTCTTAACTGGTGGGATGTTACTGTCAGAGATTGCAGGGCTGGCATGGGGTGCTGGGCATGAATGTGCAGCCCAAAGGACAAAACTGTACTGCCTGGGCTTCAGCCTCAGGTCAGAGACTCTAATCATATTGAACAGGACATAACTCATAACTCCAGGGTGCCATCGTGAACAAATGTTTACTAGCTGGCCAGCCATTGCCAAGGACAGACAAAAAAGAATGGCCAGTCAATCATCCGAACAATACCATCCTCCTTCCATGCTCTGGAGGACCAGGGGACAGATCCTAGCAATGGATGGATGGGGAGGAGTGAGGAGGGTAGGGAAATAGTCAGGTTCTGGAGACAAAGCTCTCCTCCCTCCCCAAGCCCAATGCTGTGGCTTGCTTCTTGAGACACTTACTTTGAACAGCCGTCTAACCACCCCATCGAGCACGTCCCACTTTGTTTTGCCACTAACTCCAATGCAGCCAATGAGGAAGAGGTGTGGTCTGGAGTCCTACGGGTGGGGAGACATGTGCAGGTGAGAAAGAGCTGACTGTTGTCTGGCCAGGTTGGGCAGAGGCCTAGGCATTCCAGTGCTTCCAAAGGAGAACAAACCCCCATTTCTTTCCACACCAGGCATGAACTTAGCTGGCATGTCATAGCCTTAAGCCTTGCCCCTGCTCTGGTAAAACTGCAAAGGATGTGGGAGACTAAGATGACCTCTCTGGTACCTGAAACCATCAGCTAAGTGCATGCTTCGCACAGGGCGTGGATTCCAAATCCTTGACTGCGGCTTTCCCAAGATTCTGTCTGCCAGAGCCCCAGTTGCAAATCTTGCTAAAGAACTACTCACCTTTTCCAGGAAGCTTTTGTGATTCAACTGCCTGGCTCAGAGCTATATTAGACAGACCCAGGCAACGATGCCTTCTCAATGTAGACATTTCTAGGGTCAACTGTTTCATGTGGTATTTAATGAACTTTGTCATGTGGTTAGAACGTCAGAGAGAATGTCTCTGTTCTTTTCCTTTCTTTCTTTCTTTTTTCTTTTTTTGAGAACCTCCTGCCTCTGCCTCCCAAGTGCCGAGATTAAAGGGGTGATCCTGGCTTCTTCTACCTAAAAGTAATATTTATTACTTTCCTTCTATTAAAACTTAAAAACAAGTTCAATTTAGAAAATTAGTAAAAGCCTGGGAAGGCTGCCAACAACTCTCACTTCCCCCTTCTTGTTCTTCTACACCCACGGGGGCTAACCGATCAAGTAATGAAAAGGAGGCTGAGAAAACATTCCATTCTGCTTGCTTTTTTTTTTTTTAAATATCTTGCATGCCTATGAGGATGTAGTTGGGACAGGGGTGGGTCCGGTTGGCGGGCTCAGGCATGCGGCAGTTATAAATCAGCAGAGGGAAAGAACGCTAGCCCAGCAATGAAAGGGTCTGACATCACTACGTGCCTTGTGGTCTTGGGTTTCTTAGCAGTACGATGGATGGGAATAGCCTTGCGGTCAGTGACCTCTCGGCTGTGCCACAGTGGCCCTGAATGAACATCAGTGACCTCTTGGGTGTGACACAGTGGCCCTGAATGAACATCAGTGACCTCTTGGGTGTGACACAGTGGCCCTGAATGAACATCAGTGACCTCTTGGGTGTGACACAGTGGCCCTGAATGAACATCAGTGACCTCTTGGGTGTGACACAGTGGCCCTGAATGAACATCAGTGACCTCTTGGGTGTGACACAGTGGCCCTGAATGAACATCAGTGACCTCTTGGGTGTGACACAGTGGCCCTGAATGAACATCAGTGACCTCTTGGGTGTGACACAGTGGCCCTGAATGAACATCAGTGACCTCTTGGGTGTGACACAGTGACCTTGGACAGGAGCACTAGAGGGAATGGCTTTACCATCTTGTCCACTGTGACCCTGAGAATAATGAAAGGGACAACCGGTAATATGGAGGGGTGTCACCTGCCTGCACTGAAGGATGCTGGGAGAAGGAATTTCAACCTGACAGGCCTCTGTGAGCTGGGGTCTTGAGGCTCCTTTCCAGCCAGCCAGCTCTAAAACCCCTAGTAAGTCAGCCTCACAGTGACAGAACTGGCAGAGAAGAGTCGGCCTGGAGACACTTTGTTTGGATGGGTGTTTGGTTCCCCGACTGTCTGAAACTATAACAACATGGCTGGCTAGGGACTTCACACTCCTCTAGTCTTTTCCCACTTTTCCGGCTAAGGCCATCCAAGCACCAAATAAGACTTAAAATACAGCTCACCTTGCAGCCCACACCTCTACTTCAGAATAGTCTCCGGGCAGATAAATGTTGGAACAGAAACCACACCAGAGGCATCGTCCTCTAGCATGGGTGACTCAGGATACCCCTACCAACCCCACTCTGAGACCCCATGTGCTCCCTAGACTCGCTGAGGGCCTCCTGTCTCCCAGCACGGTGAATGCTATGTCTGTAGTCTCTGATGAGATAGAAATGAGTCCCAGGTTGGCTAAGTCTAGTCAGCTTCCTCCTCCGCCTTACCAATAAAATGTGCAAAGCTGCCTGGGACGTGCCTCAGGAAAACAGTTTAACCCAGAAAAGCCATTTTGGAGAGCATTAGTGTTTGCTAGTGCTGAAAATACAGGAGAGTACAATATGAAGCTGTTTTTAGCAAGTTTTCTCAACCTTTTAAGCAAAGAAATGAAGTATTCCTTTGCTTGCTTCATACCAAAGGACAGTCTAGGAGTGTGGGCGCAAGAGAGACTGCCAAGGATCATGTGTTTTCAGAACATTGTCATAAGTATTCTATTTTATCTCTACAGTTTCTTTTCTTTCTGTGTATATATATATATATATATTTAAACTGAGGTACTATGTATGGAACCCAGGGTCTTGTACATGCTAGTAAATACTTGGCTACTGCGTTACATCCCCAAGGTTCTCTTGTTAATCTCTTACAGTAACTCATTTATACATTAAGCTCTAACACCCATGGTCATGTAGCATATCGCAGCACATATTGGGTCTAGCATACTCTACCATTTTAGCATCCCCCGGGTCTTGCAATGCTCCCCCTGTGAGCAAGGGAGACCATGGTGTGGAGAAAGGTGTTAGCATTTCCCATCGCCTTAGGTTTCCAGTTAAGTCGCTAAGCTAGGCCATCTCTGCCTGGGGAAAGGACAGGCGAGCGGGGAGAGGGATCCGACTAACCTCCTTCCACTTCATTGCCTCCTGAAAGCTGACAACTATCTTAACATGCCTGCCTCCTTCCTTCCGAGCCGAGCATTCACCAGTGTCATCCAGCAACATGTCTGCGAATGGAAAACATCAACAGCCTTAGGCACATGGGGACAGCAAAGCTGCTTCCCGACACCTCTGCCGCCTGTGGGCATGGCAGCAGGACAACCCAGGTGTCAGGGTGCAGGGGAGGTGGGGGTGGGATGGGAGAGGAGAGGATGAAGAATGAGATCACAAAAACCGATGGTGGGAAGACCAGGGGGCCAGCAGGCTGACGATGCATCTTGCCGGATGGAAGTGCAAGGGAGACTCAACCAAACAACAGCAACGGTAGCATCATGGGTAAAAAAAAAAATAATAATAATAAATAAATAAAAAATAAAAGCGTCAGCCTTTGAAATGCTCACAAAGAAAACTCAAAGTGCATTCTGGGATGATGTACCAGTCTGGAGTCTATCCCAACAGCCAGAAGGCTGAAGGCCCAGACATGGCCTCTGTAGGACCTGCTACCAAGAGGTACACAGGCATTGGACCTGCAGATCAACATTTTAACGTGAATTGAGCAGAACTCAACATGGTGGTCAAGGAGAAACCCAAGTTCATGGTCTGAAGAATTTCGGGGGGGGGAGGTGCTGGAGCAAAGCATGGAGTACTCTAATGGCCGGGCTCATGTTGGTAGCAGATGCACACCCAAACACAAACACACACCCAAAATGCACACACACCTGCTACCCCTCACCAACAGATCTGTGGACCTGCTCATCCTGGAGGCTGGGGTGCCGGCTGCAGGCCTCCCTCTGCCCTCGTCCCATGAGTCGCTCGCCCAGGCTGGTGGACTAGGCCTGCCCAGAGACTCACAATCCACTCACCCAGGCTTATAGACTTAGCTTGTCTCCAGCCTGTGTGCCCCGCAGCCAGGCTGGTATGCACGGCCTGCTCCTGGTCCCACGAGCCACTTACCCAGGCTGGTGGACTCGACCTGCCCCCAGCCTGTTAGTCACTCACCTAAGCTAGTAGACTCTGTGAGGTTCAGGCTGTGCTGGGAGAGCCCTAAAGACTGCCTTGGGGAGGCAGAGATGGACACCTGGGAGGGGGCCCGGCTGCAGCCACTGCCTTGAGACTCAGACTTCAGTCGGTCATTCTCGGCTTTCAGCTTCTCGATTTCACTCTGCAAAGAGTAAGGGAGAAACTGGCTCACTAGATGTAAATGAATGGGCCGGGCCTTTTCTGGAGGAAGTGTCTGGATGTTCCCGGCAGGTACCAGGTAGCTGGGTCAGCCAAACTCAGGCACACCCTTGGGGAGACTCAGCAATGTGCCTTACCTTCCCTGTCATTCAAGACTCTGACAGGGCTGGTCCCCGTTTCATGGAGAATTAGTCTTTAGGGGTTATTCAGAAACTGCCTTTCCCAGGGTCTGCTGCCCGAGTGGCCAGTGTAAAAGAGTCTCACAACCAAAGAGATTTCAGAACTTGGGGTGTGACAGATTTCTCAGTGCCTTAAGGAGTTGTCTGCTTTGTGACTCTAAGAAGCACACAGCATTTTTCTGGAACACACTAAGTATGAAGCGTTCCTTCCCAGGAGCCTCTCTCGGGGACAGGTGTTCCAGGGAACGTTCTTTGGGGTGCTGCTGTCCAGTGAGGTCTCATTTAGCACACTCCATAGGAGTCTTCCATTCTAGAGTTGTCCACAGAGAACCGAATGCATGCAAAAACCATGGTACAAAAGTCTGGAATGCCTTCGGCCCACAGCAGAAGGTGGGACTTGTAAGAACCAGTCTGTAGCCATCTTTAAAGGAAGCCACTGACTCTTCCAGCTGCAGGGCATGGAAAGGTTTGGGATGAGGGCCTTGGAGGATGGGTCCAGTTTGGATTGACAGAGGATACCCAGAGAGGAAGGAACAGCATGAGACAGACTGTAGGGGCACAAAGCCAGTCACCATAGCTCTCCATGAGCAGCGTGAGAAAAGTGGGGCTAGGGAAGGTAAAATAGGCAAAGGGCAGAGATGGCAGGCAGACAGCTTAAAGGCCAGTGTAGGGGGACCGCCTTTGAAGGAAGAGGCCAAGTGAAGCCACACAAGGTCTGATGTGAAGACTCACTCTCTAAAGAGAGGTGGCATGAGGAGCATCAATGACCAGTGCGCTGACATACTCCCCATACCGTCCCAGTGGCTAGCACGCTGACACACATCCCTCACCCCGGGCTGCTGTTCTGCAGCTTCCTGGGGCTCTGTTCAACATCCACTCACCTGCATCCTGTTCATGGCCTCTCGGAGCTGGTCCAACTGGTGAGCAGAGCTGAGCGCTTCCAGGCGGATGTCCGTCAGCTTCATCTCCTTGTCTCTCAGCTCATTTCGTAGCTGCATGACCGTCTCAGCTTCGCTGTCCATACACTCAGAAATGCTAGGGGAAGAGGATGTTACTGGCAAAAACAGCCGAGTTCCTTCACTTGGCCCTCGCAGAGACTGGTCCACAAAGTTGTCTATCTGAGGTCAACCATCACTCAGTGTTCAGAGCACTATCATAAACAACTGGCTCCTCCTCCAGCCCCGACCACTTCCTCATCATGAGGACCATAGCCAAAGCATCCAAAAGACCGATTTTGCTACTCTACCTGTGTAGAGCAGTAGTCACCAGAAGGGCTCTTCTGTATCTTTCCCCAGCATTGCACTAACAGAGGGTAAGTAGCAACTAGTGGACCAGAGTAGTTTACCTTTGGGGTTTGAGCATGTCCTGGGGCAGGCTGTAAGAGTCAAGAGCAAAGGGTGCTCTCCCCCAGACCCTGGCCAAATGTGTGTGTGTGTGTGTGTGTGTGTGTGTGTGTGTGTGTGTGTGTGTGTGTGCGAGAGAGAGAGAGAGAGAGAGAGAGAGAGAGAGAGAGAGAGACAAAGACAGAGAGACACAGAGAGAGACAGAGACAGAGAGAGTCAGAGAAGAGACAGAGAGAAAGAGAGAGGATTTAAATATATGAGTAGACAGTTAATCTTATTTTCATTTTATTTTTTTCAGCCACTAAGATTTTTATAGAACTCATGCAAATCAATATGAGGTGGAAGACCTTAGATGCCAAGATTAGTTGTAGCCTTTGGAAGAGACAGTTCTATTAAAATATAGTCCTGTGATTTCTAAAGGATGTTGGGTGATTTGTCATGATTTGGATTGAAGATGGGAGAGAAAGGAAAAAAAAAACTCAGCAAACCAAAGCTCCCAAGTTCGAGGGCCGAAGCTGATGATCGCCCAGGAGGCTGAAGGCTTGGCTTGGGAGACAGCAGCCATGGCAGCCCCTCCCTAAAACGTGGCTTAGAGACCAAACGAAATCTACACATGAAACAGGCTGAAGGCCTGACCTCAGCAGCTAGCAGAAGACATTCAGACAATTGTTCAAAGAGATGCAGAGGCTCGAAGGAGAGTCTAACACTAAATGAACTTGTCTTTCCAGGGCTGTTTAACTGGCCAGAGTGGGAACTCTTTCTAAGTAACAAAACTACTTCCTGTTTTTTCAAAGTTACCAATTAGCAAGCTGGGTAGAAGACCTGTGCCTAGAAACCTAGGTAGCTGAGGCAGGAGGGTCACAAGTTCATAGCTTGCTTGGACACAGAGTAAGGAAGGCCTTGTCTTTAAAAGAAGTCACTAAGGGGGCTGGAGAGATGGCTCAGTGGTTAAGAGCATTGGCAGAGCCTCCAGAGGTCCTGGGTTCAATTCCCAGCAACCAGTAACTCCCCAGAATGTTATTACCCTCTTCTGAATCTGTAGAACTCAAAATCATGAGACTCTTTCCCCAGCTTTTTGTGCTCAGAGTGACCTACAGTTTTTAGGGCTGAATTGCAGAGCCATCTTTTAGTTTAAGAGGTATGCTCTAATCTAGGTCTTACTGTGAATGTGGGGTCTGCTCCTCGCCTTGCTGAAAGCATTGGGTCTGTTCCCTTGTTCTGCTGGGAACTCCACTCCAGGTGTTACAATAGGGCCTGCCCTTTTTCTCTAGAAAGTTCTTTCAGAGTTTCTTCCTGACTACACAACTTAGGGGTTGCCTTGCAAAGTTTTGCCTATCAGGGACTCCACTAAAGGGGTAAGATATCTGTCTACTCTCAAATTCGCTCTGAGACTTGATCCTGAAGCTTTGCTTTAATGATGCCTAGAGAAGGGACTTTGAGGAAGTGATTAACATTAGATGAAGTCACAAGAGTGGGGCCCAATAACTGAATGAGTGGCTTTACAAGAGAAGAAAGATGGACCTGCGTGAACTGGTTTGCTCCAGCCAGTGGTGTCAAGCTCCCCAGCACCCAACTACTCCAAGATCCAGCAAGAAGGCCAACCAAGGGTGCCAAGTGAGGCTGGCGTATACACCCAAACTGTAAGCTTAATGAATGTCTAGTCTATAACACACCTGATCTATTCTCTGCAGTCACAGCCACAGAAAACATCTTAAGATGCAAAGGGAAGAACACAGTGCTTTCTTCCCCTCCAGTTCTGCTCGGCCCCAGTTCCTGTAGAACTATACTGTTCTCGCATCATTCTGAGTATTTAGTCACGCCCACACAGTAGGTATGCAGCAGTGTTCTCTGGAGGTATCTGAAGCACATTCTTCAATTACTTTATATACTACCATGATTCCAATTTTAAAGTGGGGGAGAATGGGGCCCAGAGCCATCATCGTGCCCAAGGTCACACTATTTAAGCTTGGCAATTCAGGATGAAATCTGGAGGAAGGGGGTCTCTTAACTCTAGTTTCCTGGACTATACCCAGTAGGCAACCAACCTAGGCTTTTCTATTCCAGAGACCATGAATTAAAGTGAACTGATTTTTTTTTCAGTCCCCAGCACATTATTCTACCATCTCCCTCTTCGTCTTAACAGAGGTAGGCTGGGGGCATACTCAATTTTAAATGCCTGGAGTGTGGGAAATGTGGTCTCGCCACAGCTGCCATTGCCTTCACCCTCAGAGGAGGAGGGATTTCTCCAAGCCTAACCCCTCTGCTTTTGGCTTCATCTTGGAACTCCCTCTCCAACCTACATTTGCACATTTCTACAAACCTTTTAAGGTTGGAAAGGAACATTTGCCCTTAGCCCACCCTTTGGAAAACAAGACCCAAAACAAATATCTCCAATGTCCACGGAGGTTGTGGAATGTAAGAAAAGGGCAGGGGAGCTAAGAGGCGGCCCGGCCCCATCCCTATGGGAAGCTAAGAGCCGGCCTGGCCCCATCCCTGTGGGGAGAGTGGTTTGGAAGGCCCTGCCTTGCTCCTCTCTCGTTTGATGCTGCAGCTTCCCTGCCTCTCTGATGGGCCACCCAGCGGCCTGAGGCTGGGGTTTGTATTCCCTCTCTCACGCAGTTCTTCCCTCTGCTCCTGGGTTTCCTCCCACGCCACCGGCCACTGGGCTTTTTTTCTTCCTGAACTCTGAACATCAGCACATCAGAGCTAGTCCTGGCCCTCTGCTCTTTCTCTTCAGTCCGCCCAACTGAGAGTTCCCATTTTTCCCAGATGTGCCTATGTAAGAGCTCCAGGCTGGCTAACACATCCATACAACATCTCCTGGGTGTCTCCCACATCGCTCGACTCAAGCAGAGGTTCAGACTGACACCAGTTGTGGTTTGAATGCAAGGTGCTCACCCCCCCACCCCCCCCACCCCCACCTCACCCCCAGCCTCTAGTACTTGAACACTTTGTTCCCACCTGGGGTGGCTGTCTGGGAAAACTGAGAAACATTTAGGAGTTAGAACTTCATTGGAGGATGTGAATCACTGGGGGTGGGCCTTGAGGCCTTGTAGCTCAGCCCCTACTTCCTGTCGACTCTTTGCTTCCTGACAGAGGATGCAATATGCCCAGCCACCTCACGCTCCCACTTTCATGTATCCTCGCTGTGATGAACGGTACCCTTTAAAACGACAAACCAGGGGGCTGGAGAGTTGGCTCAGTGGTTAAGAGCACTGACTGCTCTTCTAGAGGTCCTGAGTTCAATTCCCACCAACCACATGGTGGCTCACAACCATCCATAATGGGATCTGATGCCCTCTCCTGGTGGGCATCAAATAAACTGTATTGCTCCATGTGGGGATATATGTATTCCACAAAGCATGGTCCTCCTGTGTCTGAAGACAGTGAAAACAAACCAAAAGAAACCTTTCCTTCCCTAAGTTGCTTCTTCTCACACCAATAAGAAAAGTGACAACTACACTACCCCATTACCCTACCTTACCTGTTCCCCCTATCACCACAACAACAAACCCCCAAATGTCTCTAAACCAACAGAGTATCCACCACAGAGCTGGGTAGGATGAGGGACAAGAACTAAAATGTGAGAATATGCACAATGGTAAATAGCAAAGCAGCTGAAAGGGGTGGGTTGGTGGGTGTTACTTTATCTGTGAGAGATAGGCTGGGCCTTAGGGATAAGGTCACCTTAAATCTGAGTAATAAATACCCAGAAGGAGAGTGTGTACGCATTGGGCAGGGCCATGGCAACACCAAAGATTTGAGGAGTGTGACTGAAGGATTCACAGGACAGAGAAGTCAGAACACAGAAAATGCTGCTACATCTGTGATCTTCCTCCCCACCCCCACGCCTGATGTCTGCACTGCCGTCCACAGAACTCCCATTCAGTCTGTCTCACCTTTCTGCCTAAAATTCCTCTGCACCTTGCCATCACCCATGCAATCAGATGCGCCCATACTCATTTCAGAACTCTACATGCTATAGCCTCACCTATCTCTCTGACCTCATCCGCCATGATGTCCCTTGACCATCCTACAGCAAGCAGGCTGCCTGCCCCATCCTCCCTTGCAGACTTGGCAGCCCATTTCCACATCGAGCTTCTTAAACTGTTGATTTCTTGGGAAGACAGCCTTGTTCAGTGTGTTTGATCTGTGATCACCAAAGCCCCCATTCCCTCTTTTGCTTGTTCCCTAGCACAGTAGTATGGGCCTTGGGTTCCAGACAGTAGAGTCTGGTAGGAGTGAACAGGTGCATCCTGCAGGCCTGGACCACAAGACCTCGCATACATGCCTGTCTCCTGACCAGCATCCCTGAGCAGAAGTTCTTAGTCAGGGCAGGCTAACTGCTGATGAGGATGTTTGGATCAGGAGGAGAAGGCTAAGCAAAGCTTCTGAGCTTCAGAATCAGGTTTGTCACAGCGGCTTGTGTTTCTGACCAGAACTAACTGTGGTTCCTTCTGTTACAAAGTTCTCTGGCAGAATTCGCCACTCAAGAGGGGCCTCCCCAGACCACCCCATGAAAAGTGGCTGTACCCCACATGCATTCTTAGAATTAACCCTTGGGACAAACTGCCTGGATTTTCTAGGCTTCTCTGATTACTGTCTGCTCATCCCACAGTAGATGGGATCAAGTCAGCAAAGAATTATAAAAATCTGGGACACTGTTGTTACACAACCAGGAATGGTTCCTGGTGTGTGGGGGTGGTGGGGTGGACTTGGGAGTAGAATAAACTGTATTGCTCCATGTGGGGATATATGTATTCCACAAAGCATGGTCCTCCTGTGATGGGCATCAGGCACATGAGGCCTTAGTCCCTAAGGAATGTCGAACTCGATGTCCTGTTCTTACAGACCACTGTATACCAAGTTCAAGTCCAGGAATTAAGAGCAGACAATGGGCTCCTTTTGTCTTTCCTCAGGCGACTACTGAATCTAGAGGATCTGGGATGGATGGGGGAGACCTCTGCTGTCTTTACATCTTGGGAATCCCATGTGAGAGGAGCGCATACTCTCAAATTTATCTTCTCTTCCATGCAAGAGAATGCACCATGGCTAGGGTACATAGCAGGCCGGCTCTTCAGTCCTGCCTCTTTCCTAACCCAGGTTCTTCCCACTGGACTCCTCCCAGAAGAGGAGGAAAAGATCACCATGGAGAACTGTTATTTCACTAAGGGGCATTCAAAGATTCAGATTAATTTTAAGTGCTGTCTTCTCCATCCTGTCTTCCACATAATCAGTATGCCATCCTATCTGCATTTCCTGCAGCCAGTGCTAAGGACCTGGACAGGGTATGGGATACTGTGCAAGCCACAGCCCTCAGGAGGCTGCTGGGTTATGCAGACTCAGGATCAGCTCCATAGCCGTGGCCTCCTGAGAATGAAGGGTAGAAGACAGAAGCTCTTCAATTCTAATTATCTCCCTCAAGAGTTGTGTGGAGGAGATACACAGACCTCCAACAGAGAAATCGAGGTATATATGACAAATCTCATCCTTTTCCTGGTCTCTTAGTGGCTATCCTAGCCATGACCATGGGTCCTCTCTTATACATTGTCCCATCTTACTGATATCAACTCTCTCTGCAGGTCACTTTTATCTGGTTCTTCACCAGGGACCCTAGGCCTACTATAACTGCTCAGGGGTGGATGGGAGTGGGGTGAGGGCAAGGGGCTTTCTCAGTGCTACAGAAAGCCAACTGTGTCGGTCGGGTTCTGAGCTGATACTCAAATACTGAGTTTGTATCCAATAGTCAATGCCTGGCCACTTCAAGCTATTTCTGCTGTAGTCTCTAGAGCACTGTGTTCTTGAGTAAGGCACAGGACTGCCTCCCTACACTCGACTGGAATGAGAACTCAAATCAAAGTAAGAATCATCAGCGAGGATAGTGCCAGGGTGGATGGTTCTTCTCTATGCAACTAACAACACCCATGAGTCTCAACAAACCACCTGTGCCTCCAAAGAAAGAGTCTCTAAGTGCCACCTGTCCTGAACTCCCCAAGGGGTGGCTCTTGGGATGAACCACTGTATGAAACCCAAAACAACCAACACCAGACTTTAACTGAAGAAGAAATGTACAATCTAAGTACTTTACCCCAGAGAAGCCAGAATTTCTGTAAAAGCTGCCCACACTCACACAAGCGTCTCCCTTCGTATCACAATGGTGGAGGCTCTGTTAAAGCTGTTTATCTTGATCAACCCTCAGTATGGGATAAAGCGACAAGATGTACAAAGAAAACTTAAACAGTCTGCTGATGGGCAGCTGCTGAATATAAACAACGGTGCCCTAACGAAAGCAAAGCCTCGGGGAGCAGGGCCACACCACATGACGGAACTCCCAGATAGAAGAGCGGGCTCTTAGGAGTCAAAGGTATTGTCTACTAGGTAGACTTACAGAGAGTTTGAGTGGGCGTTCCTCAGCAGTGGGGTAGAGCCTGTGGATCCGTTGTGTGGCAATTTTGGTGAGGAAGGCAACGAAGAATCCGTCATCTCCTCGATGTCTGAGTGAGAGGATGCTGACTTGGGGGACTTCTTCTTCCCGAAAGCTTGCTTGAAGGAGCTGCGCAACTGAATACACAAGATGGTCAGCCTGATAGAGGTGAGGCCCGGGTGGAGGCATGCTTGCAAAAGAGCAGGTAACGGGACCACATTTCCCCCATCAATGGCAAAGGCACCCAACAGCTTCGTGGGATCAGTGCATTCGGGGGAGGGAAGTTATTTGGCATTGACAGCTCAGGATGGGCCTTGGGGTGGGGGGTGGGGGCATTCCATGCCTACTCTTTGTTCCAGAATAGATGCCAACAGCAAGACAGAGCCTGGCTCAGCGGGTGCGTGTGGGAAGATGAGGTTACACAGCAATAGAAGCAGGATGCTTGGATGTGGGGACAGATGCGGATGAGGTTAGTCATGTCAATGGATGGGTTAGCTTGGTATCTGATATTAAACTTAGTCTCGCTTACCTCATTGACCTGCCAGAGAAAATGCAAGCAAAAAAAAAAATGGGGAAGGGGAAGGAAAAAAAAGACAATTTTTAACAGAGAAAGCCAGTGACAGGGAAAGCTTAGGACTTTTCAGAGGCGACATGGCTCATAGTACACACCGCACAGAGGCTTCTGGTGGGAGTGGGATGCTCAAGCAGCATGGGCTGGGTAAGGGGCATCTTCTTCCATCATGAAAGGAAGGGGCGGGTGGACAAGCTGGGAAGGCTCCTACACCTGGAACTCTCCCAGCCTCTCTCCCCTTGCAATGGCTTCCCCTGCTTTCCTGCATGTCTGGTCCCTTCCCTGCCTCTTCCCAACCAGCTCTCATTCTGAGCGGCAGCAGGAATGTACATCTTACTCCCGTAGCAATGGGGGACTGGCGTCTGCATTGGGCCCTTGGGTCTGTGAAGTGTTCTGTTGCATCCACTTAGGGGGTCCCTGTCCTGCCACCATAAGAAAGATAATCTAACAAGCAGAGAACCTGGTCTTCTCATGTCATACTCAGGAACCCCATAGCCATCGACGGAACTCATTAACCACCATGGAAATAGAAAACAAGAAAAGGGGAAGGCTATTCCCCAGCCCCTGAGGCAGACGTGGAAATCCTGATGAGAATGTGAGAATTAAACAAAATTCTCCAAGGGCCACACAACATGGACTTTTCTAGGCTCCAAACAAAAATAACCACACATCATCCCCAAAAAGGTATTTTCAGAGTCATTTCCTTTTCCTGGGGCCTTTTTCCCTTCAGAGAATTTAGTCTAGGGACTCCCTTGCTTGTGAGTCATGAAGCCTCTCCCAGTGGATGTGTTTCGTATCTGATGAGGTTCTTGTCCAGCCTGTGGGCAAACCACCGCCCTCTACTGAGGCTCCTGTTTGTAGACAGAAGTCATAGAGCCAGGTTTTGCCATATAAGCCAGAGAATTAAACCCTCCAGTAAAGTGCCAGGTGGAAAAGGGGGTTACAGAGAATTAAGAACTAAGCTTGGGGATAAACTGAGGATGTCCTTCCTGGCTTCATAAATGAAACTTTTCTAAAAGCAACATAAGTAAGTTTCAATTCTTGACTAGAAGAAAACAGCCATAAATTTTCTTTCCTTAAATAATGATAATAATAATAAATTTATATATTATTATCATTATTATTTATTATTATGTGGGGGGTATGAGTATATTACCATGCATGCATAGATGGCAGAGGACAACTTTATAGAGTAGGTTCTTTCTATCTTTATGTGGGTTCTGGGGATCAAACTCAGGCTGTCTGGCTTGCATAGCATGTATCTTTACCTGCTGAGATATCTCACTGGCTCCATACTTTTCAGAGGTAATTTTCTCATCATTTTGAGAATCTGACCAGACTATATTTACCAACTGCATATTAGAGATGGCAGCATAGGCTAATCTCTAATTACAGCAAATGGGTTGCTAAAAAAAACCCTTTTAACAGCCTAAAGAAAAGAAAAATCAACCGGAGGAATACGAGGATAACATGAAGGTAGGTCACCTCCAAGGTCAGTTACCAATAACCAGCATCATGAAACCCCGACTCCTCTGTCGCTAACTAGACCTCGCCACCCATCCAAGATGACACAAGATGAGGAAGATGTGTATGGCATAAAGGACAAGACGCCACATGAAACATGACAGTGTCAGAGCTACATACAAAGGGGCTCTGTGAGCCTGGCCACGTCAGATCTACCCAGGGTGTTCTTAGTAAGTGACACACCTCCTCACTGCCCTGAAGCTGTGACAGTTGTCATAAAACTGGGCAGGAGTGCTTGGGACTCTTGGAGAAAGCAGCCTTCTGCACTCTAGGCAGAAAATTAGGAAGCAGTTTAGGATTATTGATAGCCACTGTATTAGACTCAACATTCTGGGGTACAAGCCTAAACTCGGGGCCCCTAGACCCATAATGCTGTCAGTATGAAATGTACTCATAGAACATGTTATGAAATTCTCAGTGAGAATGTTGGTTTGATATTATACAAGGCGGTTACATAAACAAACAAACAGAGACAGCCCAGCCGTGGAAAGCACCTATAATCTAAGCAATTGGAAGGCAGAGGCTGGTGCAAGTTGGGGCTAGCCTGGTCTACATAATAGGTATGATGCTATGTAGTGAGTGAGACCTTGCATTTAAAAAAAAAAGCATATACATCAACAAGTAAAGATGACAGCTAAGGATGAGATAACTACTGATACATGCTCAAAGAACTACCTTGGAACTAAGAGGAAACTTTGAGCAATTTTGCTAAAGGCTGCGGGAAGGGGGGTGGGGGGGGATAGAGCTCAGCAGGGGAGCAGTTGCCCCTGAATTTCATCCCCAGGATCAAGGACAAAATAAAAATGAGTGGGTAGAAGACCCACTAAGCTCTAGAGTCTGTGGCCAACGTAACATGAGGAAGAGATGACATCTACGTGAAATGAGAGATGGACACATCACACGGTCTCATGAGGAGAAAAACCACAGGTGGGACTTTTTCAATGCCACTGTTTTGCTGAGCACAGCATTTGGTTTTGGTAAAAGGCCTAGCCCAAAGCTCTTCCTTGGATCTACTCTCCAAGGGCCTGTGGTTCTGAGGTTAGGAGGCAGCCTGGGCTTTATCTGGGGGCATTTATTCTGAGAGAGGCTGTGATGCAGTCCCTGGGAGGGTCTAGGGAGGCACACCCACTCACCCAGTTTTTCCTCTTCTTTTTCTTCGAGTCACTCTCGATGTTGCTGCCCACGCTCGAGTGGCTGGTGGCGCTATTGATACTGGAGACACTGTCAGAGGAGTGCTGCCTGCGGATGCGTAGGTCTGTAGCCTGGGCGCTGCCATTACCTGGAGAGCAAAGGCAAGGCATGTTGCCCATGAACCTTAGGGTCCAATCTTGTATCCCCAAGAATACCTCCTCTGACTCTAGGGCCTTTGGACTGAGGCATTGCCTCTGGGCCCCACTACTGGTGTTAAGAGCCTTGATTGGTAATGTCTACACCTTCCCTCTTTCCCATGGGGTTTATCACCTTCCACATTACAAACAGGAGACAGAAACCCTAAGGAAAGTCTCCCAACATTAGCTCTCTAAGTTTTGACAGAGAGGGAGACATGCTTTGGAACACAGCGGTATTTCCCAGTATAAGAGAATGCACTCTGTTCTCTTCTTTTTGGCCACACAAGGGAATGGTACCTAGGCCTCAGGAATGGGGTTACCTGTGGTCTCTCCTGAACTGCAGTATGCTCAGTCAACTCCTTTGATTGCTACAGTCCCGCCCTGCCTGCCTCCTTTTGGCCCTTTGGAAGCACCAAGCCCACATCATCTCAGGTCCTCCATGCCGTCTTCTCTTCCCTCCACCGCCAGCACTCTTTTCTCTCTACTCTGTACGGCCTACTCTTTCTAACCCCTCCCATCTCAACTCCATCACTGCTGTTTCTGAGACCCAGTATCTGAAGAACAGCAGTGCCAGAAATAATAAGATAGCTGAAATCATAGTTGCAGCTAGTTTTCCCCCTATGGCTACAAGTGTCTCTTATCCTGAAGACAGCTCGCCATAAATAGAGCCAGAAGGCCTGAGAGTCTGCGCCCACTTCTGTTCCTAACTATCCTTTGACCTTGGAAAGCCGCCACCACCTCTAAAGCACTTGGCTATCATTAGTATGGTGAGCAAAGGGTCAGTTGGATCCTCAGAATATAGTTGTGGAAAGATGAGCAAGTTTAAGGGGGAGATGTCTTGGCCTGGTGTTGAAAACATAGGGAAAGCCTTTTCTATGTGCAAGGGACCCATTCTATACATAGTTGCTGTTCAAATGGGTACTTCTGGAGCAAACTCACATACATGCCCACCAACTAAAGGCACACAAAGCCCAACGATTTGTTAAGGTAGTTTACTAAGGACAACTAAGAGATGAACCCATTCTACTTTCTCTTCCATATGCATATTAAATAATTGTGGAAGCATTAAAACACTATGATGCTTCCCTATAAGGAACCTATTTCTTGGGGCTGGAGAGATGGCTCAGCATCTTCCGAAGGTCCTGAGTTCAAATCCCAGCAACCACATGGTGGCTCACAACCATCTGTAACGAGATCTGACTCTCTCTTATGGAGTGTCTGAAGATAGCTACAGTGTTCTTACATATAATAAATAAATTAGTCATTTTTTTTAAAAAAAGAAACCTATTTCTTCTGTTTTTAAGACTGATAGAGAAGAGGATATGCTATACTAGCCATCTCTGCAGTGGCCAGAAGCAAGCAGATGAAAAGGGGGTCTGCCTTCGGGGGACCTGCCCCTTGGAGGTGTGATTTGAGTCACGGTCTCTCGCCCCCTGTGTCCTGCGCTGTGCAAGAGGCTGAAGGGCAGCAGGCCACCTGTCCAAGGAGTGTCTCGAGTTACCTTTGCAGTTGAGCTCTGGCGTGTTAATCACTCCATTAATGGCAGCCTGGGCAGCTGCATTCTGTTTCTTTAGCAGCTCGATGGTTTTTCTTAACTCGTTCAGTTCTGAATCCTGAAGGTGAGAAAGATTGAACAGGCACATCCCAAACCAGCTCCATAAAGAACAGCTTTGAGGCCAAAGACAGAGGAGAGCAGTGACAAAGGAGTGCCACAGATCTGCCTCACACAGGGATCTAAACGCAGTTGTAAGAGTATCAGGGAACACATAAAAAGAGTGGCCAAGACCACTAGATCCAAAGGAGACGCCAGGGCCAACACTTGGTTGATCTAGGCTATATATTTCACCCAACGGACCTACTCTTGACATTCAAACCTTAGTTTTGCATGTCTCAAACCAGTCCAAGACATACGCTAAAATCTGCATCTTTATCTGAAATGAAGAGAGAGCAAATGGCACCCCCAGACTTACCTTCTGCTCGGCAGTCATAGTTAAACTCTGTAGCCTGATGGTCATGTTTCCCAGACTCTGCTCAAAGGCTGCCACCAGGTGAGCCTAGAGGGAAGGATGAGGCTTCAGTGACATCATCGTGTAGGGTCAGAGTACCCAAGGGAGAGTGGGTTCTCAAGATAGAAACCTATCATGTGGCCTGTACAGATTCAGCCTCCTTTTACCTCTCTGGGATCGTTTAGTCTAGCCTTGCCCTGGCTCAAATACTTCTTCCTCAAGCATTCTTTTTCCCTGTGTGGCCCCATTTCCATACCCACTCCTTGCCTAGTTTTTACGTGTCTGTGTCTAGTGATACACCAGTCTGGGTCTGTTCTCTCACTCTCATGAACCCACTGTACTCAATACACTTTGAGGTTGTCGTTCAAAAGACATGGGGTCTGTGACTGCCAGTTATGACTGATTCCACAGCACACTGTAGTAGGATCTGCTGTTCACCAATCACCAAGCCCATAATACAGGGTTATGGGAAGTAGGATTATAGAAATGAACAGAGAAAGTGGCTGGCTTATTTTCCTTGTTATAACCCTCATTAATAAAAAGTCACTGAGAGGCCCATCTGCTCCCTCCATGAAAAAAACCTTTCCCGCCTCCCTGCACCCCAGGGAGACACTTTCCCCTAGGATCCTGCACACTTTGATACACTCTTGTTAGAACAAGACACCAGATGCAACATCTTACAGAAGGCTCGGAAGAAGTTTCAAAAGCGGCCGGTTATAATTAGACTATGCATTCAATCTTCAGATGGTACAATGTAACAATATAAAAACTATGTGTGCTGGGTTGAGTGGATAGCCCAGCTGTTGAGAGCACTCCTTCCACCCTGTGGGTGTTTAGATCAAATGGGAGTCCACAGACAAAGCATGCCCATCTGCCTGCCTTTATCCCCTGAGCCACCTTTCTGTTCGACATCTATTTCTTATTCTTGGTTCGTGTTTCCTTTTTAAAGATTTTTATTTTTATTTTATGTGTATGAGTGTTTTGTCAGCATCTGTGCAAATGTACTATACGCATATAGGTCTCTGAGGAAGCCAGAAGGGGATGTCAGATCCCCCTGGAGCTGAAGTGTTTGTAAGCCACTGTCGGTTCTGGGAACTGAACTCAGATTCTTTGTAGGAGCCGAGGGCTATTCTCAGCACCTATGTCAAGTGACTCACAACCACCTGTAACTCCAGCTCCAGTGTATCCAATGCTCTTTTCTAGCCTCAGTGGGTACCTGAATACACTGGAGCACACACACACACACACACACACACACACACACACACACACATACACACACGTAAATAAAACATAAAATAAATCTCTTCTAAAGACAAAACAATAGCTAGGTGTGGTGGTACTTGCTTTTAATCCTAGCACTTGGAAGGCAAGGCAGGCAGATCTCTGTTGAGTTCAAGGCCAGCCAGGACCATATAAAGAAAATAGTCAAACAAACAAATAAAAACAAAAACCAATGTATATCTTAGAATTGAGAAATGTGTTTCTTGACGATGCTAGGATCAAGGTCAAGAGGTAAGTAAGCGTGCCAACACTAGGCTTGTTTGTACTTGGAGAATAATGAACACATGACGTGTCGTTGTTGATTTATTCTACTGCTGGCTGAATGGGAGAACTGGAAAATGCCATAAAAACCAAATTTAAGGGATTGGAAAGACGGCTCAGCCATTAAGAGCACTTGCTGCTCTCACAGTGATCTGGGCTCACCGCTCTTGCAAAGCTGGGATGAACCAGCCGGGAGACTGGAGAGGAGTCTGGAAAGAAGTGAGTCTTGATCACACTGTAAACCCCAGAGGAAAATGTGGTCACTGTCCCCAGGGAAGGATAACAGGTGGGCAGGGCTGTGGAGTCAGCCTGGATCTCAACCGAAGAGGGAACTGCAGTGACAGACTTCATCAAGATAAGCTGGTCAGGGCCAAGAGAAGCTGACCACCTATTGTCATAGAGCATCAAGATTATATGGATGGCTTCTTTTTTATTACACTGTCTGTTTATCTGGAATGGGAAAATACCTCTGTACATTAGTATATCTTGATCTCAGGGAAAATCTTTTTATCTATCTATCTATCTATCTATCTATCTATCTATCTATCTATCTATCTATCTATCTATCTATCTATCCATCCTATCTATCTATCTATCTATCTATCTATCTATCTATCTATCTATCTATCTATCTATCTATCATCAGAATCTCACATTCTTCCTCAGGCTAGCATGGCAGTCACTACCTAGTCTATACTGGTCAGAAACTAGTGATAATCCTTCTACTGCACCTTCCCTTGGATTGGGATTATAGACATGGGACACAGTACCTACTAAAGCCAGTCAACTCAAGATGACCCATTGAATGGAGGAAATCGGTCAGGACACAGTGTACTGTTGATAGGCTTGATGACACTCATCTTCAGTCCTCGTCTGACTGTCCCCTGGGATCCCAGTGTGATGGGTCTTCAGTTTTGTGAACCCTCAAGCAGGACAACTTACTCAAACTGTGAAAGTGCATTTGCAGGCTGAAGGACCAACCACTTAGGCTCTGAAGGGTCAGAGATCCAGTTCTGCTGGCAAGCGAAAGGACTGCTTTTGTGTCCTCAGTACAGCTATAAAAACACTGGGGTGGAGAAAATAAGAGGGTGACCTGGCCTAGCAGGGCTGCACAACACATACAACGGCCTTTCTGCCAAGTGCCATTCTCACATTCCCAGAGAAAACAAATGGAGAGCTAGGAAAACACCAGCTAGGGCATCTCTGAGTAACTTGTCCTAGGAAAACAAACACAGCTTGGCCTCCGAGAAAGATGGCAGATAATAAAACTCGAGCGGCTAAGGTGGAGGGTGGTGTGTGGTAAGAGTAAGTATTTACTTTGAAACAAAGCTGGACTTAGAAGCTTTTGTGAGGTACAGTACACTTTTGGGATAATGTAAGGGGCCAGACTTCAACCCTTCTAGCGCAGAGTAGAACACCACAGGCCAACACAGGGCTCCTGGTGGCAGATCAGGGTGATGGAGGGATCAACCCAAGGTCACTGAGAAACAACTTGCTGTTGAGTCAAGGGCAGCAGCTAATGAATGACTGTCACAAATCATGAGGCATTTCCTGAGGGAAGGGGGTGTGACTGTCCACCCACCTGAGGCTGCACTCAGTTCTGGATTCAAGTGCACACATTCGGTTTTCCATTTAGAAAACCTATTCAGGATCTAAGCCTGAGAATTTCAGGTCTGAGATTGTTTCTCATGATTTCTTAAATGTATTAAGTGTGTGTGTGTGTGTGTGTGTGTGCCCCATTTAAGTGTGAGTACCTATAGAAGACAGAAGAGGGCGTCAGATCTCCTGGAGCTGGAGTTATAGGTAGCTGTGAGCCATTTGATAGGGATGCAGGGACCCTAACTTGGGTCCTCTGGAAGAATAGCAAACGCTGTTAACTGCTGAGCCATCCCTCCAGTCCTCTAGTGACCTTTAGATAGCAACACTGATGATGGACTGGGTGAAGGAAAGGACTGCAAAGCACACAGTATCCTGGGGTGTTGAGGTTTTGGGAATACAGTCAGAGGTTTCCAGCGCCGTACAGGAGCTTGGGAGACAGATGAAGGCGTTTTACACTCCCGGGCTTGTAATTAAGGGCGCTTCATGCTTCATGTGCAGATTTAAAAGAGCCACACTTCCTGGAGTCAGTCAGGCTCAAGCAGGAATCAGCAGGGCAAAAACTCCAGGTAAATGACTACTCTGGAGCTTTGACTCGCTCTCCTTGGTCAAAGGAGTGCAGCCTTTGAAGTGGCTTCCACTGTTAGTATGTAGCAGGGTCGCACAGTGAGCTCCCGCTGCCTCCGCCAACACCACCACAGGCTCTGGTACCCTGCTCTGTGACTGCACTACGGCTGCACTGGGAACTCCTGGGCAGGCAGTCTGGCTTTGGAGCCACTCAGTACCTCCCCCAAACCTCAGGTTTTGCCTTCTGAGCCTCATGATCTGTGGCGCACAGCCCCTCAGTGGGGTCCCTCAATGGGTCTCCCAGATAGCGATGAGAGGTTGTTGCCCATCCCTTCTCTCCCTCCTCCATTTGGCCCAAACAGCAAGTTCAGCCTCCACATTGACAGGGTTCTTCTAAAGGTCCCTCTAACCGCTCAGACATTCATGAGTCTTTCCTCTATATGGCTCTTTGCATGCTAACTGGAGAAGTCACGCACAGCTCACCTTGGACCTTGCACTGACAGTTTGCTTTGGTTAGGATAGGGCACCCTTCCCCTACCGGATATCCGTCTGGTGTTACTTCCTCTGGGAAATCCTTCCTGACTCCTTCCTACCCGCTCCCAAGGTATAACTTGGTGCTCCCGTGTTTTCCTCCCCATATAGCAAGAGTAATCATGTGCCAGGGAAACTGCTCACTTTGCCTCCCCTCTGCTCCAGAAGCGACAGCGATTCTGTCAGTCTTACTGATGAATTCGCAGCCCAGTGCTGCGGGTACTAGGAAATGTGGCCACACAGACCAAGGCTGGCAGTGCTGAGCGCTGTGCATGATGTAATTACAGAGCTCTGGCTGTTTATTGTGAAGCCAAGGATGTCTTTCTTCCCCCTGAGTCCCCTTGTGTTCTCACCTCCCTTAAGACTGCAATCTTCAAAGGAGGAAGGGAAGCAAATTAATTCTTAAAGGGTTGCAAGCCTCGGTCACCTCGAGACACAACACAGGGAGACAATGATCATCCCACCGCACAGATGAGCCAAGGCAGCCTCCAAAGATACTCAGCTCATCCTAAGCCATACTGCTAGCATCTGACCTAACACCAATGCCTGCAGGGCTAAAGCATATGTCCTTGTGAGCACACAGAGTTACTTCTTGAATGTCCAGAGACCAAGGGCCTCAAGGCAAGGCTCAGAAAGGCTATTTCCTGTCCCATCTCCAGCTTCTGCTCTGTCCTGTTCTTGCTTCGCACTGTTTTATCTCGTCTCTAGCTCCTACCCTGTCACATCCTTGGCTCCCTCACTGTCCAGCACTGTCATGGGCTACTTAGTGCTGCCTTCAGCTCCTATCCCACCCATGGCTCGCACCCTGTTTTGTCTGTGGCTCCCACTCAGTCCTGTCTCTTGTACCCATGCTGTCCTGTCCCTGGCTCCTACTGTGCGTGCGTGCGTGCGTGCGTGCGTGTGTGTGTGTGTATGTGTGTGGTGTGTGTGTGTACGTGCATGCGTGTGTGTGTGCACGTGTGGGGTGTGTGTGTGTGTGTACATGTTTGTGTGTATTCTCTGGAATCTGCACTCACGTTTGCAGTCAGCTGGGTGGTCAGCGCAGACACCTTTTCCTGGGAGGCATCCAGCTCTCGCCGCAGCTTTCGAATCTAGAGAAACCGGCACAGGGTTACGCTTGGGGAGTCCATTTCCAGACTGAGCATCATGAGATCAACACTGATAATGAAAAAGAGTCTGACCATAAACTGTTCCTTACCTCTGACTGGCATTTTTCTTCTGGCTGTAAATAGAACACAAAGGACATTAGATCAGCAAAGAAGAAAGAGCAGTGCAGCCAAGCTGATAGGAACTGCGGAATTTGCAAACTCGATAAAATCTAGATTTTGCTTTAAAGATTTATTTTTATTTTATATGCATGAGTATTTGCCTGCATGTACATATGTGTGACCATGGAGGCCAGAAGAGGACATTGGCTTTCCTGAAAGGACAGCTACTTATTGTGAGTTACCATGTGGGAATTGAACTCAGGTCCTCTGGAAGAGCCAGTCATTGTTCTTAACCGCTGAGCCATCTCTCCAGCCCCTAAGATTTATTTTTATCATTTTAAAGCATGTGTAGGTGTGCATGGATGCATGTATAGATGTGATGCACATCAGTGCAGGTGTTCTTCCAGTCCAGTGGCATGGGATCCTCTGGAGAGAGTCAGCTGACATTGGCACTGGGAACCAAAGTTGGGTCCTCTGGAAGAGCAGCAAGTGCTCTTAACTGCTGAGCCATCTCTCCAGCCCCTGGAATCTAGAATTTTGATTGACTTCTTTTCTGGTATAATTCTGTAAAATGGGACAATTAAATCCACCCATCAGAAAGCCCAAATTAACATAGTACTCTAACAAATTAGGAAGAATGATGTATGTTCTGTTTGGGGAATGAGGAGCCATTGGCTTTCGTATGACAATGTGGATGTAAGGTGAGGTTACATATGTGTGTGCTCTTCTTTTACATGGAGGCTGGGGATCAGAACTTTGGATCCTTCTGCTTGGGTAGCAAGCTTCTTCACCCACTGAGCCCTCTCCCCAGTCCCAAGGAGGATGTGATAACAGTTGTTTATGAATTTCAAATCTTTTTCTCCCAGGAGCTGTTCCTTTTCATAATGGGAACACTCTCTGAAGAGCAGATGCTCATAATTACGCTTGGCACATCTGATGACAATATGTGAGTGACAAGCACCGCCACTCAGCATTGATTTAGACTCACCGTAGAGTAGATGGAGGATGTGCTGGAAACCAAGGACAGGGAGGATCCGTGAACTGTTGGAAGTAAATAAACAGGGGTCAAAGCCTAAGCCGGCTGCCGTGAAAGGGAAGAGGTGGGGAGGAGGCAACCAGCATTTCAGGACACCACTGGCTCAGCCCGGCTGTGACTGTCATCTTGGCTCAATACTTCCTGGATTGGGCACAGGTCAAAGCCAAATATGAAATAATCCATTAAGGAAGTCATTTTTTAAAATAGTACCACATTTATCTTAGCTAGCAAAATAACATATGATTCTAGGGTCACATATTCCTGTAACCAAATGTTCATACCACCAAAGGTTCAAATGCAGGGCAACGTGATTGTGGAGATTCTAACCACACTCTTCAAAGCCGGCTTGTGCCTGCTTGGGACTGCACCCGCTCTTGTCCAATGCACTCTTCAGTGTTCTGACTGTGTGACAAAGCTGTCGCATTTCATACCCTGATAGCCTGCTAGATCCTTAGAGATAAATATTTCGAATGTAAGAGTCTTTGGTCACAACAAACTCAACAGCTTTGTAGCAGGGTATTAGTTAAAGCAAGGTTTCAGCTAAAGTATCGAGTCTTGTATTTGTACAATGTCTGCAGGTGATGGGCAAGGGTGTTCTCTTCCTTCCTTTGTCACCACAGGTTCTGAATCAGAACCGTATGCATGGACTCTTAGCAGTCCCTCCCATTCCTGGCTAGAGGAGCTTCTTCATCATCTGCTCTCACTTTGAAGCATGCTCTTTTCCAGGCCTGGGTATCCAAGCTGCTTCTCTTTCAGGGAACCTGATTCTTATTTTCTCAACTATCTCCTGACAACTTGTCTAAGGGACAGAACTAACCCTGCGTCAAGACATGGCAGGGGTTTTAAGTGGGTGCAGCCTTCCTGACCACAGATGGAAAGCCTTATGTCCCTACAACTCACCAGGGTAGGAGCATACCCATGGCATAGGAAGGCGAGGCGGGATCATCTCTCCACCCACTGCTGAGATCAACTGCCACCCCGGCAGTACACTCAGCCTCACTCAGCATCTAGCAGAGGCTGCCGGCCAGCAAGATATCGAACCAACAGTTCTGTCTGGCACCTGGGAACCTGCCCATGACATTTCTACTACACCTTCCCTGACCTCCCTTTGTGTGTTCGTCCCTCTCACACATGTCTACCCTGTATTCTTTCCCAGGCAAGCTCTAGATGGTGCTTGCCTGCCTCCCAGGCTCTGCTAGTGCCGCTCTTTGTCCAGGGTCCAGGGGGCTTCAAAGTCCTACCTGCTGGCATCCAGCACGTCCTGAGCTCCTTCTCCTCTCACTAGAGGTACCCACCTAGGCCCCTGAGGCTGGGGCCCCACCAGAATTCACATCCACCCTCCCAGGTAATGCCAGGTTCTGGAGCTACTCCCTGTTTTTTTCTTTTTCTTTTTTTAATACCAAGCATGACTAACCTGACTCACACCCCATAAAAGACAGTTTAAGGTGTTAATAGCTAATTAATGGATTTCTGTGCTAACATGTCCACAGGTTCAGAAGTCCCAAGGCACGTAAGCATGACACAGACCACAGTGGACAGAGTAGCTGGGAGGCCTGTTGGTGAGAGAGACGTGGGTATCATGGAGCCACGGGCCACACTTACAGGACTGGCTCAGATGCCTGCGCAGAGCAGCACACAGACCCTGGCTGCTGTTCTGTCTCCATTTTTCCCATCTCAAACCTATCAGATTCCTGGCAGTAGGGACCAGCTTAGGGACTCAGGCAGAAGAGGCACAGCGGGCAGCCTTCAGGTGGAGGATATTACTTTCTCTGTAATTAATGCCTCTCACTTGGAAATCAGCAGTAGCAAAGCTTACGATACAAAGAGACTGCCTCCTTGACTATCTGAGCCCACAAAAACCTGGTTTGCCTGAACGGCTGTGGCTGGCTGATCTTTAAGATGAGAATCAGAGCCTGGAGAAATAGGCCTTGGATCCTCCTGGACCATGAAAATTTTAGCTCCAAACCCACTAAAGCATGAAGGGCTTCTCACTACACCTCCAGAATTCTACAGCTGGACAGTCAGAGACCATCTAAACCTGAAATTCAGATGACATGACTTGCTTAAGCCTGCACAGCAATTCAGGTGCTGCTGACCAGAAGTCTGGACACGACTCTACTCTCCAGTGACCAGTTCTGCTAGGTTCTGCTCTTTGCTTTAAAAATCCTTTTGGTGGCTGGTGCGATAGCTTGGTAGGTAAGGATGTCTGCTACCAAGCCTGATTAACTGAGTTCTCTCCCCATGACCCATGTGGTGGGAGAGGAAAACCAGTTCTTAAAAGTTGTCCCCTGACCTTCATGTGTATAGTAGCATAGCACACACACGTGTGTGTGCTTGTACACACTCAACAGAAAAAAATGTAATTTTAAAGTTAAAAATGTAAAAAGAACTTTTGGTGTGTTTTGAAATGCTTTTCTAATCCTTTATATATATAATGTTCCTATAGGCATAAGATCCAGGATTGTGAGGCAACATATGTGGGTGCTAAATCTTGGGGTCCAATCCCTTTGCAATGGTGGTACATGCTTTTAACTGTTCTTAACCTCTGGGCCATCTCTCTGGCCTCAACACCCATTTTAAAGATACCTCCAACATCTCTTAAGTGTTCTTGTACCAAAGTTGACTTTGAGATTACATCGAGTCTATGGCAATAGAACTTCCCTGAAATACTTCAAAAAGCTGCATCTAAGACATGCTGCGCCTGCTCAACCTGGTTACAATTCCCATCGCCTTCGATGTGGAAAGTGCTCATCAGACAGTACCATCTCACAGACACCTGCGCTAATTTTCCCTAAGCATCAATCCTGCCTCACAGCAAAGAATAAACATTTCCTTGCCAGGCGTGAGATCTGACTTCCCCTAGTTTCTCCCATATCAATTCAAAATGAAAAAAAAAAATCTACACTCAAAGGAATTAAAAACCTCTAATTATACAAGCCCTATTTTGTTTCTCTCATATAACAGCCTTACAAGGAATAAACCCAATCTGATGGCAAAGTTCTCAAAGATGAAGAGGCCACATCTTCACAGTGCCATAACGACCTCCTCCCTCACAGTTCTAATCCTGCCTTGGTGATTCCGCTCCGGGTTATCACGAATCACATGACTGCCAAAGTCGAGGTGATGCTTGTAGCCAGCCCAGGCCTACTCTTCATCTGATATCCCAGATGGCCTGCAAATCGGGCTGCCTGATTCCAGAAGGACGGCTAAGAGCTAGCCGAGGGTGAGTCTGCTACGGTCCCTGGCCTTTGTGGGACCATGTATACTTGTCAGGACAAGTTTCGGTACTATTTTGTGATTCCCTCAGGCATACACATGACAGATGGAGAAGACATCACAGGACACACTCCGCATAGGAGCTGTCCTCAGAGACAGAGGGAGACACATTACAGCTATTCTTGATCAATCTTGGACTAGAAAGAACTTAAGACAAACTTCCTCCTCCGTGGCCTTAGGGCAGGTATGTGCCCCACTGTGCTGCTCAGAGCCATTACAACACCAATTTCCAGTCCTTAAATCTAACAGAATGCCCTCAGTCACCAAGGCTCCTCTCCTCTCTACCCTCCAGCCCAGGAGTTTCCATATAAGGGATTGATTACAAGCTTGCTCTGCTCAGGTTTGTTGGGGACATAAATCTGGGGAAGAGTCCCAAGTCACCATGATTAGCCAAGAAGTGCCTGCTTTGTCCCAACGAAGAACAAAAAAACCCCCAAGAAGCAGAAGTATGTCTCTTGTATTCCCTTAATATTTGGGATTTCCTATTGGGAGCAGAGCATACTGAGCCTATTCCGCACCTTTTACAGGGACTGAGAGCCAAGGGGGTCATCTGTGACTCATTCCTATGCTCTGTCCTGCTATTAGCAAAATGGTTCCCACAGAGACAGAGCTCCACTGGGCTCCCCTAGTTCACAAGTCCTCATCTTCAGCTTGGACATCATGCCCACAGGCTACAACACGCAACCAAAGGCTACCACACACAACCAACCAGCAACAGTCAGCAAAGAGCTAACGTTTACATGCGTTATCTCTGAATTCTTACAGCTCCATAAGCCAAATGATATTACATTCATTTTTACAGTGAAAAAGGGAGACAAAAAGGTGAAGCATCTGGGCTAAGCTCTGGCACCCGAGGAGGGGTAGAGCTGGGGTCCATCCTTGGTCAGCCCACCCCACCCACCTCTTCATTACTCCTCGCCCAGCCTGCTTCCAGCCTCCCACAAGCCCAGTGTTTGGAGAGTGGAGCTCCTCTAAGGCACTGTCTTGGGTGAAGGAGCAGAGGGTGAGGGACATGAAGTGAGTTATGAAGGCAGCTGGCAAAAGCAACCCACAGAACTCTCCTTCCATAATTCTGATTAAAAGGAACAAAGCTATAAATGTCTGTGGTTGGCAGCCCAAGAAGGAAAAGGGTAAAAACTGAGAATCTCTATCTTGAGACAAGCTAAGGAAATACTGGATGGGAACAGGACTGCCTGCCCCCGTAGCTGCGGGGCGCAGGGAGATGCACTCAGTGTAGTCTCTGCCAACAGAGTGGGCCAG
Source organism: Tokudaia tokunoshimensis (assembly GCA_036184795.1). Taxonomy (NCBI): domain Eukaryota; kingdom Metazoa; phylum Chordata; class Mammalia; order Rodentia; family Muridae; genus Tokudaia; species Tokudaia tokunoshimensis. The sequence goes on along the minus strand of BTHU01000001.1, from coordinate 24,651,553 downwards.
CAGCTGGGTTTGAAGATGGAGAGGTATGCAGAGAAGTTATGGCCCAAGGCCAGGAGAGGAGCCTCAGGCAGAACTCAGTCGATGCTGAGGGTCTGCAATAGCTCCAGAGGCCTCCTCTCTAAGCATCCCAGAAGGTTGCCTGAGGGTCAGATCTTCCTAGTGAGAGCCCCTCATCCCTACCCGGGAGGCAAGGGAAGCGTTGCAGTGACCAGAGGGAGGAGCCCCATCAAACGTGCCCGTGCCAAGAGACCTAGTAGATGGCAAATCCCTTCATCCGTTACCTTCCTCAAACCCATCCCGGAAGGAGCCCGATCGACTCATTGTTCTGCTCTTCTCATCCAGAGACATGGAGCTGTTCCGGAAGCGGCTGTCCGTGTAGGGGTCATACTGGCCATCCGCGTTGGACAGGCTGTGGGTCCTCAGCATTGTTGGGTTGGACAAGCTCATCTGGGTGACAGCGGTGGGGCTCGCTGGAACCAGAGGAGCAGAATGAGATGCTGGATATCCATACCTCTGTTTGAATCCCAGACGGGTGCCAGGGAGAGGCCGCTTATCACCAGCAGCGTGTGTGCCTGCCAACTTCACTCCCTTGTCTATTTCTAAAAGGTAGTCACATCAGCATTTGAGTTACAAGCTTAGAGCTAAAAATACAGGAGGGAAGGCGGGTCAGTTCCAAAGCAAGGCTCAGGGCCTCACGTTCCAACTTGGCACGTTCGGGCAGGCCAGTGTCACCTTCCAGGCATGAGCTAATTACTCCCCGGGTTCATCTGAAACAATTCTCTGTAAGCCAAAAGCTCAAAATAGTCCAAATAGGCTTTTGATCAGATAGGAAGCATTTGCGCATGACAAGAGCCTCCTCGCTGCAAAGTTATGTCTGGTAACGAATGTTACAAACACAGGTCTCACGGCTCAGATGGGAATCACCTCCCAAGAGCATGCAAAGAGGCACATTTCCCTGAACTAAGCTGGACTTTCCTCATCAAAAGCCTGGCCCATGTTAGCTAGGCACGCTATATTTGGAGGTACACACTTAATAAAGAGCAAAATTACATGTCCGTGATCACAAGATACAGGCATCACTTAGATGGAACGGGAACTCTAGAACATTCAGAAAAGCCTCTTCTAAATGAGGAGACCAAAAAGGTTTTCCCTCCACTGACCGGTCCTCAAATACCCACCTGCATTCCATTACCTCAAGTATCTGCTGAGAGCAGCACCCAACTCTCTTTCCAGTAACTAGAGATGGAATCTCTTCCACTGTTTTACTGATTTGCTACAAAGCTTTAGACTGTTCTCTCGTACCTTTGTCTGTCAGATCTGTACCTATGTGTCTGTCTCTAATAGAGAATCCCTCAGCATTCCAGCAGGAACTGTCACAAACCCTTCTCCCCTCTCAGCGCGTCAATCAAAGCATTAGGTCAGCAGCAGCCGTTTCCAAGAACACTTGTTCATTCAAACTTATTTCCGGCTTCATAAAGGAATGAGGAGTAGGCTGGAAAACGGTCTTCTCCACAGGTCAAGAAGCAGAATGTACCCAGAGTAGTGGGGTGGTGTGCTCCCTGCTACAATCTTACCTATACCAACTGCAGGAAAAAAGACTGCGTGGGTACGTCTAACCGTCAGATTTTATGACAGCAGGCTGTTATCTACAGAGTCCATGCTCCACACAGTACAACTGAGTTACAAAAAAACCTCACACAAACGATATCTCATGTTTTAAGTTAAGGGTTGGCCTTTATTTGTGGCCATCCTAAAACAAATGTGGCCCAGGCCCTGGCATAACTGAAAGTACACAGGACTTTGTGATTTTTCTTTCTTTCCTTGACTGTATGGCCGGGGGCTACTCGGATATTGAGAAGGATGTGGCCACCGCCTGTTTCAAAGCACAAGGTAACCTCCGCCCTGCAGAGTGGATCAGTGCAGCTCGACACAAGTGGCGACTCACCAAGCTGAGAGAAGTTGAATCTTGTTCCTGAAGGAGAGGTGACGCTAGAGCCGGAGGAAAAGGGGGAGTTGGTAGCAGTGTCCTGCAGGCCCCCAGCCGAGTGCGACCGGAACCATTCTTTGGCGTCTTCCTGCGTGCGAAGCTGGGAGGTGGGTGTATACCTGGAGACAGAAACCAGGCTGGAATGAACAGCCCTTACTTGCATGCATTCCCCACAGCTGATGAGGAGTGTGTACAAAGAAAGCTATATTTAAGATGGGGGGGGGAGAAAAAAAAACTCAGATCACTACACGCCCTGAAACTTATGAAGTTTCTCAAACTTTTTTTTTTCCCCTAACTTGGCTGCATCTGGGGAAAATTATAATTCCTTTCAGCTTGCAGGGAACACCTAAAAGGGAGAAAGACTGGGAATGCTCAAAAGAGCCATCCCTGGGTGTGACTGGAACATGCTGGTTCATGAACAGGGTCGCCTCAAAGCCCCCCTCCTTGACAGGAAGAAGCAGTAAGAGGGGTTGTTGTTAGAGCATTGAGGAAGTTTTAATGAGCTAACTGCTGGCATCTGCACGCTGCAGAACCAGTGAATGGCCATGAATCATTGTGTGTTAGTGGGTGGCATTTGGAGAGACCTGTGGTGCTAGTGTTTACAGTAGCTGCTGCAATTTTTGTGATGCAGGGGGTCTCGAATAGCCCAGGCTGTTCTTTAACTTGCTATGTAGTTAAAGATGACTTTCAACTTCTGATCCTCCCGTGTCTATCTCCCAAGTGCTGGTATTTATTACAGGCATGATTAATCATGTATACTTTATAAAAATACGGGGAGTTGGGGGTTGAACTCAGGGTTTTCTGCGTGCTACACACAGGCACTTTACCAACAGAGCCAGATCTCCAGCCCCTTAACTGCTGTAATGTAGCACTCACAGGTTTCATGAAAAGAACCACACACTGGTGTGTTAAACGTTGGGAAGTCTTCAGAAGTCACATGGTCCACCCGCTTGAGTATTCCGAAACTGGAAGATTGATCGAGCATCTCTGATAGATGAGGTACCTTTACAGGCATCATCTCACTGAGGTTTCAACTTAGTAATACAACACAGTGGATCCTGCTATACGCTCTGGGAAACTGGGGACCACAGAGCTGAGATTCTAACCCATGCTTGTTTGATTCCAAACTCCAAGCTCTTTCTACTCTTCCCATAGGCAGTGCCCAGAACTTCTGTAGTACCCACATTGCCAGGATACATCATTGCCAGTGTGGCTGCTGATCAAGAATCTGCTACCCAGTATGTGTGTGTTGAGAAAGCAAGCTAGACAGAAAACCAGTATGAATAAGAACACGGTTTTCACTCCTGTTGATGGATATACACCCTTGAAAGGCACACCGGGTGCCTGGAAATAGTTGTCATAAAACCCCATTCTGAATGTTTAGACAACCGGTTTTAAAAATCCAGGGCTGTAGCTTTAATAGATCTCTTACAGACATGTACACAGCATTTCAGAATTTAACTGCTTAAAAGTTAGCTTCCTAACTCTTTGGTTAACGGTGGGTCATGGATATATCTCGGTTGGTGGAGTGCTTGCTGAGGGCACAGGAAGCCCTGGGACCAATGTGCAGCACTGTTGGTTCAAGCCTGCAATTCCTGCACTTTGAGAAGTGGAGGCAGGGGGATCAAAAGTTCAGAGGTCATCCGCAGCCTCATAGCAAGTTCAAGGCTAGTCTGGGCTACATGAGACCCAGTCCCAAAGACATGGTGGCATCAATCATTAACATATCCAGCTGACACACATGACGAAAGGCCCCAGTGCAGAACTCTGCTGGGAGGCATCCGCGCATGCCTTCTCGAGTTGATACCCACCTCCTGTTAACAACCTTCGAAATGCTCTGGGTCTTAAGAGCCACGGGTTATTAACTAGACACACACAAGACAGCAACACAACATTTCACTTCATGTGAAAATACTTAATGCTTAATGCAGGGTGAAGCCGGGGCTACAAACAGCAAGGCTTTTAGAAGGCAGAACTGACAGAGGTCCACAGGGATCGGGAGCAAACGGAAGCACCTCAGGCTGGTGACGCGATGACATGATTTGAGCAATGGTGACTTAGAGCATCCTGTTTCATCAAGATGAGCACCAACAAGCAGTGCAGGCCCCACTTACTACAGAAGCAAAGACATTCTTTTCTGATCTTTGTTGTTGTTGTTATTCCACCAAAAACCAATCATATGCATTTCTGGATGGGTATTGATAGCTGAGCCATTCATTGATTAGGACGTTAAGACAACTCTTCAGTGATGTTTTATAGCCACAAAGGTATTTTTATATTATTATTATTATTATTATTATTATTATTATTATTATTATTATTATCTGGTGGTGCTTGGGATTGAACCCATAACCTTATGTATAGCAGGCAAATGTTCTACCATGGAGCTGTATTTCCAGTCAGAAGCAGCTAGAGCTTTAAAATGGGGACAGCTCACAAAGCAGCATGCTCTAAGTCATGTCCTCCTTTGGAAGCGGCTGTGGGTACAGACAGTCATGAAGTACTCAGCATCCCTACTGCCGGGCCCACCAGGAGCAGTCGCTGCTCCCAGCTCAGGGATGCTGGTGGTGAGATGGCTCTGTGACACGAAGCTCCACAAAGCACAGACCCTGCTCAAGCAAGTCAGCCACGAATGGAGAGATGAGGATGAGAGAGAGGTCTGTCATCCAAAAATCCAGCTGTGGTGGCCAAAGCAGGGACCCCAGCCGAGCCCAGCCCAGCCCAGCCCAGCAGCAATGAGAGAATGACACAGCCAAGCTCCACAGCCACAACAGATGGCATGGGTACGAGGAGGGGACAGATACCTGAGTCCTTTCTTAGGCAAAGTGTTCCTATCAAGGTGCGGGTCACTGTAGGAAAGTTAAAACAAAATCAAGAACTTCAGAGAAGCACAGAGGACTTGGGAGAAAGAAGGCGAGAAGGCTGGGGAGGGGCACGAGGACCCCCAAGGGACAGGCTCCCACCACCGGCCATGCATGCAGCACGTCCACACAGTGTACAAAAGAAACCTAGTCCTGTCTGCATCCACGCTAGTGTGTACTTTACCCCACATCACAAGGTGGCCTGAGTCGCGAACCCCAACTGATCCTCCTTTTCCACAGGTTCAAAGTCAAGGCAGGGGCTGTATCCTCTAGAAGCTTGCCCTGTGCTGCCCTGTGTCCCACCTGTGTCCTTCCTCAGCTCCTCTCCCGAACCCTGCTGCCTCTAGCAAAGGTTTCAAGAAGGAGCAGAGACTCACTGGAGGGTTTCGAGAGGCAGAAGTCTGCATATTTGGAATTCATACGTGATGAAGTAAATTCCAGGTCCCTCTCAATGTCTCCTTGTTCTTGCCCAGCAAGGGCGTAGCCAGGAGCTGAGCCCTGGGCAGGAGCCTGGGCATGTTGGGACTTGCTGGCTGATAGAGTCAAGGCATTTGAATGTCTAAAGTGCAGGGGTTTAAAGGCTTGGTTTCTAAGTCTGACAGAAACAAAGTTTGTGCTATGGATTGGGTGAAGGGGGTTTCCATTAATTTTTCTCCCCCTAAGCATGAAACAACATCTGCTTGTTATGTTTGGCCAAGCCACCCACTCCTTCAGACACTCAGGGTCAACTTCCATCTCTGAGGCCCACCCACGACTGGGGGCAGACCCGGGCTTTGAGTTGTAAAAGCCCCAGTCCTCCAGGCACTCTGTACCATTATCATTGCTGAACACAGACACACACAACACGATACTCGGAACGACACGAGGAGCCAGACCGCACAGCAAAAGCGTTCAAGGGAGAAGAACCAGCCAGGCCGGGATGGGTGGGGTGCAGGGAAAAGACAGAGGTGAGGGCCAGGCTGCACAGTGGGTGGCAGACAGTCTCCAGAGGGGTAGGGAGAAGAAGCAAGACTTGAGGCAGGAACATGCCACGGACACCACGGGGATGCCAGCGAGGGCCCTGCAGTCCTGGGTGAGCGGCGGGCTTTGGGATGGCCACCTTTCCCTGGGCTTTAGCAGACAGTCGAGCAGGTCCTCACTGGCATGCCTGGCTATCAGAGTACACCAGAGCCACAGACACAAGCGGGAGCCTCAGGGCCAACAGCCTTGCACAGAACAATCAGCTTGACAGCAAAACAGGCAGGCAGAAGAACCCAGGAGGCCTACGGTGTCGTTACCTGTCCTGTTTCCTGGGCAGAGTACTTCTGCAGAACTTAGGGCTAGCAGCAGGGGAAGAGAGAGGGCTAGAGGTCCAGGCAAGTCGAAAACAAGAGAAGGAACATTAGATGGAAGGAAAAGGAACGGTTATACACAACGATCAGAACACTTTCTCTCACTCCCAACACTGACCCCCCCAGCTTTGTTTCCCGCATCTGGTCTGGAAACCAGACACGTCCCAAGACTGTAACAGAATCAAAGCTCTGAGGACTCTTGCAGGTTCTCCATCTCTTATCACTGTGATGCCAAGCATCCCCAGCTGTCCTCAGGTCACCTGTCCTGCTCGCTCTGTTACATGGGAAGAAGAAAGAAAGAACTGAAGTTGGCAAGCCCTCGGCAATGGAAGGGCTTCCGATGCTGAATGTCATTTCAGACAGTAGCATAAATCTGTCCCATCTGGTGGCTCCAAGCACCAAGGAAAAGAGACAGCAGGATGAACTCTCTCCTAGACTGACTTCCAGTGGAAAGGAACACTTATCAGAAAGATCAAAACCAAACTGGGCATGGTGGTGCACCTGGGTGAGCATTGGGGTTTGGGATGGCCCATTTGCCACCTTCCCTTGGGATTTAGCAGACAGTGGAGTAGATCCTCACTGGCATGCCTGGAGAGCAGTATTTGGGAAGCAGAACAGACAGATCTCTGAGTTTAAGACCAGTCTGGTCTATAGAGTTCCAAGACAGAAAAATGAGGGAAGAGAGAAAGGAAGAGAGAGAGAGAGAGAGAGAGAGAGAGAGAGAGAGAGAGAGAGAGAGAGAGAGAGAGAGAAGGAAGGAAGGAAGGAAGGAAGGAAGGAAGGAAGGAAGGAAGGAAGAAAGAAAGAAAGAAAGAAAGAAAGAAAGATCAAAACCTCCCAGGCAACAGCGAAGTAGTTTTTAGAACCCTAACCTCCTGTCTGTTTCTAGGGAAGGAAATCTTCCTGAGGGCGTAGCACCAACCTTTCCGACAGTGTGGTCTTCACACTGCTGGTGCGGACAAAAGGCATCAGGGAGTCTTCCTTAGCGGAGGCGACTGGACCAGGGGAGGAGTTGTGACTCAAGCCTCCGCCGCTGCCGAGGGATATGTCAATAGACTCGCAGCTGGTGTGCAGGCTGCTAACAGACTGGAAGCCCAGGCCATCCTTGCTCACTGCCGACGAGCTGGTACCCCAGGTGAGGCTGTTAGATGGGCCCGAGTGGGCTGAGCTGGGGCTGGACGCTAGAGGAGACTGGTTGAGGTCCACGTTCTTACTGTAGAGAGGACTGCTGCTCCCACTGCTCAGGACACCACTGCCTGAGGGGGACTCTAGGTTACCTTGCTGGGTCATAGTGGCATGAGGGTTGGAGATGACCACTGCGCTTTTCATGGTTTCGGCTGTGGCGATGGGGACTTGCTTGGTAGGCTTCCCACCAAAGAGTCTGCGAAGAGACAAAGGGTTGTGTGGAACAAACACCTGGGCCAGACCAAGGTGTGCAGAGCTACTGAGGCAGAGGAGGCCGTGAGACCCTTGGAAAGGGCAGTGGTCTCTCCTGCAGACTCACTAGAGTCTCTCTAGAGAAAGGCTTGCGGTTAAGTGAGGCTGGATGTCATTGCTTGAGAGGGACCTCTTTCTAACTCTAGACAGCAGCTGGGACCCGGCTCTAAGCCCAGGTGACAAGAAGGCTTTCCCATAGGCTTAGCCATACTCCTCCACAATCTTGCTTCCCTTTTCTCTCTCTAGCCCCTACCCAGGAATCTTCTAGAAAGAAAAGAATTTCTTCTTTCTGTGATAGCAAGTATGAAGCCTTGGGACTTGGTTTCTTTGGTCTCTCAGCATAATACAAAGGATCAAGACCATGAGTTTACACTGGTGGAAGCCCAGGAAAAATATGGACATGGGTGTATGAACAAGGGAAAGGCAGGGTCCCCCGAGAACCTGTGTGCGCTAATGCCATACAAAGAAATGCGCTGGGTCCACAAGACATCAGACCATGCACACCGGTACAAATCGCGCCTCTGAAGCAGACACATGGAAATGCCAGGCCAAGCCACCTCCTGCTCAGTCCTGCACATGTGACATCTGTACAGGGAAGGCACGGGGCCCTTCTCTTTCATGGGCAGAGAGCACTCTGGTGAGACCAGTTCCAAGCCAGAGGGTGAATGCAAGGGCCTAATCCCAAATGAAGTGAAAGGAACAAGTAGCCCTGAAAACTGACAAGACTACATGTCGTGACAGGCTGATGGCCTTTCACCTTGCTGCCTGGAGTGATCTGAGTCTGACTTTGAAACAGTCCTTCAGATCGCAGTATCTATGAGCCACCACGGGGATATACAACCTTCACTACATTATCCAGTGGCAGAATCAGGAAATGCGTTATCCTGCTCTGAAATCTGTGCATCAGGATACTTGCATGCTCTCGGCAGCTGTACCTCCCTATTGATGAGCAATTCATCTGATGGCCAAGTTCTTTTCATCATTAGCCAAGATGGGAACCCTTTTGCCTGGCTTCCCACCCCACATACAAATCCACTTGCTCTGCTGACTGAATACTTGGAATCATTTGAAACAAGTTACCCAGCTCACTCCACTGAGAGCTTCTCCTTGCCACCCAATAAAGGCACAGCTAGACCACCAGGGAGATTTAAGGAAACAGTGTGTGAGGACCCCTTGTGCTTTTAAAGATGCCTGTACACTAGTTTGAAGGTCTAGCAAATGCCATTGTAGGCTCCAAAGAAATCTGAAGACCACATTTCATTCTTCTCCTCGAGGTAAATAGCCGAGAAATTTTTCATTTACATTTATGGTGTGATAAAACAGCAAAGAACAGCCTAATAAGAACTTCACCCTTTAAAAAACTGATTACTGGAATCCTAATAATCAAGCCTAGACAGGGCACACCACACAGATCCTTTCTACCTTTGTGTGGGACTCTTCTGGAGTCTTCAGATGTCCCTGTTCATCCTCAAATATGAGTCCTGGGTCTCATTTCTATTTTCACAAACCTTATCCTGGGGTTTGTCATGACCCAGAAGGCCATGTGAGACCTATACGACTGCCATTCAAAAATGGACTAGTGGTTAGCAGCCCACTGCTCAATGGTTAAGAGCACTAGTTGCTCTTCCAGGGGTCCTGAGTTCAATTCCCAGCAACCACATGGTGGCTCACAACCATCTATAATGTGACCGGTCTGATGCCCTCTTCTGGCATGTAAGTGTACATGCAGATAGAGCACTCACATACATTAAATAAACAAACAAACAAACAAAAATGTTCAAAAATGAGTCAGTAGTGAAGCTTGGTGGCACATGCCTTGAATCCCAGAACTTGAAAAGCAGAGGCAGGTAGATCTCTGCGAGTTCGAAACTAGCCTGTTCTGTATAATGAGTTCCAGGATAGCTATGGAGAAAAAAAAAATGGAAGAAAGATGAAAAGAAAACCAAAAAGAAAAGGGTCCAGGGAGTGAGGTAAAAGGAAATGTTGAAACTCCACCAAGTGGAGAGATATGGGGAAAGACATTCTTTTCAAAGGTGCTAGGAAGTCAATTTTTTTTTTTTTTTTTTTTTTTTTTTGGTTTTTCGAGACAGGGTTTCTCTGTGTAGCCCTGGCTGTCCTGGAACTCACTTTGTAGACCAGGCTGGCCTCGAACTCAGAAATCCACCTGCCTCTGCCTCCCAAGTGCTGGGATTAAAGGTGTACGCCACCACCACCCGGCTTAGGAAGTCAATTTTTATTAGAGATTATTCTGCTTTTAGAGGTTTATATAAAAGAAAAGGAAACAGTCGGGCTAAAGAGATGCCTCACTGTATCACGCCCTTGCAGCCAAGCAAGAGGACCGGATCTGAGGCCCAGAACTCACGTGAAGGATGAACAGGAGAGTGGTTCGCACCTGCGATCCTGGACTAGGAAGGCAGAGGCAGAGGCAGAGGATCTCAGGAGCAACTCAGGCATGCTGGTGAGCCGACTAGCCCAACTCTGGGTTTAGCAAGAGACTCTGCCTCAGTAATTAAAGCAGACAGCAATCAGAGAAGACACCGACTTCAATGTCAGGCTTCCAAGTGCGTGTGCACACATGCATGAGCCTACACACGTGAACACACATGCACACTTATGCCACACCCACTTACATATACAACACTATCTTTACAAGCTAACATTGTAAATTTAACATCAAATCTTGTCCGTGTCTTATAAGAGAACAGGATGGTATAGAGATAAGAACACGATGTAACTCCTTCCCTTGAGCTACAGTCCTGGGTCTGAAAGTATGCCAGGACCTCACCCTCACTATCTCTTTCACTGAATGCCTTCCATAGCCAAGCACAGCCGCAAGGATGAACTTTAGTAGGAATGCGGAGGGAAGTACCACGAACCCCAATGAACAGTGAGAAAACTGAGGAAGGATTCAGAAAAGCGATCTGAGAGCTAATTAAAATAAAGTCAGGGTTTGAACCCAAGAAGCATGGTTCTAGAACTTTCTGTTTCCCATCCCGGCATGGGAGAAAAAAAAAACAATGCACAGACCACAGACCTGTCGGCAGGAGCTGGCCTTGAACTCAGCCTTACAATGAGCTGAGGCACCACAGGATGCTTTACGCCACTTACTCTGACCCTGCTCGGCCCCATGCCTCTCTACCTGCTTACCTGCGGAGTGTGGGAGAGGCCACATCTGCGTACTTGGTCCCTGGCTGCAGAGTGGCCTGACCTGAGCTGGACACTGGCTGGGTGGCTGGGTTCACTTTCACAGAGTTGCAGGAAGTCACGCTCTCATTGTCTGAAGAGATGCCTTTCTCCTTGTCTGTCTGGTTGACAAGCCCTGGTAGGGAGCTGCCCAGGGATGTTTTGGAGGGTTCCCTCAGCTTGGGCACTGGCAGGCCTGCTGACTTGCTGCTCATGTTAGAGTCAATGCTGCTGGTGCTACATCTATTCCCTGCTCCGTTCCGGCTGTTGGACTTGCTGGGCCTAGGCAGGCTCCGGTACTGTAAGTTCGTCCGTGAGCTGAGAGACAGATACCCATCGTCCTGGTTTGGGGCTCCGTCCATGCTTGTCTTCCGGCCCGTGGACCGACCGACCAGGGCGGATGACTTGGGGATTTTACCCAGTGTGGCAGACCTGCTGGTGACAGTGGCCCCACTGGCTGTGATCATGGCCAGCCCAGCAGCAGAGCCGCTCTGTTTCTTGAACCCAAAGCTGTTAGCATTGGCTGTGGGCGTCCTAGAACTGCTGGGGAGGGTCTTTTTGGATTCGTCCCCACTGCTGCGGCCAGCATCCGACGGGGAGCGCTTGACCTGCGAAGCTTTGGGTGAAAGCCTTCCCTTCTCAGATACCTTGGCATCGTCCGTTTTTCCTAAGAGAGAAACCAATAAGGTCAGACCAAAAACCTGCCGCTGCTGGCTAGTGTGTTTAGGATGCAGACCCCTCTAAAGACAGTGATCATCCTGCTTCCTGAAGGGGCATAGCGCAGGGGAAGTCAGGAGAGAGCTTTGCACAGAGATAAGCTGGTCTGCTGCAGTTGTTCAGGATCCTTTAGGATGCATTGCTGATTTTGCTCTTTTCCAAGCAGTTCAAGATGACCCGAGCAGGGGCTGGAGACATGGCTCAGAGGTTAAGAGCTCTGACTGTTCTTCCGAAGGTCCTGAGTTCAATTCCCAGCAACCACATGGTGGCTCACAACAATCCATAATGAGACCTGTCACCCTCTTCTGGTGAGTCTGAAGACAGCGACAGTGTACTTACATATAAAAAACAAAAATAAATCTTTAAAAAAAAATGACCCAAGCAGAGCAAAACCAGATACACAAGATACTCTGTCATACATTGCCCTCTTCCCCCATGACCATGACATGGACCCTGACATTTCCAGAGTACACCACGCAACATACCAATATAACCTTGAGGAGCTTGAACTAGTGTGTTAACTTGATGGTGAGAGGAGAAACTGAGTACTGGCCAGTTGGTAGGCTGTGAAAACGCCTCACAGGGTAGCACTGTGAAGCAAACCTTTAAGGAAGCTGTCATGGGGCTGGAAGAGCCAGCTCGGTCAGTAAAGCACTTGCCTTGCAGGCACGAGGGACTGAGTTAGAGAGCCTAGAACCAACCTTTAAAAAGAAGGCAGTTGTGGGGGTGCATATTTACAATCCTAGGGCTGAGGAGGCAGAGACAGGAGGATAGCCACCTAGTTCACTAGTCAGCCTAACCTACTTGGTGATCTCCAGGCTAGTAAGAGACTCTGGTAAAAGGAAGGAAGAAAGGAAGAAAGGAAGAAAGGAAAGAAGGAAGGAAGGAAGGAAGGAAGGAAGGAAGGAAGGAAGAAAGAAAGAAAGAAAGAAAGAAAGAAAGAAAGAAAGAAAGAAAGGAAGGAAGGAAGGAAGGAAGGAACTGGATGTAGTGTTGCACACCTTTAATCCCAGCACTTGGGAGGGAGAAGCAAGAGGGTCTTTGTAAGTTCGAGGCCAGTCTCATCTATAGAGTGAGTTCCAGGACAGCCAGGGTTACAAGATGGGACCTTATCTAAGAGACAGACAGACAGACAGGAAGGAAGGATGGACAGGTGGGCAGGCGGGTGGGCAGGCAGGCAGGCAGATGATAGCTAAAACAAATAAAGGGTGGTGGGAGGGGATGATGGTGTTGAGGAACATACCTGAAATTATCCTTTGGTGTCCTTACACAAGTCCACACAGTATGTTATGGCATACTCACATTATTTGTGTGCAGATACAGCACGCGCGCGCACACACACACACACACACATACAGCCATGCATGCACACCATAAAAGCAGTTGTGGGCAAAACAGCCACCTGAAGAAGTTACTTGTAATGTAAAGCCCCCACTAAAGTCACATGATTTTGGCCTCTCACTCACCAGTCCCTGGGGTCTTCAGTGTGCCCGTCGGAGGAGCTGATGGCTTGGTCCTTGGCATGGTGATGCCCACCTCTGCTGTCATGCCTCTCCGCCATGAGCCTGTCTGTGAGAGGACTGGATTCTTCTTGCCAGACACGCTTTTGTCCGACTCATCGGACATGTCCGAAGGATTCCGCCTCCACTTGGAGCCCGGCTCCATCCTCACGCCACTGTCTGAGCCGCCATCTGATTTCTTGATGTCGTCACCAGACCACAGGGAATTCCTCTCCACCTGTGAGTGCTTCTCAGCGTCAGTCTGTGGACAAGACACATGCTGAATCAGAGCTCGTCCGTGCACGCCAAGCCAATACAGGGACTGCTTGAGGACTTTCGACACCTCAGGCATCTGCTTACTTTGTGAGAAAGTCACAGTAACCTCTACTTTTTGGTTTTTCCCTTTAAGGAAAGATTAATGGAGGAGGAAAAGAGAGCAAAGGGTCTGGGGAAGAGCAGGCCAAGGGCCCCAGGAGGAAAGCAAACAGAGTAGAGGGAGAGGTGATGAAAGGGGGCACCAACTCTGCCGCTTACAGACGGCCACCTCCAGTCCTGACCCTGAATCCCCGCCAGCACCAGCCTGTCCCCTTTCCCTTTGTCCCCAATCTTCCTGCCATTCCATTAGCAGGGAGAGCTTTGCATGTAGCTCTGCAGACAGTCTAACACACCCGAGAGGGAGCAAACAAGCACGCGAACTCCGCCGACCCGCGAAACACTCAGCTGGCAACAGCAACTGTGCTCACTCGCGCCCAGCTTTGTTTCTGAGCTTTGGCTCCCCGCAATGCCGGCAGTTCTCAGACAAGTAAGATAATTAGACAACTCTCTTTGGAAGAGCATGACCTGCTGGCCATGAAGCCCAGGAAGAGATAGGAGTGTGCAGTTAATGAACTGCAGGGCCGAAGGACACAAAGGGAACGGAATGCTCGGGGGGGGGGGGGGGGGGGCCCTCCGGGCCTTGAGGCTGGGGTGGGGAGGGGACTGGAAGGGAGAAGCTTTGTATGAGCAAGAAAGGGGACTGCAGCAATGCTTTTGGGTTGTACATGTTGAGAAGCAAGCCCCCTATATGAGCTGCCTAGAGAGGGCCATGCAGGCAAGGTGAAAAATGCATGTGAACTGGGTGAGACCTGGCCTGAGGCCATGCTCCGCAACAGGACAAACTCCTTCCTATAGAGAACCGAGTGGAGGAACACCCAGTGTAGACAGGAAGCCCCCTATTCAACCTCCATCCATTTCAGCTTCCTGTGGGTGCCTGCAATTGCTTGCTCCTTCCTAAAACGCACATTGAGCTGTAGCTATGTACAAAGAACCAGAGATGGGACGTGAGGAAGGAACAACTAAAACATACTCAGCCATGCGAGGGCCAGAGGGAAGGTCCCATATCTGTGTGCAGAGCAGATATCCACTAGGGCTTAGGGACAAAGGAATGCATAGCTACTACATACCGCAGGCTATGACACAGGCACCAGCTGGTCAAAGCCAGTCAGGAGATATGCAACACTACCGTCTTCTTAATTTGAAAGCTGAGCACAAACTCAATGACCTCAGCCGGGTTTCCTTCTTCTAGATCCTTCTGGCATGCACTGGACGAAAATGAACTCAATGCCCACGGTTCGCCAGGCATCATGTAGGGTCTTAGAACCTGTAATATTAGGCTCCATGCTTTGTGGAACTGACAGCCATTGAAAGAAGCAACGATGGGATGCAAAGACATAAATAAATGCACGGCTGTGAGATGTGACGGACACCATAAGGAAAGGGGGCGTGGCCTTGGAAAGATACAGACGTTGACCTAGTTTAGATTGCAAGGGTGATGTGGGAAGTGGTGGCCAGACAGAAACTTCTAGAAGGACCCTAAAGAATGAGACAAATTTAGTGTGTGGAGTATCTAGAGAGGACCATGCCAGTGAGCAGAAACTGCGTGTGCAAAGGCCTTAGACAGGGAGAAGAGACTTTGGAAGCATCCATCTAACAAATGTTTCTCAGGTACCGCCAGGAGCCAGGGGAGCTGTGAATAGTTCAAAGACAATTCAAAGCCTCTGCCTTACGGACCTTACATGTGAACACATCCCAACAGACATGAATATGTTCTAAGATGTACTTAGAATGTACTGGGGCAGGCTGTAACACCTTTTACAGACTTAACCAGTGCATTGTTTGTTTTTCAATGTCCGTAGACCTCTTTCCCACAGTACGCTGTAATGCAGTTAATAACAGCGGCACTAAAACCTAAAGCTTGCAGGGTACTGCAGTGCTCCAGGTACAAGCTAACATGCTTTGTTTTGTTTTGTTAAATATGTGCACCAGGGCCTGTGAGATTGTTGGACAGGTAAAGGTACTAATGACTCAAGTTCAATTCCTGCAACCCATGTAAAGGTGGAAGACAATGGCTCCACAAAGCTGTTCTCTTGACATGGACACACTTGCCACGGGATAAGCACACACAAAGAGAATAAAATAACACTTTTCTTTCTTTTTTTCTTTTTCTTTTTCTGAGGCAGGGTCTCACTATGTAGCCCCAGTTGGCCTCGCCTCAGCCTTATAGAGATCCACCTACCTCTGTGTCCCCAAGTGTGACAATTAAAAATGTGTACCACCATGTCTGGTTACAATAAATATATGCATGTATGTTGTATGTATGTATGTATGTATGTATGTATGTATGTGTGTATGTATGTATGTATGTATGAGATACACACACACACACACACACACACACACATATAATTTAGAAAGTATATACATCAGGCTGGGGACATAGTTCAGCCTGCTGAGTGCTTGCCTAACATTCATGATGCTGGCATCCCCATCACTAATGCTACAGAAAGCCAAGGCAGTGGCAGGTGTCTGTGATCTCAGGGTTCTGGACACAGAGACAGATGGATCAGAAGTTCTAAGTTATCACTGACTAGGGAATTTGAGGCCAGCCTGGGTTACATGAGACCCTGGAGATTGAGATGAGAGAGAGAGAGAGAGAGAGAGAGAGAGAGAGAGAGAGAGAGAGAGAGAGAGACAGACACAGACACAGACACAGACACAGAGAAAGACAGAGAGACAGAGACAGGGAGAAAGAGAATACAATTCAATTCATTCCTCGGCAAAAACTCACAAAGAAATAACAGAATACTGAGGCCTGAGTAGAAAGGAAACTTGCCCAAACTCATACAGTGAGGAAAGCATTGTGGTTATTCTACAAGTCCAGTTGCCAAGCTAATAATTTAACCACTGTAGTACAGTGTAATTCTTGTCTATAAGCTCAAAGAGATATAACCTTCTACATGCCACAGGTCACCTACTAAAGATACCGACACCTAGCAGATTCTCCTACAGACATTCTGGCTGTTTCAAGCCCAGGCACAGAGCAGGCTTAGCCTAGGATAGACTCCATCTTCATCAATAGCAGAGATTACACATGTCCCCAGACGTGGGACCATGGCTTGGCCTTTTCCTCTCTGGTAGAACAATCCTCCAACTATCTATCACACCCGATAACTTGGTGCAGGGTGAGAGCTCTTCCAACTGTCTTCTGCAGACGGGTATCTGCCTGGGACATCTTGACAGGCTTGCACTCACACGTCCTTAGCAAATCCTCCCGGAGCCATGTGTGACCACTGGTGGTATATCTTGGAAGTTAAAACGGATGGAATCTGTTTTTCTGTTCCCAGAGCTTGCAACAGAAAGGCCAGCAGGTCAGCACACTGGTGGTCCTGCCTCCCTTTGGAGCTTTTCTTACCAGCTCTTTTGGAAGTCTCCTTGGCCATCAACAGGCAAGGCTGGAGGGAGAGGGCAAATAAGCCAGAATGGACCTTGGAGTAGAGGGAAGAGTTCCCAGAAAAGGAAGTCTGGCCCAAAAGAAGGACACTGGCTTTGCAGCCCAGTGGGCTTGAATTCCAGCACTGGTTGCTGTCATTCATTGCTGTGTGAGATCTTGGGCTCCCTCCCATCTCCAAGACTGTTACACTGGCTATCAAGTAGGTTGGGATTGAATAGATCATTAAATAGAGAACCAGTGGTGAACTTAAGAGCTAAGTATGGAGGAATTTCATAAATAGCAGCGCTCCACCAAACCCCCAGCTCTGAGCATCCCAGGACCCTGCTGGGTCTTTAGCATTTACCCCAGCTCTGTCTTGCTGAAGTTGAACAGGGTTTTACCTTTTTAAGCCTCTAGACACCAATCCCTTTGCAGGGCTAGATGCTGCAGGAGTTTTAAGTTGGAGCCCATAAAAATGCAAGGAATTAGCCGGGCAGTGGTGGCACATGCCTTTAATCCCAGCACTTGGGAGGCAGAGGCAGGTGGATTTCTGAGTTCGAGGCCAGCTTGGTCTATAGAGTGAATTCCAGGACAGCCAAGGCTATACACAGAGAAACCCTGTCTCAAAACCCCCCCACCAAAAAAAAAATTCAAGGAATTACAGCGTCACCTGCAACTTGTGTCCCCAGACATTACGCTTTCAGCTCAACCCCTGAGAATGCACTGTTATTCTCACTATACATATCTTGCATGAAAGCACAGGTTTGAGGAGAAATAACTGGCCCAGAGTCAAAAGCCGTGGCTCCCAGGGAGGTTGATACACAGCTGTCTGCCTATCTCCAGTTAAACTGAGCCTGACATCCTGATAGCCTGATGACGAGAGGATGCTAGGACACACAAGATAGCAATCCTGGCTACATTAGCCATAACTTTGTTACCTTTTGAGGTAAATAAATAAATAAATAAATAAATAAACTGACAGTTGTATTTTTTAAGCCCTGTGAATTTTGTTTAAAAACAAATCAAAACAACAACAAAAACTTTAGGCATTAAAATGAAAGATAATCTTGGCATAGGTAGCTCAATGCCCCTAGCACCTGGATTAGTACCTCCCACAAAGCATGGACGACTGAGTGGCCATGGGCTGAATGTGTAGATGAACACACAGTGGGCATATGTGTGCTTGTTAAAACTCTATGCACCAATGCAGTGCCTGGAGAACAAGACGCTACAGAATGGAAGGCAGACTGCTCTGAATCTACAAGCAAAACACATAACAGAGTGGTACCCTTTGGATTATCATCACAGATGCAAGAGAGAGACAGAGAAAAGGGCAGCTAAGGTGCAGAGAGTTAAGAAGGACCTCTGAGGAGCTCACCAGCTCAGACTCTGGGAAAAGCATGTCCAAAATTGGCCCGCTGCTGACATACCCTAGGGTGCAGGTCTAGCAGCCATTATTTTGTGGATAAAAGGCCAAAGGCTCTAAGAATCTGACTGGATCCATCCAAGGATGTCACATGGTGAAAAACTTAACCCCAGAACACTTGACTTCAACACCCTCCTCCCTGATGCTACAGTTGGACTCACCAGCTCTCCTAGAAGTCATGCAGAGGGGCTCAGGTCTCATATAAAGGATGTTGTCTCTTACACTGACCCATGAGTGCAAGGGATCGGGGTACCCATAAACAGGCCATGAAAACCTTGTGGGGTACCTCCAATGTCTCTCAGTGTCTCAGAGGAGACAGAGTCCCCTGAAGGAAGGTTTACTCCCCCAGTGATCCACACCTCCCCTGCCTTCTCCTCTTTCCATCAGCACACCAGGTTGCTCCTTGCGCTTTCCAGAAAAAGAAATTCCCTTCTCCTCAGATGTGAGGCCAGGCAGGCAGTGTTTCTTGTGGGAACGCCAAGCCCTCTCTTGCCTTGTGTGTCCTGCCTGATGGGCTGTGTAGCCCACTCGCCCAGGGTAATGCATTGTGTGACAAGACCCCCGATGCACGCACCAAAGAGTGGGAGGGTGCGGGAGGATCTTTCCAGGCTCCATCC
This sequence comes from Tokudaia tokunoshimensis, assembly GCA_036184795.1. NCBI lineage: Eukaryota > Metazoa > Chordata > Mammalia > Rodentia > Muridae > Tokudaia > Tokudaia tokunoshimensis. The sequence continues at coordinate 24,632,747 of BTHU01000001.1, read as the reverse complement.
ACTGAAAGAAGGGTAATGGCCCTTAGCATTCCTGCCAGCCTGTGGGGGAGGAGGCGCAAGGTTGCCAGAATGTGGAATCTAATATTTTGAGATGCTCCCTGGACAGGAACAAAGAGAATGTCACGAAAAGTCCATTTAAAAGCATCATGACAATAGGCATTCTCAGTGCCGCCCCCCCCCACCCCCATGCTGTAGCCAGCATTTCCGCTACCCAGACCTACTTCAGCTCGTATTTTAATATTTTAAACCTGGGTAGATCTTAAGAGAAAAAATAATAGGCCCACTGAATAGTAAGCCCTTCATATCCCTTAAAATTACTTTGGATCTTGACTACGATATCTGTGTAGTAGCCTTCACACTTCACACCGTGACATCTGTGAGAAGAGAGCAAAGTCCTGTTCACAAGGGAAGGCCTTGGCCCGCACCAAGTTCAGATGCATGTAGGGGGAAACCATCTCATTTGGCATCAGTAAGGTCTGCAGACAAACATCAGCCTGTGGGGGGGAAGCAGTCAGGAGGGTTTTCCGATTGGTGTCCCAGCTCCCACTTCAGACATTTAGCATCCGATAGGTAGCAGGGACCTAGGCTGGGTAAGTGTTCCTAACTTGTATCTAAACACCAATTGGTGATCATTCTCAGTGAGTATGGCCTCCAGTTTGTTTGTAAAATACACTTATTTATTTAGGCATTAGGTGCATGCAAGGAGTGTGCATGTGTAATTCTGAGATAAGGTTTCATATCCTATCGCCTAGGCTGGCCTGAAACTCATTATGTAGCCAAGGCTGATGTTGCTGATCTTCCTGCCTCCATCTCCCAAGTGCTGAGATTACAAACCCAGGTGACCACGCACTATTTATGTGGTGCTGGGAATCCAAAGCAGGGTTTTGTATGGGTCAGGAAATCAGTCTACCAATTGATGTGCGTCCTGTAGATGCGATACTATTTTCTTTAAAAAGTTTTATTTTTTTAGTATGAGTGTGTTTGTACATATGAGTGCTTGTGTCTACATAGCCTGGAAGAGGGTGTGGAGTTCCCTGCAGTTAAGATTTAAAGGTAGTATGAGTCACCCAACACAGGTGTTGGGACCTGAACTTGGGTTCTCTCTAAGAGTCACACATGCTCTTAGCCCCTGAGCCATCTCTCAGCCTCATAAGTGTCCTATTCTTATGATAAAGGTACAGAATCTTATGTGCACAGCTTGAAAAACCCTAGAAAATCAGCATACTCACACAACTACCACCAGGGTCAGGACATAAAGTACTCACCCCAAAATCTTAGTGCCTAATTTTGTTGTCTGGGTAACAACACACACACACACACACACACACACACACACACACACACCTACTACTTTAGGCTAAAATGAGAGTATAAGATGTAACTAACAGGTAATCCCCAAAGCAAGGCCTAAAACATGTGCCCAGGTGGCCCGCAGCTACATTTCTGTAGGACAGAATTAACCCCCACACTGTCAACACAGCTTTTCTTTAGCCCTACCCTCAAAGAAGAAACTCCTTTCAAACAGAGGCTTCCAACATGGCCTCTACCTGTACAGAGTAAAAAGCAACAGAGGAGGACGAGGCTGTAGGAGAATGGGAGAGAAGAGAGACGGTAGGCCTGGTAGTTAGGGGGAGCCGTCTCAGCAGTTCACCTGAAACACCAGGCCCCACTGGAGAGGGACCAAATGGTTCACCCGTGTCAGACCTGCCACAGCTGACCTTGTGCTGGCAGCAAGGCACGAGAATGATACCATACTTTGCCTGCAATCAAATGGGCTTTCAGAGTCAAGGCCAGGCTCTGAGGAATACAGTGAGTCCACGTGAACTGAACTGTGTCTGGACCGTAAAATCCCGGCATAATCCGGCTGGCTGGTGGCCGCTGTGACCCTCTGCTCATGGGTCATCTGGACAAAGGCACTTACTCCTGCAAAGAAACAGCATCTGACCTCCAGGAGCTAGGTATATGTTTTTGTGTGCAGAATACAATTTTTTAAAAAAAAATTAAAGCTAGATGTGGTGGCGTATCCATGAGCACTCGATACTTCTGAGGTAGAGACAAGAGGATTCTAGGCCAACCAGGATCCCATTAAAACTTTCTCAAAAACTAAACCAAAACCAAAACCTTAAGCCCTCCCACTGCCCCTCCCCCAAAAAGCAAACAAAAATAAGAAGGGACCAGGGATGTGGCTCAGTGGTAAAAAGGACTCCTAGCATGAGGAAAGCCATAGGTTTAGATCCCTAGTGCTGCATAAAGCAAGGTGTGAATCACACCGGTCACCCCAGGACTCAGAATGTAGAATTAAGATGAAACAGGGAAAGAACCTGTCTCAAAAAAAAAAAGAAAGAAAGAAAGAAAGAAGGAAAGAGAGCTATGCATGATAAGATTAATTAGTATAACACAATAGCAAGGGATGTGAGCCACAGCTGCCACAGCTGGCGGTTCTCAACCTTAACCTTTGTTCCACTCCCTAGAGACAGACCTGTGCTCAGAGACAGCCATGGCTCATGGGGCAGAGAGGAGATACACTGTGTGGAAACCAACCGCCCTTTGCTTATGATCTTCAATTTTAAAAAGGTGTGTGTGTGTGTGTGTGTGTGTATGTGTGTGTATACTCGTGCACACATGCTAAGGGCACCAGTGTGTGCAAACACGCGTTGAGCGCACGTGTATAGGCCAGAGGACACCCTGGAGTACCCATTCCTCAAGTCCTGCCGCCTGCCATTTTGTTGGAGACGGGGTCTCTCATATCCCTGGAGCCTGCTAGGCAGGCTACGCTGGCTGAGCAGTGAGCCCTAGGGTCTGCCTGCCTGTGTCTGCCTCTGTAGCACTGGCATACAGACGTCTACAACCACACTCACATTTCAATCTGGTTTCTGGGTATTGAGCAGGTCCTCAGGCTTCCGTTTTATAAACTGAGTTCCCTTTCTGACCTCTGCTTGCTTATTTAAAAAACAAACTGAGGTCCAGGGAGAGAATATGGTCTCCCCACACCAAAACAGTGAGACCGCAAGCTGCTCTGCCCATCTGTACCGCCCACTCCCTAGCCCTCTCTCCCGCAGTGAGGGAACAGGGACTATTAGGGGCTGGACCTCTCCCCATCAGCGTGGGAATTCTGATCAGCAAGGCTCTCTAGCAGGGAGGCCAGAGGAGCCTGGGAAGGCCTCTCTTGCCCCTTACCTGCACATCCAGGTTTCTCCGAGAGGAGGCAGGTGTGTTGGCATAGGAGCTGATGGATGAGCTGGTGTTGATGTCATCCGTGCTGAGGTTGTCTATGGTGTCGCTGATGCCACTGCTGACAGAACTGCTGTCATCCCAGCTGCCAAGACAAAAACATTCTGAGTGGATGGAGCCTCTCAACATTCTAATGTAGCCTGACGGCTCAGGCAGATAGACTGGCCTGGGGGAAGGCCCAGCTTGGGACCTAATGTCTTCCAGAGGGCTCCCGCTTGGATGGGACTCAGCTACCGAGGGCCACCTGAGTGAAGGGGCTGGTGCCCCTTCTCCAGAATGGGTGGCTTCATGAGCAGAGGCTACAGACTTTTCTTGGTCTGGTCCCTTCCCTCCCCCCCCTAAAGGTGATCACTTCTCCCCAAGGACAGTGGCAAGGTAAGATTGGCAGGGCAGGATCTGAACGGCAGGTCCGATCCAGTGCAGTCCCTGTGGGAAGAGGGGGAACGGAGCAGGAGAGCTGCTGTGTGAGTTCCCTGGACACCTCTCCAGAACAAACCCCTGAGAAGGAGAGGGGAAAGTGTCCCCGGAGACCGCCCATCCTATCACTAGGTCTGCCTTTGCAATACCACACAGTGTATTGAAAACATAGCTCTTCCCTTCCCAAGCTTCCAGACGGACAGACCTCAACCCCTTCTAGCTTCCAACCAGTCTCCTGGCAAGGATCCATCTTCAGGTCCCTGTCACTGTCTGCCACCTCCCAACACCACCACATTTAACCCAGCATCTGGTCTTACCACTGTTCTTTACAAAATGCCCCATCCATATGCAGCTCAGTATAGCCTGTCACCCCACAGTTATGGTGCCTTGGGCTCTGCCTGGGTCACTACCCATGAGCCAGCTCATCCGTACTCTGTGATTTCCTCCTAGTTCACCCTCCCATGGCAGTCTGAGTGACCTGTAATGTTACTGGGTCTGGCCACTCCCTTCCTTAATGTCTCTAGCTGGCGTTCCTCCCCTCCCCAAGGTGAATCTGCTGTCCCTCTCCAATCCTATCTTGCAGCCCTGTTTCCACTGTGAACTTGCCTCTGACCATGTGGACTTCTGTCCTTTCTAAGCCAGGATATTTTTCTTCAGCAGGGAGGCTTTCATTGGTTGGCCCTGCAATCTTATCTTTTAGGTCTCGGTGAATGTGTCATCTCTTCAGAGATGCCGTCTGCTACCTCTCAAGCCCCAATGTGATATATTTTTTCTTATTTGTTTGTGGGATGGTAGGTATACAGCAAGTATTTAATAGGTACCCGGTGAACTGAAAAATCATGGGTCAGTTCCATAAAATAAGCCGCTGACATCAATGTGACGCTGTTCTAGTTCAGCTCATGACAATAGTAAGTAAGTAGTACTGCTTCTCTGCTGTACAGCTGGAGAAAGTAAGGCTCAGCAAGGTGGGATGCTGTGGACAAGGTCAGGTAGAGAGACATGAACGGGTCAGAATCCAGTCACCCTGTCTACAGTGTCCCACTCTTCACTGGGACAACAGCTCTCCACCCCACCCCCCTCAACATTCTCTGAGTACACCAAATACAACATGATCCATTTCTCCAGGAGGTCAAGAACCCAGTTCAAGGTTATACAAGGCAGGAAGGACAGGACTTCTACTCAGGCAACGACTTAGCCAGATTCCTGCCCCCTACGTGGGCTTCCATGGTGACTATTGCTGAAAGCTTTGCAGAAGGGATGTAGGAAGCCTTCAAAGTGTCAGGTGACTGAGTCTCTCCTATACGCACACTCTCACACTCACTGGCGTGCACGTTTCCATGCATGCAAACAACTCAAAACGCGTCGTAGTTCATTCCACTGGCTTGCAAGGCATCTGCCTCTGCATCCCGAGTTCTGCTGACCAGGGAAGAGAAAGGGCCCACCCTGGGAAAGCCTGCTTTCAGTTTACTTGCTCAGTATGCCCACCTAGCTTTCAAAAGTCACCTTGTACAGAGTGCGGGAGAGCCGTGAAGCTCATGTGCACATAGAGAGAACAGAGCAGTGAGAGAGCAACGCTCCACAGGCTACGGTGGGAGGGAGGGGGGGACGGTCCTTGGGCATGGCTGGCTCATCTGCTTCCAGCCAGACCCGGGGCCAGAAATACCCACGGAAGTGTGAGGACCCTCCCTGCTCTTGCCCAAAGCTATTTTGCTTAGGCCTGTTATTCGGTAAGTGTGCTCGATAACCAGCTGTCAGGGAAGTACAACTTGAAAAGTGACTCCAGACATGTAGCTGGGAGTCAGACATGAAGAATGTGGAAAGCAAGATGCCAACTAAACAGGAAGGACGCCGACTAAGTGGAGGCAGTCAAGCCGTCAGGAAACCGGTACGACCTGGACAGGGAGCCCGAGTCGATGACCTCGAATCAGACAGTCAATATTGAATTATAAGAAGCGATTAAGGTTGGGATTTGAGGGAAATCCAGAAGTTGTAGATGGGTGGTGGCGGCACCAGCTTTTAATCCCAGTACTTGGAAGGCAGAGGCAGGCGGATTTCTGAGATTGAGGCTACATAGTGAGTTCCAGGACAGCCGGAACTACACAGAGAAAACCCTGTCTTGGAAAACAAAGCAAAACAAAAATCCAGATTAGGTATTTACTGTAGAATGGGAAGATGGGATTTGAGCAGGAAATCCCGGGGGGTCATTGATATGGAAAGATCTACTTCTACTTGGAAATGGAATGGTCATTCTCAAGTGGGATCTGACTACTTGGGTTCTAGCCTTAAATCTGACAAGCGAGCCTACTAGAGATGATGAGAGTTGGGAGAGCATGGTTTTTAAAGCTAAGTCACGGTGTGAATACATGAAGTTTAGAAGTCCCTGGGAGCACTGGTCTAACCTCTCCATTTACGCCTTTGAGAGAACACATGGCACACTTGAGCACATTACAAAACAGCCTTGTGACGCCACAGCTTTAAGAAATTTATTTGTGATGGGCTGGTGATGCACACCTTTAATCCCAGCACTTGGGAGGGAGAGACAGGTTTTAAACTCTTGAGTTCAAGTCTAGCTTGGTCTCCATAGTGAGTTCCAGGAGAGCCAGGACTACACAGAGAAACCCTGTCTCAAAAAAAAAAAACAAAAACAAAAAAAAACAAACCAATATATATATTTGCTTATTTATCTGATATATAGGAGGAGTGTTTTCCTGCATGTATGCCTTTACACCATGTATGTGCCTGGTGCCCACAAAGGGCAGAAGAATGCATTGGATCCCTTGGAACTGGAATTACATACAGTTGAAAGCCACCATGTAGGTGCTAGAAATCAAACCCAGGGTCCTCTGGAAAAAAAATCTCTCCACCTCCAACTTCTAGTTTTAAGTGACATGAGGTTAAGATGAAAGATTTTAAAAACTAGAGTATGGTTACAAAAAGGATTGAGGGGCTACAGAGATTGATTGTTCAGCAGGTAAGAACACTGGCTGTTCTTGCAGACGATCAGGGTTCAGGTCTCAGTATCTATATGGTAACTCACAACAGCCTGTGAGGACAGATCTGGGGGATATCTAGTCTCCCTGAGCACTGCACACGCATGGTATACTTCCATACTTGCAGGCAAAATACCCATACACATAAAGAAAAAAATAAGAAAAGAATTAAAATGCTGATGATACTTACCAACTGAAGTTAAAATAAACAATATAATTTATTTGCTATCAAGAATTAAATGCTTAAAAGATTTTACAGTGCGATCTGCCTCACTGGAAATGTGAAGCACTTACGGGAAGGACCTGGGTATATTCAATTCATAAATGCACTTTAAAATGTTTAAAGAGATTTGATTATTCAAGTTTGCAGATTTGTTTACCTGTTTAGGTAAATTTGCTTAGCCAAGTCAGCAAGAAATTACATTTTTGTTAAAAAGCTTTTTCACATTTATTTTCATTTTATGTGCATGAGTATTTAGCCTGCAAGTACATATGTATACTACCTGTGTGCCTGGTACGCATAGAGGCTGGAAGAGGGTGTCAAACCCTCTGGGATTGGAGTTATAGGTGGCTATGAGCCACTGTGCCAGGACTGAGAACACAAACCCAGAATCTCGGCCACCGCAGCCAGCACTCAAAACCATGAAGCCATCGCTCTAACCCTGAAATAATCTGAATTTACAAAGAAATACTTTTGGACTTCAGACTTGTAAGGAAACCTGGGTTTAAACACCAAGGCCTCAGTTTTTTGATTATTCCAATGAATTAACTCTAAGAGACTGTTTGCATCGCACAGATCCTCTTTTGACCCTAACCTGTTTCCATACAGGCGGATGGAGGCTGGGGAGGCAGCTCAGTTGGCTGAATGCTTGCCTGGCTTGTACACAGCCCCAGGGTTGGTCCCCAGTATTGTAATAAGCAGGGCCTGATAACACACACATATAATCCTAGCACTTAGGACTTGGAGGCAGGAGGATCATATCTTCAAGACTACTCCATACCTACCAAACTTGAGGCAATCCTGGAATACTTGGTCGTTTATGTAAACAAACAGACAGACCCTAGACAGCTAGCTCCTCCGGGCTCCCCAGCCCCTTTTCCTGTGTTCCCCTTTGCTCTGCATTTCCAGGCTTTCAAAGCAGCATTTTCAAAGACAGTCCTCCAGCTACCTGCAGAGGTGGAATTTCCACAACCTGACCTGCTCCCCTCTCCTTTATATTGCTTTTCTCTTCTCCCTTCCTCTTCCCTCAATCCCCTGGAGCTAGAGTCACAAGCAGTTGTGAGTTGCCTGACAAGGAAATTGGAAAAAAAAAAAAAGCAAGTGCTTTTAAGTGTAAAGTCATCTCTTAAGCCCCTTCCCCTTAGATTTTTAAAAATTACATTTAGTAGTAGTAGTAGTAGTGTTAGTGGTGGTAGTGGTAGTAGTGTGTGTGTGTGTGTTGTGATGGGGTAGGGGGTGTCAGAGGATAATTTGCAAGAGTCAGATCTCTTTTTCTATCATGTAGGTCCTGAGAACTGACCTCAGGTAGTCAGGAACAATCTTTACCTGCTGAGCTACCTGGACAGCCAGCCCCGTCTCTCTTTTTAAATTTCAATACAGATCACAGAAATATCTGATCAATTCTCTGGCTGAGTAATGGCAAGGATGCATGCATAGATTCATGGAAACAGTCGACACAGAAGCTCCACTTCCCAGCCGTGGACAATCATGTGCTTTCCTCTCAATGAACAACCCAGCCCTTGGAGTGATAAGTGATCATCTTTAAGGACAGTCACCTCCTTACAGCCAAATGAGTGGGTGGGACTCCATAAAATAGACAAATATATATATACATTTAAATATATATGATCTGTAATATATACATATGTATATATGTAATATATACATATGTATATATGTAATATATACATGATATATGATATACACTTATATATACATATATACATGATATATACATGATGTACATATACACACACACAATGTGCACATACCCACATTTTGAAAATTCAGGGTCTCATGTAGCTCAGGTTGGCCTAGGAAAGCTGAAGTAGATGCTGAACTCCTGGTGCTCCTTCTGCCTGCCAAGTGCTGGGATTACAGGCATGTGCTGACCACTCCCCGACTGCCAAACACTTTTCTTTAAGAACTTTAGACTGAACATGTTTGAATGCTAAGCCAGTATCCTGTACTTATTCATCCATCCAGTCAGCCGGAGCCTCCAGCTGCCAGGCACTGTGTGTGTGAGGAATGGGGTCACACATGATTCAAGAGTGATCCCTAACTGCCTACCCAATATTTGTGACCAGTAAGAACAACTTAGACTATAAATTTAATGCAAATTGGAGAAGGCAGAAGGCATTGGGTGGATATGGCACTGGTTCCAGATGGCTCTGGTCTCTACAGCTACAGCCAAGTTGCAGCATAGTGAGCTCTGGCCCTGTTCCGAGCCCAGGTCAACCGGCCCACTGCTCACTGCTCTCACGCCAGCATACAGGGTACAGCCCAAGCCTCTTGGTGCTTCCCCAACTCCATGTCCTGGGAGAGTTCAGATGAGGCCTGTCTTCTCCAGGCTCTGGGCTCCTCTTCTGTACAAGCAAGAACTGGACTAAGGCCCACAAGGTTCCTTTCAGTCCAATACTGCAGGAGAGGCTCAGTTCGGAGCACACTGCTGTCCACACCAGGGTCTCCTTGTCCACCTAGCGACACTACCAGTCAGACACTGTTCTGATGCCCAGCCTCCTCTTCGCGCTCACTTCACCACTCAGATTAACCTGAGGTGCTTTTTGTTTGGTGGGGTTTTTGTATTGTTTTTTTTACATGAATGTGTGTGTGTGTGTGTGTGGTGTGGTGTGCACATGTGTGCATGCTTGTTTATGCATGTGTTGAGGAGACCAGAGGTCCATGTCATGTCGAGTGTCTTCGATCACTCTGAACCTGATGTACTGAGTTAGTGTCTCTCATTTGAGCTTGGAGCTAGATGATCCTCTAGTCTAGCCAACTTGCTCTGGGGACTCCCTGTCTCTGCCCTGTCCTCTGGGATTTACACAGGTGCCAAACCCTAGCTCTCACACTTGATGGGAAAGTGCTTTACCCACTGACGTATGTAAGCCTACAGAGAAATAGATACAATGTTTTTCACTTATGCCATATCAGATAGCCCTTACTGGTATCTGGGTTTTTTTTTTTAATTAAAAATTATGTGAGTGTGTGTGTGTGTGTGTGTGTGTGTGTGTGTGTGTGTGTGTGTTTTGCCTGCAGTTATGTCTGTGTACCACTTGTGTGTCTGGTACCCATCATGTCTCCTGATACGTATATGGTTGTAGGCCTCCATGTGGGTGTTGGGAATTGAACTCAAGTCCTCTGGAAGAGCAGCCAGTGTTCCTAACCACGGAGCCATCTCTTCAGCCCAATGACAGGTGTCTTTTTATTTTTACAGAGGTATGCTCTCTCTCATCCAACATAACCCCCAGTAAGCCTCATGCCCACTGCCCTACAGGGTCATGCATTCAAAGACTGCGAACCCACTATAGAACCTTCACAGTCATCTACATCAGACCGAATTCTATCCACACAGAAAGAGGATAAGTTCCTAACTGGTATTTATGGTCACCAGGGACAGTACCTTTTGGATAGACCAGATGTTCATTGGGTCAATGACATTTTTCACTCTCAGTTTCACCAAATGCTTAGAAACTAGAACTCCCCCCAGAAGATTCAATTCAACCCCTTTCCAGTTTACCAAGGACAAAGTCCACAAGAGTTTCAAATCTCCCTGGCAAGCAGAGGCGTGGAGCAGAGACCCAGCTAGCACTCAGCAATTTCCCTAGAACTAAGGTTCTTACAGTGCCCAGACAACTCCTCTATCACCCCTGGAGGAAATGCAGATGTGAAAGGAGAAGGGTCCTCCCCCCACCCCAGCCCCACTCCCTGCCCCAAACATCACTAGAAAAACCCATGAACCCAGAGATCCAGTTTCAGTGTCTTAGAGCTGCTGACTTCACTGCGTCGGGAATTCAAATGCCACCCAGTTGCTCTAAACACACTTTTCACAGCCCAAGTATGGTCTGTCTGTATGAAAATCATAGGTGACAGGGTTGTAAATTACTTCAGTTTTGCATACTTCAGGCTTTGCCCCAGTGTTGTGAGGAGTGATCATCCCAAGGGCGGGAGAAGGCGAGTTTGAGCTGGGGTGGGGCGGAGGGGGGGGAGCTGAAAGCAACAACACACCCAGCCATGATCTTGAATCCATGTGGTAACATATTTACAACTTCATCTCTTGCTCAAAATAGACTGGCAAGATTGGAGAGACAAGCACTCAGACCTTTTCACCCAGATATACATGTCCTAACTCTGGAATTATTGAAGGATCTACAGGGAGGGAGAGAAGGAGGGAGGGAGGGAGGAAGGGAGGATCATTATACTTTTCAAATAGACTCCTTCAGAGATAATGCTATTTACTTAAGAGAAAGACCTGCTAAATGACATTGTAAAAATAAATCGCACAGCAGAGTTCAAGAGGCAGGAGAGGCAGGATCCTCTCCAGACTTAACATCCTCCGACTCATCTCAGACCCCCAGACCCCCTGCCCTCTGACCAAGCCTTTGCAGCTGACTAAACTTCTGGGGCGTCAACACCAGCTGTACCAGACCTTACCTGCCAGCTCTTCCAATTCAGCTGAGTCCCAATGGAGCCCACTCTGCCACCGGCCCCCAACCCCCACCTCAGCCAGCCAGCTGCATTCAGTCGCAAAAAAAAAAAAAAAAGTCCAGACTGGTGGAACTTGTTTTCTGGCTATTGTTCAAGGCAATTGTTCCCTGAAACCCCAGGGCCTGATTGAAATGAGGTCCTCTGGTGTGGATGAGTGAGCAAGTCGAGCTTTTAGGCTTACCAGAAAACCCCAGGAAAAGAAAGGGAAAGGTTGGCTACCTGTATTCCCACCAAACAGGTATGTTAACTATTTTCCACCAGTGGGCTGGCTCAGAGCATCTCCAACCCCCAACTGCTCCAGGGTCCCATTAGGGAAGCCTTCAAAAGCCTTTCTAGAATCCCCGGAAGGTCTTTCATAAAGGACCAGGGAGATGATAGAAAACAAAACAAAACAAAAAAAACCTACTGTAGTTGATCTGTAGAAAGTCTGTTAATATTCCCAATATACTATTTCCTTTAATTCCCATACGTCTATGATCAATAAGTAACATTAACAGCTTCCTAAATATTGTACCTTGCTAGTATTTAACATATTCTCTTCCCAGTTATCATGAGATAGATATAAATAATTAATAGTTATTCAGAGGGGCTGGAGAGATGGCTCAGTGGTTAAGAGCACTGACTGCTCTTCTGAAGGTTCTGAGTTCAAATCCCAGCAACAACAAGATGGCTCACAACCATCCGTAATGAGATCCAATGCCCTCTTCTGGAGTGTCTGAAGATGGCTACAGTGTACATAAAATAAATAAATAAATCTTAAAAACGAAATAATTATTCAGAGATGAGAAAACTGAGGATTGGAGAAAATAGGTCAAAGGTCATGGAAGTAGGACCCTGTAAAGTGAATTACAAGTGTTATGAGTGATGTGTGAATGATATATATACATACATACACATCCATCCATACATACATACACACACACACACACACACATATAATGTGTGTTCATATCCGAGAGCTCTGCAGGCTACAATGCTAATGGAAATCAGAGGATAGTCGGTGTGGTGTTCACCCTCCCCCTTGTTTGGGGCAGGGTCTCTCCTTAGTTCACTAGTGCCCATGTGTTCACTAGGCTAGCCCAATAGCTTCCAGAGGTTTTCCTGTTTTCCTGTCTCTACCTCCTATCTCACTGTAGTTCTGGGAGCCTTAAGATCACAGACTTACATGCTACATGGGCCCAGTTTGATAGGGGTTTGGGAATTCAATCTCAGAATCTAAGGTTCTGTAGTTTGTTTGTAGTTCTGGTACAAAAAAAAAAAAAAAAATTACCCAGAAGTTTAATTTGAACTTTGCAAGGGCACAATTTAAATCCCAAAGTCAGCAAGTTTCGTTGGCCTAGACATGGGCGAGGGTGCCCCTAAACTCAAGAGGCACACAGAGGCTGTGCAGCTATGCAGAGAAACAACCAAATAGGTCTTTGCTGGAATCCGGGTGCCAATTACCTTGTTAGAGCACCCTCATTTCTGGGAGACTCAGGTCTCCCATGTGGTATTGTGCTAATGATACCCGGTTCGGTTCTCACGGACCCTTCGTGAGAATTAAAGGGTTTGATGGGTGCCCACGGTTCTCCAGGAGTATCAGAGAGCACCAACTCGGGGCAGCTGCAGCCCAGGTTGCGAGTATGGGAGGGAGGGGTCATCCACATTGTGAAACAGGCAGTAAAGTCTGGGGGCTGGGGGGAGGCATACTGTTCCCTTGCTGTCATCTGTGAACAAGGTCTCAGGGGAGAGGCACGTCTATTGATGGTGCCAGGTGCAAGCCCAATCACTTGGGATGAAGAGAGGGAAACAGAAATCCCACCAAGAGGGCTTAGAGGGGATTTAGCAGAGATGAAAATGCTCCAGGCTTGGGTTTCATTCCTCAGCACCTTTGTCCCATTTCGGTAACCCACTCCTGGACAAGTAGGTGGTCCCTCCGAGTAAGCGTGAAATTCTCCCTCTGGGGCTCAATATGGTTGGAAACCCCAGGCTTCGGTCTGGATGCCTCAGACCCTCATTGTTGTAACAGGCACCAGAGTGTCTGCTGACCTCAGCTACACAAAGCCTTCTCTCCTCCCAGGCTCCTCCATGCTCAGCTTGAGCTATTGCCAGTCACTGACCGGAGTGGGCCAAGGTTCTCAGCAAACTCATCCTCATTTTCAATTTCCCGGAAGGGGTTTCCCTTAAACTACCAAAGATCCAGCCATCAACAAAGAATGGAAACAGTGAACACCCGCTGACTAGAGAGAAGAGTTTTAATAACAGGTTCCAGGCACCGTCTTGGTATCCTGTGGATGTCAGTCGATTGCACTATCAAGTACTATGACCTACTTTATATAGATGGGGAGGGGGAGCTCTCAGAAGCCAAGCCAAGCAGGCTGATTAGGGTACTGGAACATCGTGTACTAGCAACTCTGGTTCCAGAGTTCCTGTGAACCACATCAAGGGAAGAAAAAAAAAACAATCTGCTTTGGCAGGGGGAAGGGTATGTAAGAAATCAGAACATCCACCTGCTCTCTAAACCAAGGACACCATAGTGTCACAGGTCATTTGAAAACATCTCAGTGAGCTAAAGAAAATGGGTTGGGGGTGAGGGGATTCCCAGAGAGGCCAACTAGTTGGCCACCTTAAGTCTATGGAGGTGGGGATACATGGGGTCTTGACATCCTCATAAACTCTCAACCCTGACCTCCGTTTAGTTTCCAGTACATCTTAGGACTATCGGAATCTATAGAAAGCTGAATAGGCAAGAAGCATACTGCTCCAGGGGAGCAGGCAGAGAGGTGGGGTGGTAGTCTCCCTGTCTGCTGTCAAAGGCTTGCCGTTAAAGTCCTGCCTTCGGGAGTAAAAAGCTAGACAAGGAACTAGGTCAAGAAACTACCCTACCCCTTAGCAGGCATGGTAGTGCATGCCTGTAATTCCAGCACTTAGAAAGCAGAGGCAGGTGGAGCTAGGTCAGCCAGAGCTCCATAGAAAGACCCTGTCTGGAAAGGAAAAAGGAAGGAAGGGAGGAAGGAAGGAAGGAAGGAAGGAAGGAAGGAAGGAAGGAAGGAAGGATAGTAGCTAGCCCTCAGTGCTGAAAAGATGGCTCAATGATTAAGAGCACTAGTTACTCTTTGCAAAGGATCCTAATTCAGTTCCCAGAACCCACATGGTGGCTCACAACCACCTGCAAGTCCTGTTCCTGGGGATCCAATGCTTTTTAGGCAAGTATATGGTAAATACACATGCAGGCAAAACACATAAATCAATAAATACGAAGAAAACAAAATCACCTACCACTCACAATCAGCTTTACGACTGAAGAGACGCAAGGTGGTAGCTAATTAGGCACCCCAGCTGGCCAACAGCCTGGGGCACCATTAACATGCAAGCTGGACATCTTCCCCCTCCAAGAATCATTCAGCTGCCTGGAAGGAGGCCCCAGCAGCCCATGGCCAGCTCCAAGGTCATCGGCTTTCCCAGATGTGACCCGTAGTTAGAATCCCGGCTTTCTGAGCTCTCTGCAGCACAGCCTCAGCCAAAGCCACCACATGGACCGAGAGCTTCAGGAAGTCAGAACTGCCAGCAGCTAAGGTCCCGCTGCAAAGCAAGGGTGTTTCCTAACCCAGAAACAAGCAGGTTCTCAGTCAGGTTGCCAAGCAGCGTGCCCTGGTGAATCCCTGACCAGAGGAAACACCCTTTGCGAAGCAGTCACTCTCTTATGAGCTGTGTGATCCTGAATGACTGACTTAGCTTCTCTGAGTTCCCACTGACTCATTTTCAAGTTGGGCGTGCTCTTACAGGCTTTGCCAAGAAAACTGAAGGAAAGAGAAGGTGTCTGCTAGATGCTTGGCACACAGTAGGCGTTGAGAACCACTTTGTTCTCCCTGGTTAGGTTTAAAAACTGGACTACCTATCTCTGAGCAGTTATTTATGTATACACTGAAAGTTGTAATACTGAAGCTGCTTGTTCTCTCCTGGGACCTAATTTTTAGGAGAGTTTATTTATTTATTTATTTATTTATTTATTTATTTATTTAAAGCCCACTCAGTAATTTTCAGTATTAGTAAACACAACCGCAGCCTCATCTGGCTTCTTAGATTCCAAACAAAACCCCCATGCAAGCCACTTTAATCAAGCCACCAGCAGCCCTGGCGTGGGCCACTCCGGCTTGCTCCACTCCCCTTCCCCCAAGCAGCCCGAAAGACCTGGAATGAAGACTTGAGACAGCTGGGTGAGCAACACCCAGTTTTTCAGGCTTGACAGCCTAGTTTGATAAGAGAGACTGGAGATGAATTGCCTAGGTGTGTCAAATGCTTTTGGGGAATGTCCCAGCCACCTCTAAGCCATCAAGGTTAAAGAGGAGGACACAGGAAGGCGGGATTTGTACACACACACACACACACACACACACACACCCCAAAGTGGTGATTTTGGCAGCTGCCCCATTGCCTGCTCTGCCGGCTTTCCAATACTAGCCAAGGACCCACAGGGCGTCACATGCCCTCTACCCCTAGTCCCAGGAACTTTGAGAAATCATCCTACCTTGTAAGGTTCTCAGGCCAGAGCATGGCACTACATTATGATCCCTGGAGAACGGTGGACAAAGAAGCCGAGTGACTCTCATGGGACTACAGTCCCTGCAGCCGGCCCTCCCGCCCACGCTGGGCCAGGCAGTCACAGCACCCTGTGAATCTGCTGCTGAGGGGCTAGTGAGGAGACTATTACGGCTCCCTGGCCCTGGAGGGAAATCCGATCCGCCAACAAAATTAACCTTTAAAGTGCTGAGGGAGCGGAGGTCAGGGCTCAGTGCTGGTATCAAGTCAGCTGTGTGAAGAAGTTTCAGCAAAGCAAATCCAACAGCAAACTCAGACACCCTACCGTAAAGCACAGAATAGAGGGTCCCACACATGTCCCAGGGGCCGCTATCATAGATCCCATATCTACTGCACTAAAAACACAAAAGGTCTTTTCAGCAACATGTGCTTTTTTTAACTGCATGGACCTCAACGGCCATAGCAACCCCGCTCAATCGGTGAACATGTGACTTCAAAGCATTTGGTTAAAATGATAAGTCCAGAGAAAGAGAGAGATGTTACCTGTCTGTATGGTTAACAAGGATGCACATTCTTTCTAAGGATGCTGGTGTTAATGGGGCACCAAGGGAAATATGCGTTAATTCCTCATAAATGTTTTAAAAGAAAATTAATCTCAGTCTGCACACGGCTACATCAAGCTTTATGGTAGCGCTGGTGAGAAAGGAAGATGGGACCAGAGAGGGACTAGGTATGGGATGGGAAGGAGTTGAACCCAGCTAATCTCTATAAAAACCTGTAATCCAGCACTCAGAAGGCAAGATAGAAACAGATGCTGGAAGAAGCAAACAACTGTCTCGAGGCTGGGAACGTAAAAGCAAAGCTACATTATGGCCACAGGCTTTTATCTCCAGAGAAAGGGTAAAGATGGGTCAAACACCTACTTATTTTCCCCAAATCCTACAGCTTGGCTTTACAGCAGCCTTGGAAGAGAGCAGCCTTGAAACACTTTTCCTGAGCTAGGCTCACCCCTGGGGGCCATGCTGTTGCTGCAGCTGGTAAGGGAGGGAGGGAGGGTGTGTGTGTGTGTGTGTGTGTGTGTGTGTGTGTGTGTGTGTGTGTGTGTGTGTAGGGGGCAGGGTGGAGGAATGGTCTTCTGGGGGTGGGGGGAAAGCAATAACCTGAGTGTGCTGGGTCTCTGTGGGGTTTTTAGAAGTTTTGGGAAGGGGCTGGAGACCCTCTAGCCCCCACCCACCTGAGAGGGAATAAAATCTGATTCAAAGAGGAAAGGAGGGAGGTAGGGCTGGGAGGTGTTTCCCAGGTGAATAAAAAGGCAGAGTCTAGGAGCTGAGATTGCAATCTTGAAGGAGTCCCAGCCAGGGAGGTTACTCATTTCTGTCTCAGCCCCCAGGGCCCTCCTCCACCCAAGGCATCTGCAGTGGGAATGGAAAGGCAGAGGTGGGGGTTGGGTGGAACGTATATTTGGCTAGTCCAGATTTCCTCAGACCAAAATCAGGGGAGAGACAAGCTCTAGCTAACCAGGGTGCTTCGATCCTCTGATGACCAATCTTCTCTGTCCTAGATACGACTTTTTTTTTTTTTTTTAGCAATATGTCTGAGGGTCTGAACCAATGTATACAAAGGAAAAGTAGACACACACACACACACACACACACACACACACATCCTACAGTTGCTGTTTGCTTTAAGCAATAGAACAGGTTAAAAATCAAAGCCATAACTAGCCATGGAGATAAGCTAGGAGTTACCTAGGCATCCACTTACCCATCTGCTCACCCAGCTAAGGCATAATCACAGAGGTGTGCAAGCTGGGCTGCTCTAAGTGCAAGAACCCAACAGTTAACAGGCAAGACAAAAGGCTTCCTCGAATGGAGCTTATCTTTTAGTAGAAGCTATGAAGTTTCACCCGCGAGCTACGCAGTGAAATGACAACGGAGGCAAATGACAACAGTTGGTTGGCGATAAAGACTACCGAAAATATAAAGTGCAAAGCGTAGGATGTGATATGGTGGGGCGGTGTCTGAGCTTTACACAGGGTGTCTGAGCAAGCCCAGCTGAGGAGGTGGGTTCTACCACAGATCTGAAAGCCGTGTGGGAGCTGGCTGTGTGAACACCTGAGTGAGCACAAGGACCTTCCAAGAACAGAGCTGAGTCCTCAAGGCAGGACGCAACCTACACAGGGAGTCCAAGAGTACAAGAATCAGCAGAATGACCAGGGAATCAAAGGGAAAGGGTCGGGCCAGAGGACCAAGGTCCAAGGAGGCCTGCAAGTCACAGGAGACAGCTTGGGCTTGGCTTTACTGAGTAACAACATACTCAGAGGGTTATTAAGTGCTGGATTGCCTTCTGACAAAGTGTCACGTAACTCTTGTACAACAGGAATGACTCGTGTTTCGTGAGAGGCAAACGTGTAAGACCAAGTGCTTGGGGTGGGGGACTTCGGTTTTCTTTCTATGATCAGATGTAAACATCATCTCTTTAATATAAAAGACTGAATGCCTTGCAGCAGAGGACAATCAGATGTGACTAAGAAAGACTCAGACAGGGGCTGGAGCGACAGCTCAGTGGTTCAGAGCACTGGCTGCACTCCCAGAAGACCCCAGTTTTGATTCCTGGCACCCATGTGGTGGCTCACAACTGTTGGTCGGGGATCCAATGACCTCATCTGGCCTCCATAGGTATGAAGCCCACAAGTGGTATGTGCACATGGGCATACATGCAGGCAAAACATCAATACCTACAGAACAAAATAGTCTTTAAAACTGTAAAGACATAGACAACAGGAAAAAGGAAACAACAACAACAGCAACACACACACACACACACACACACACAGCCCACCAAACAAAGCAGGGAAGCCACTGGACTCTGAGACAGTTGGCAATTCTCTTTTTCTCAGTGGGGAAGTATAGTTTCTGACCCTAGCTTAAAAACTGGCCAAATTCTAACGACCTAGAATGCCCAACAGTTTCACCCATAGTAACCGTGTTATCAAATGTCAAGATTCCAAAGTTCCTGTCATTTTTTTAAAAGCAAAGGAAGCTGAGTAAACTCTACCCAGACATCACAAAACTCCATTCTGGGAATACAATCATAAAACCGAAAACTAAGGAAATGGCTCTAAAAGATAGGTCCTATTTCCTCCTTTTTCCTGTGTGTGCATATGTGTGTCACATGTATGTAGGTCTTCACAGAGGCCAAAAGGAGGCACCAGGTGCCCTGAAGCTGAAGCTATAGACAGTTATAAGAAGTTGGACATGGGTGCTGGGAACTGAACCCAGGTCCTCTAAAACAGCAGTTAGTGCTCTTAACCCTTAAGCCCTGTGTGCAGCCCCTGGACCCTTGTTTCAAATGAGTACTGCATTGAAGACATTGACATGGAGAAACTTAGCTCTTCCTCAGCTCCCTTCTGCTGAGAAGTGTGCTACCTGTCACTTCAGGGTTTTCAAACTGGGGACATAGCAGTTCAGTCAATAGAAGGCTCACTTAGCACACAAGGCTCGATTCACATGCTTCTGCAATCCCAGCATGCAGGGGCACGGGGCAGGAGGGTTAGAGATTCAAGGCCATCTTCGGCTACTTAACCTATGTAAGACCTTATCTCAAAAGCAAAAACCAAAATCACAAGCCCAAAACCTTGGACTCCGTGCTCCTCCTTAATCACTGAGAGTCCTTGCTAAAAGATCTACAGAGCTCACATCCCACCATCTCACTTTGGTGTGCTCTGAGGACAACTGCCTTTCTTCCCTAGGTACCTCTACCATCTTTTTCTATGACTTCACGCATGGCTCCAAATACTAGTTGTAGCACATGCCCCTAATGTGTGATCTCTTGAGCCTAGGTCCTCCGGGCACTCAATGCATGTGGAATTGAATCCTTCTACCAAGTTAATGCTTCCAACTTTTAATGTGTTTGTGTTGTGCTAACACTTCAATATATGGCTAGGTGTCACCTTTCCCAATTCTCTTTTCTTTCTTTGTTTCTTTCTTCCGCTTCTTCTATTTTTTTAAAGGATTTTATTTATTATTATATGTCAGTACCCTGTAGCTGTCTTCAGACACACCAGAAGAGGGCGTCTGATCTCATTGAGGATGGTTGTGAGCCACCATGTGGTTGCCGGGATTTGAACTCAGGACCTTTGGAAGAGCAGTCAGTGCTCCTAACTGCTGAGCCATTTCTCCAGGCCCCTGTTTTCTTTCTTCTTACCAGATCTTGTTGATGACAACCCCCCACCAAGAACATTGTTATGGGAGACATAAACAAAATTCTGCCCCCTCCTTTCTGGGCTACCAAAGTATGATTTCACTAAAGTTCCTCGAGAGTTTACCAGGCTGACTTATGGAGAACGAGTGAGAGTCACTCGAGGGAGTGTGGGTGACTTCAACGCCGCCACACCACTGGAAAGTCTCACTCCATTATGGAGGAGACCTTCCCATAGCAGCATAGATAGGAATGCCTACTTCAAATAACTTTCCACAGGCTAAACACGCTGGCACCCAGACCGTGAAAAGCACAAGCAGTGTGTGCAGAATTACACACAGGTGGCCTGAAGGAACAGGAGAGAGTAGCCCAGAATCTCAGGTGACAGTATGAGGACCCTCCGTGTCCCCTCCTTCATCACCAGTCAACAAGCCTGGGCTTGTGGATCTCTTGTGAGAAGCCACTAGCTGTTTCTCTCAGAGCTCTGACACTGAACCTGCTCACTGCTTGGCCTTTCTAGTCCCAGCCTGATCCAAGGCATGCCTCTGCCCCTCCTCCACCCCAGGCTCAGTCCTCCAGACACAGGCACAATGACCTTGCTCAACCGTGTGCTTCTGATCCCATCATTCCCACCTAAAACCTCTGATGCCTTCCCAAGGGACTGAGTGTCAACCTGAACCCACTGCCCTGCTCGGAAGGCTCAGAGGGATAGTCTTCGGCCTATGTCACTGGTGGCTCTGCCCTGGCCCCCCCACCCCCATCCCTGACATGGCCGCACTCTCCCCCACTGCAGCCTGTCTTTCACTGTCATCTCTTGAGAAAGCCTCCACACTCTCGACCCCGTTACTCTTCCTCCATAACCTTCTTCGGGGACTTCTAGGCTGGGTTTCCAGAAGCTTCTTTTACCACGCTTTGCTGCTGTGTGGCCCTGGCAGACAGAGGAAGGAAACCTCTCCACTGTCTCCTGGAGCCTCTGAAGTGTCTTGTCCCCAAAGCCTTTAGCTCCAAGAGTCTTTATAATTGCTTGGTCACAGACCCACGTGAGAGCAGGGTAGATAATCAGGCTATACCTTGCAACAAATAAGATGCTAACACGATTTTTTTTGGGGGGGGCAGGGTTGGAGGAACATTTTGAGACAAGGTATATTTTATATAGCCCTGGATGGATGGAACTTGCCATGAAGACCGGGCTGGCTTCACACTTGTAGAAATACTCCTGCCTCAGCTTTCTCAGTGCTGGTGTTACAGGTGTTTTACACACAATTTTAAGAGACTTACTGACCCGTGAAGTCTGGCCAGAAGTCCATGTTTGGTGTCCCTGCCTCTGGGTCTTCCAGTCATGGCCTCATGCTCTGGCCTTTGGTTTCTTTATCTGGAGCACCAGGCATTTAGTGAGTCCGGTTCCTTTTTATAGCTTGTTAGTAACAGAAAAAGGAGAGGGACGGCAGGAAGAAGAAAGGCCAGGGAGCCAGAGAGAGAGGATGAAGAATGCAGAGGAGAGATAAAAGGGCCTGTGTGGGATGCGTGACATTGCCTGGTGTGGGAATAAACCGGATGTAGCCTGAGGCAGCCGGTGGAAGTCAGATGCAGCGACTCACGTTTGTGATACCAATGCTTGGGAGGCTGAGATTGAAGGATTGCCCCAAATTCAAGGCCAGCCTAGAATACATAGTCAATTCTAAACTAGGCCGAGCTTCTCTGTGAGGAACTACCAACAACAAAACAAACCAGAAAACAAAAGGCAAGTTAGGCATGGTGGCTCACACCTATAATACTAACACTTGGGAGACCAAGGCCGGAGGTCAGTGGCTGGCATGGGCTACATAGTAAGTGTAGGCCAGCCTGGGCTACAAAGAGACCCTGTCTCAAAACAACAGCAACCAACAAAAATAACAGAAAACTCCCAAACAAAACAAAATAAAGCCCCTTGGGGCCAGAGAAATGGCTCAGTAGGTAGGCCATCTGCTGCCAAGTCTGACAATCTGAGTTCAATTCCTGACCCACACAGCTCAGCCAGGGACTGACTGACCCCAGCAAGTTGTCCTCTAACCTCCACATTTGAGCTATGACTGACTCACACACATCCACACGTACACACACACACCCACACACGCACATACACACACTACCTAAGGGTAATTTGAAAAAAATTAAAAAGCTTCATATAGACAAGGTGCAGGAAAAGTTATTTTTACTGATAAACAGGTAGTTAAACACAAATCTGAATATACTTCATTGCAAATTGGCACGTAGGTGATGAGGGTATATTCCAGAAGGGAGAGCTCATTCCAATCACTTTGGCTAACAACAGTAGCCATGCAAATTCCCAAGCTGAGGTCTCCCAAGAGGCAATTGAAAATGTTAGTCCAAGAGGTCTTTTAGAGATAATTTGGAGCTAGGTCTTCCTCTACCTTCAGTCACGAAAATACACCTTAAGTAGTGAGGTCAAGGGATGGCTACTCGTTCTTTGTACCCACACTATAAAAAAAAAATTAAAGAGATTCACAAGAACAGCATTGGCCACAGGGTCTGTACTCATAAGGGAGTTGGATGTACCGAGAGAATTCCGAGTGTTGGAATGCATGTTTTGCAGCTGAAACATCTCCATTAGGAGAGGCAAGCGTGGTGGTGAATGAGTTGAATCACAGCATTATGAAGGCAGAGGCACAGGCAGGAGGATATCTGTAGCAAGCTCCAGGCCACTGCTACATAGTACAGGTGAGTTAGGGCTAAACAGTGAGACTCGTTCAAGAAAGGGGGGGGGGGCAGGGGCAATGGATCTGTGGGTGTGACTCACTTGGCAATGAGCCCGCCTGGCATGCAGGAAGCCCTGACTGGATCCCTAGCTTTGCTGTATACCTATAGTCCAAGCATTTGGGATTTGGGGGCAGGAGAATCCTAAGTTCAAGGTCATACTCAGTTACACAGAAAGTTCAGGCCCTGATTTAGGAAAAAAAAATCAATAATTGAGACAGGTATTATCATAAACTATTCAAAGTGACACTTCAGCATGTCTAATTGACAGTACAGTTTCATGGGCACCTGTGAACACGCCCACTGCAGGATGTGATAACCAGGGAGAAGGGAAGGCAGGCTGGGGTGGATTGAAATGGCACAATGGCTAACGGTGCTTACTGCCAAGCCTGGCAGCCTGACATAAGTGAACACACACAAATAAACAAATATAATAAAAATAAAATTAAGGCCGGGCAGTGGTGGTGCACGCCTTTAATCCCAGCACTTGGTAGGCAGAGGCAGGTGAATTTCTGAGTTCGAGGCCAGCCTGGTCTACAGAGTGAGTTCTAAGACAGCCAGGGCTACACAGAGAAACCCTGTCTCAAAAAACCAAAAAAAAAATATATATATATATTATAACAATTATATACATATAATATTAAGAAATTATAATGTATAATAAGATTAAGAAGACTTAGAACCAAGACAATACTTGCCCACATAGTCCTCTGATGTTTACCCCTGGATCTTCTATTGAAATCTTTCTCAGACAAAGTTACTTTCACTGAGAAAAAGACTCTCAAGCCATCTGTCCTCTGCTGGGGGATGAGACAGGCCCCAAACTCATGGCCACTTTCTAAGTGCCAGGCAACACATCTGATATTGTCAGTATCCGACCACATGAAACCTTCCGCAACTACAAGGTAAGAGGCTCTTTATGGAGAAAACCTTCCCCTGTTTTAGCCTTGGCATTTTGTTATTTCCCTTCCAAGTCTATAGGAAATTATAAAATTGGTTTGCAAAACCTACCACAACCTCTAAACCATAATCTAGTCTAGTTCAAAAGAAGGAGGAGGGGAGGGGGGAGGTCTGGCTGAGGGCCCAACTCATTCTAGCTATTTGTCTAGCAGGAAGGAAAGCCACCTCAACAGTTGCAGACTGGTTAAGAATTAAACTTCACTTGACCATTAGTCTCCAAGGGGGTGGGGGTGGGGGGACAACCCTGTTTTGAATAAGCGAAGAGAAGAAAACAGGATTCCAGCACACAATAATAGCTTACCAATTTTTCTATTGAAAACTCAAACTATGGGGCTTGGAGCACGCCTTTACTCCCAGTACTTGGGAGACAGAGGCAGGCAGATCTGTGTGAGTTAGAGGCCAGCTGTGAGTTCCAGGATAGCCAGGACTATGTAGAAAGACCCTGTCCAAAAAAAAAAAACCACACACAGAGAGAGGGAGAGAGAGGGAGGGGGAGACAGAGAGACAGAGAGACAGAGAGAGAGAGAGAGAAAGAGAGAGAGAGACAGAGACAGAGAGACAGAGAGAGAGACAGAGAGACAGAGAGACAGAGACAGAGAGACAGAGAGAGACAGAGAGAGACAGAGACAGAAGCAAAGAGACCGAACTGTATTAGTTCTCGTTACCAGACTGCTGAAGCATGATCTCATCCTTACTAGGAAGACAGACCTTATCATCCCCAACTCATAAATATTACATGCTAAAGCCCACAACACGGGGAGTGGGAGAAATGGCTCAGTAGTTAATAGCACTTGTAGGCTTCCCCCCTATATATTTCAGAGTTAAGATATTAAACATTGGGCTTTGATCATAACTTTGTCTTGGCTTCGTTATTTTTCTCGCCCGTCCGTTCTTTTTCAGCCCCAGCTCTCCTTCCAGGTGGACCCAGTTCGACCAAAGCTGCTGGACAGCTACAGTTCTTGCAGAGGACGCAGGTTCAATTTGTGGCACCCACACGGTGACTTACAACTACCTGTAACTCTAGTTCTAGGTGAGCCAGCGCCTTCTCCTGACCTCTGTGAGCACCAGGAATGCATGTGGTGCAGATTCATGCATGCTGGCAAAGTAACCACACACATGAAGATTGAAGAAGAGAAACCAAACTGGGACACTTAAAGTTCTCAATGACTGAGTGTCATAGCTCTCCTTCGCCACTTTTCACTGCCTTATTTAATCCATCTGACTGTACCTATGAAGTAGACATTACTTCTCAGCTTATATGAAGACAGTGAGGGGAAGTGGGTTGGCTAACTTGCCCAAGGCCACTCTGATGGGGGGAGATCTAGGCAGACCAGCTTTAATCACTCCTGAATTTTTGCCTTGACTTTGCACTTGGCACATGAGGAAGGATTGCCAGTCTCATCTCGTTCTTTACTGGAGGAGTAAGATGGTAAGCAGAGTCCATGGCTCCCCGCCCTTCTCCTTCTCTCCCTGTCTAGAAGACAAGGTGAGGGACGTCAAAGCAGATTCTTATTCTGTACTCTTGATTTAGGTTTAGAGAGAAAGATAAAAAACCGTCATACAATTTAGAGAAAAATGCAGATAGTTAACACTGGGCATTCAACTGTGACAGCCAACTGCACAGAGACAGAGACTCTGTTCTTTAGCCAAACTCTCCTCCCCTACCCCCCACCCCAACACGGAGCCAGGAACAACAACAGAGAGTGTGAATGGCTCAGGGCAGCCCTGTCACGAACAGAACATACTGGGGACTATGTCCTACAGAACCAGGACATCATGGCACCAGTGTTAGAGTTATAAGGAAAATATAGAAAGCATGCTTAATAGACAGCCCACACTAGTGTGCATACATCGAGTTTGAACAATGGCCCTTGCATTGTTGTTTAAGAACAAAAGGGCTGAAACACCCAGAATACCTCCCCTCCCCCGGTTGGAGAGAGTTAGTCAGAGGGTGGCTCCTCAATGAAGAACTGTGTGCTTATTAAAAATGACGGTAAAGAGTTCTAGTAAAATATACTCCTTCAGTAGCACTGCTGTTTCTGGTGAAAAGCAAATTATAAAACACCTCTCATTTGATCTAGGTTCATAAAGTAGTAGTTGGAATTAAGGACTGTGGAGCCCCACTGTCCAGGTTCGAGTCCCGGCTCTGCCACAGCTGGTTGTCTGACTCTCCCAAACCCACTCAGGCAGGTGCCTCTCAGCAGCATCAACTGAGGCACGGGTTTGGGGAGCTCTTACTTTCAGAGATGAACTCAAGCCATGCATGTGAAGAGCTTAGACAGCACAAGGCTCCCAGTGCATGCTGGAGAAAGGACTTCAGCCCTCGGGAGGTGTCAGAAGTTCAAGGTCATCCCCAGCTACGGGGGGAGCTCCAGGCCAGCCTAGGCTGGTGATCCCCCTGTCTTACAAACGATAAAAGGAATGTCTGAAACTTTTGAAAATAAAATGCATAAACAGAGAATTGTGGGAAACACCGCAGCGCTAACGGGTCTCTGAATCAGACAGTATCGACCTTTTTCTTCAAGCCCTACTGTTTGCTTCTCTGTAGTTCCTATGTTTCCAGATAAAACATGTTTTTGTTTTTAGCAAAGAAGAAAACCACATGGCTCCAAAATTAAAAAAAAAAAATGCTACTGGGGACGAGGGAGATGGCTCAGCAGGTAGAGGTGCTTGCTGCCAAGTTTGATGGCCTGCGTTTGATGCCTGTAAATCACAAGGTGAAAGGAGAGAACCAACTTCCACAAGTTGTCCTCTGACCTTCACTCACATGGCACTGTAGCATGTATATATTCTTCTGTCCCCACCCCTACCTCCCACTAAAATAAGTAAATGATTCCTACTATTCCCTGTCCCCCTTCAAAAAAAAAAGATGCTAATCAAAGTAGATATTTAAAAACTGGAACAAGTATGTGGGATTTCCTGGTCTTTTCTGGTTTGTACCAATGCCTTTAGGAAGATTCCCAGGCAGGATGACTGCACAGAGATGGGGGTGCCTGATTTCTTTTGCAGCGATCCACTTAGTTTGAAATGTCAGGAAGTTTAGAGGATTAGGGGTATTACAGTCGCTATTCATAAAGGTGTTTTGCTAGAACTACCAAATAGCAAGCTGGTGAAATAAGTCTCACACAGCCTTAAATGAAAGCTTGTTACAGTACTTAACATTTCCCAGGGAAGGAAAAAGACCTCCAGGTATTAATTTACCTAGAGCGGCTGCCTGGAAGATACTGTAATGGACTCATTTAGACAGGGGTATAGAGCAGGTTGCCAGTCACAGGACTAGGCAGCTTGGACCCAGAGCCCCTGGTGGAGCTGCCAATCAGCAGTAAGTAATGAGAGGCGTGTCTGCTTTCTGACAGAAGACGCAGCTGCATTCCTGATCCAAGGGCACATGGTAGGCTTGGCTTTTGTTTTATGCATTTGAGTGTTTTGTCTGTGCATATGTCTGGGCACCACGTGCATGCCTGGTGCTCCCAGAGGCCAGAAGAGTGTTGGATCCTCTGGAACTGGAGTTCCAGGCAGATGTGGGCCGCATGTGGGTGCTAAGAATCTAACCCAGTTCCTCTGGAAGCAGCAAATGCTCTCATCCACTGAGCCATCTTTCCGGCCCAGGTTTGGCTTTTAAAATTCACCAACTAAAATAAAAAGAGCCAGCCACTCCCTGCAAGCACACCTTGGGAAAGGAAGGCCAAGGCAAATTCTCCGAAGGGAAGAGACCGACTATGCATGACTGAGCCCAGGCTTTCACCGCAGGCCCTGTGCAGTGCACTTCAGCACATGAACCTAAGCATTCTTGTGTTAAGACTCCATCTACAGATCTAGACAAGCTTATAAGAGGCCTGCTTGGTTTTGGACCCTGGGACAAAGGACTGGGGTGCATAGTTTACATACCACAGCAGACCTGGCCTCCAGGTTCTCCCAGCATCCTTCAGTTCCTACCTGGCATACCCTGCCCCCAACCTTGCACTTTCCTTCCCCCAGAGGCACTTCCCTATATAATCCAGATATTTTGTGCACTCTCTGAGCCAGTTCAAGCCCTTTCTCGATTTCTCTTCTGCACTCCCCTCCCTATGGTGACTCTCCAAGACTCAATCCTTGGGGCCAGTGAACTCACTTGAGAGCAGCTTCCCAATAAACCTGCCTTTAATATATTCTAATCTGCCTTGAATTGGCTCATTTCACCAGCAGCGGAGAAATAACGTATCAAGGTCCTGCTGTGTTTTCAATAAGAAATGTTCACCACAAACTTATGCGTTTGAATGGCTAGCTCTCAGCTGGTATGTTATTTATACCGGGGCGGCGGGGGGACCTTTAGTAAGTGGAACTTCACTGGAAGAAGTAGGTCACTGGGGTGAGCCAGAAGGTATACAGCCCAGTCCTACTTCCTGTCCTCCAAGATGTGAGCAAGCAGCCTTAGGCTCCTGCAGCCACAGTCACAAGCTAATCCTACTACTTACGAGCGGTCTGTCTCCAGGCCTTATTTCTCTGTCTTGATTGACAGCATCCCCTCCAAAAGAGAGCCATAGTTAAGTCCTCCATACTGCCTCCCTTCAGGTAACTGGTCACAGTGTCAAGAGGGTAACCTATACAGATTCTAAGACAAACATCTGCAAAACGAATTCCATGTCTTCCCCCTGCTCCTTCTGAAGCTACAGAGTTTTAACAGAAAGGATGTTTTCCCAATTTGGAGAGCAAAGGGACAGAGTTTTTCCCAAAGGGGAGTGGTACAGACAGACAACTGAGGCTCTCCCAGCAAGTGGAGGTGCATGACCTACCCCTGGGCTGCTATCTGTTCCCAGGTGACCAGGATGTGATGGTGAATAAGTTCCTGTCCTCAAGATGATGAGTGACAGGCAAGGAGCAGACTTAGAAGATGACTCTTTTGGTGCTGCCATGAGGGCCCTAGGAGGGACACATGACCTGGCCCTTGGTGAACAGTAGTCAGGGATGATTTGTGGAGAGGTTGGAATGTAGTCTGAGTCAAGATAAAGGAAGTGAGGGCCCTGTAAGGCTAAGAGGGAAACAACAGGTTTGTTTGTTTGTTTTTTAAAGAACTATTTATTTTATGTATTTGAATACACTGTTGCTGTCTTCAGACACACCAGAATGTCAGATACCATTATGTGATGACTGGGAATTGAACTCAGAACCTCTGGAAGAGCAGTCAGTGCTCTTAGTCACAGAGCCAGGGTTTTGAGGAGTGACCTGTAAGGTAGTGTGGTGGGTGTGGGGAGAGGGAACCAGACCTCATGGGAAGGCCAGTCAATGAGGCCTGAACTTGCACCCCAAGCACCCTCAGGAGCTCGCAGGCCCCATGCTGCTTCTTGATATCCCTGTCTACCAGGAAGGCTAGTCTAACTCTGTTTCCTACCTCAGAAACCTCAGACACCATGGACTTTACCAAGCAGCTCCCTTCCTCCATTAGCACTCAGTGGACAAATCCCAAATTGGACACAGGGTTGGTTTGGAGGCCCTTTGGCTAAACTCCCAGTGTGTGCCCGGGAGGAGAGAGAGGAAGGGTGAGCCTTGTCTTCACACAGTTTAGTGGTACATTCAAGGGTAGAACTCATATATTAAGGGTAGGCCTTAATATATGGTTACGGCTTCTCTTCTGTTTCTTTTTAATCACAGATCGTGAATTCCAAATTCCTGTCATAAAGGCAGGGAGGTTCCAGGGACATCTGTGCTGCCATTTGGGGATGTACAGTCGCTTGTACCAGGGAACAACGTGGGAACGAATGGGAAAGACTGTTGGGCAGGATAGGAATAAAAAGAGCAAGCTGCTAGAGCAACCACATGCAGCTAAAAAGAAGAATGTCTATGGGCCAGCGAGATGGCTTAGTAGGTAAGGATGCTTGCCACCAAGCCGAATGACCTGAGTGGGCTCTGTGGGACCCATGTGGTAGAAGAAAACTAACTTCTACATGTAATGTTACCCTCTGACCTTCATAAGTATGCACGTGTATACACAGACACACAGAGACACACACAAAGACAGACACTCAGACATACACACAGACATACACAGACAGACATACAGACACACACACAGACACACAGAGACACACATACAAACAGACAGACAGACACATACTGACAGACATACAGACACACAGAGACACACACACAGACACACAGACATACAGACACACACAGAGAGACACACAGACATACAAAGACACACACAGACACACAGACAGACACACAGACACACACAGAGACACACAGACATACAAAGACACACACACACAGAGACATACACAGACAGACATACAGACAGACACACAGACATGCACACAGACACACACACAAACACATACAGTCACAGACACGCACACACACACAGACACACACACTCACACACACATGTACTTAAAAAAGCAGCTAACCCAACACTCAGGAGTCAGAGGCAGGCAGATCTCTGTGACTTCAAGACTATCCTGGTCTAAATAGTGAACCTCAGAACAGCCAGAGCTAAACAGATGTTGTCTCAAAAATGAAACAAACAAATAAAAAAAAATCAGCAAAGAAATATATCCTTTCATTCAATTAAATCACTTTAAGGGAATAAAAATGCTTACAGCATTATCCTAGAGAAAAATACTTAGGATATGCCAAAAAGAAAAAAAAAATGGAGCATGTGCAGGTACACACAGCATCCTGTACAAATGGTTTACCTGACAAAATAACCAGGGGACAAAAGAGAGATCTGAGAACTTGAGGTTTCAACTGCCAAGTGGATCAAAGACACAGGAAGCAGACTAAATTTAGTCTTCTCCCACAGTGCACTTCACCCATTGCCAAGGTCTGTGGGCTGCCGCCCTGACACAGCCTGGATAAGTGATCTCCATAGAGCCTCCATCGCTCAGGAAGCCCCCACTCTCCTCACCCAGTCGGGCTGTTGGGGATCATGAGCAGTTTCTGCTTGTGTTCCTATAGCTCTGCCAGCTGCGGTGGACTGGGAAAGCTTAGGAAGTTTCCAGACCTCAACAAGTAGTAAAGGAAAATCAAGAAGAAACAGAAAAAGAAAGAGAAAAGACCTGGAGTCAGATGAAGACAGATTGGCACGTGCTCTCTGGCTTGCTCTACCTTAAAGTTCACGGTCTGAATACTCTGGAACACTGGGGTTCTGTTCCCCGACCACTTACATCTACTAATCGCTCAGCATTGCATGAATGAGGATGGATTAACAGTCACGGTCAACTTGACTGAATTTAGATCACTACGAAACACACCCCTGGATGTGTCCATAGAGGAGTATCTGAGGGGAGTTAACTGAGGAGGGAATATGAATGCTGAATATTGGTTAGGCTATGCTAGGGGCTGAGGTCCTACACTGAATTAAAAAAATAAGCCAGGTAAGCACCACTCTTCACACACACACACACACACACACACACACACACACACACACACACACACGGTCTCCCACCCCCCACTTCTTGACTGTAGATACAATGTAACCATGATTCTGCCTCTTTGGTGGACTGTATCCTTGAACTGAGCCAAAAATAAATCCTTCCTTAAGGTGCTTTGGCATAACCACATGAAAAGTCAGAAATGCAAGGGTAAAGGATCATAGCATTCTCCTTCCATCTGAACAAGCCCTAAACAGCACCACAGGACAACAGGAAAACAGGACAGGGGTGAGGGGCCAGCAGAAGCAGGCGCTGACGTCATGGCAGCTTGTCCCCCACGTCAGTATAGCAGCAGCCTTTACCAGATGGTGGCTGTGTCTCCTTACCACCTCTCCACCATCCTATTGCGGTTCATATACCAGGCAAGGCACAGGTCTATGATGGGCCTGCCCAGACTTTCAAAGGAGACCTAAATTTTTCAAGGACTGACTTTTGTCATCCAGCCAAACCTGTCACACCTATCTTCTGGTGCCTAGGGGGCATGGCACATGAATACATGCAGCCAGGCCAGCTAAATTTAAACTCTTCAGAGTCCTTTCTAAGATGACATTTCTTGCACACTAAGGAGGAACAGGTCGGCTTCTTTGGTGAAAATAATACAGCCCACCCAGTCAACGCAGACAGATGGAGTGGTGCCCAGAGAAGTCAGAAATGGCTCACATCTTCCCCTGCACCTCCAGAAAAAGTCCTGACCCCACACTCTGCGCACATGGATGTGACAGCACATTCCTTAACGGCCTGATTCTTCTGTTTCTGTAACGGCCTGATTCTTCTGTTTCTGTAACAGCCTACAGAAGAGGGTCTGTAAGCTGACTCTCATTATCATTGCTTTCTGAGATAGGAGAAGAAATCACCATGGGAGGCCAGGGGTTCTGATCTCAGCTCCATCTATAAATGCATGTACACCATTTAGTGATCCCTTATCTTTAAAGTTAGTTGTGATGGGGACTACAGTTGCAGTACAGTATCTTGTTCACAGTGAGTGTACTATGCAGGCAGTGCTAGCTAGTTTTATGTCGATGTGACTCAAGCTAGATTTATCTGCAAAGTGGGAACCTAAATTGAGAAAATGCCTCAATAAACCCAACAGTACCCATTTTTGTAGTGACTGATTGGAAAGGGCTCAGCTCATTTTAGATCATGCCACCCCTGGGCTGGTGGTCCTGGGTTCTATAAGAAAGCAAGATGAGCAAGCCATGATGAACAAGCCAGTAAGCAGTACACCTCCATGGCCTCTGCATCAGCTCCTACCTCCAGGTTCCTGCCCTGCTTGAGTTCCTGTCCTGACTGCCTTTGATGATGAACTATGATGTAGAAACATAAGCCAAGTAGACTCTCCCTTCCCTGACTTGCTTTTGGTCATGGTGTTTTATTACAATGTTAGAAACCTAGGACATCAGCTGCTACGGCCAGCACCACCACAGCACCAGTCAGTAGAGTAGCAACTGCCATTGGAGCTGGGGAATTCTGGGTAAGCGTTTTATAAGCTCTCTGGAGTTTAAGGAGCCCCAGAAACTGGATCCAGTTTCTCAGGGGTCCCAAGGTTTACCATGAAGCAAGGCTGGTGTCTTTTCTATATTCCCAACTTCACCTGAGTCCTCTATACTCTAGCAGTAAACAGACATAAATAACACTATGGCAAAACTGTAGCAGGGACATCCAAATGCAGTGAGGGATGGCTAAAGGAGAAGAGCCCTGGATTCAAGTCACTTGGGGCAACTAGCAACAGTGGAGGGAGGGGGGCTCTGCTCTCACCCTGGGCTGTCAGAACCACAGTAGCAAAGTCACTGAGCCATCTCTCCAGCCCTAGCTAGCACCTCTTCTTACAGCTGTTTTCTGTGTCACTCCACACTCTTAACTGACTGGCCTCTCCGAGTCAGGTACCATCTAATTAAGGGATATGAACACAGTCTTTCCTTCAGAGCTGGGTATGCAGTTGGGTACAGAGCTCACCTGGATCCAGCCCACCAATCACCAGCTACAGTTCCTGGTTTTTAACATGTGATTCATAGCACATCTTCCCAGCACCCAGCACAGGCAGGAGGGAATCCATCTCCTACAGTGACCTCCTGGGCTCCAATTGGAGGGTGTGTTGCTTAGCAGAGAAAGCATCTCTCCAGCCTGGCTTTCTCCCAGCAGCTGGGAGAGTCATGCCCTCTTGGCTTTGCAACCCCATTTACACTGAGAGCTGGTCACCCAGTGTTTGTACAGTGTTTAATCATTAGATGCTGGAGGTTCTAATACCAGGGCCCCAGGGCATCTGCAAATAAGTCAGCTATTTGCCTCTGTCTACCAAGGTCTTCTTTGGGGAGGTTTTCTCTGCAGAGACACGGGGCTGACCTCTGACATAATGAGCTCCCAGATGCTGGGGAGGCTTATTCTCCAAAGACACAGGGTAGGTGGTGTGGGTGGGAATCCAAGATGGGGCTGCCTCTTCCCAGAGCAGAACTCCTGGACTCTTGTCTTTTCACCCAGTCACCGACCCCCACCTGAACGGCTTTCCCTCCCCCCACTTGTTTTCCAAGGTCTGATCCAGCTTTCGCAGGAACACTCCCACAGTCCTGTCCTGACATTTGATCTGGAACTGTGAATAGCCTGAGTGACCAGGCCTCTTTCCCTTGCCAGCTCCTGACCTGCCCTTTGCACCAAGTGAAGGGTGTTGGCATCCCAGAAGACAGATCCAATCCAGCCTCCATGTCCCCATAACCCCAGCATAGCACCTCACATGCAGGGTGATCCCTATTGTTTGCCATTCCTGGCAGGGTGGGTCTATAGACCGAATAGTTTATGTTGCAGTCTGACTCCCAGAGTGGGAGTATTTGCAGGCTGCAGCTGTCTTTGAGAAGCGAGGGCAGAGCCCTTATAAGTAGGATTAGCAGCCTTTCAAAGGGCTCTAGAACATTCCCTAGTCCTGTTTCTATTAGAGAGGATGGAAGGAGGAGGGCCCTTGCCGGAATCTTTCGTGCTGGCTTCCACCAGGGCCTTATGGCTTATGGAGAGCAAATGTCTGGTGTTTTTCAGCCTATGGTAGCATGCATGGCTTAGGATATGGCACAGCCATATCCTCAGGTTGCCTCAACCAACCTGCTATGTGTCAGAGCCTGGATTATCAAGTCCTGGGAACTCCATGACAAATAAAAATAGTTTTAGTCCTTAAGTCTAGCATTACAAAAAATAGAAAACAATTTAAGATTAAGTTAGAAGTTAAAATGAAGGACCACACAAGCTCCTTTGTGTGATCAAGGGAGAGAGCTGCTAGTGGGACTCTGAAAGGTTGTGCTTGCTAGCCTGGCCCAGAGCAAGAGGAAGTGCTGGGATAAGGTTGCAGCCTGCAAAACCATCAAAAGCCCACAAAGCCATCAGAAGCCTGCACAGCCAGAGAAGCACTTGGTACCCAGGTTGAGAAGTGGAGATGAGACCGGAGAGGTGGCAGGGCCAGGCTGGCAGGTGCCAATGTGTGACATGGAACCCCAAAGGCTTTTTTATAGATCAGACCTTCACTGGAGGGTCACAGTGTTGGGGTAATATCTGAAGAACAAGACTGGCATCCAGCACAGTGACTGACACAAGGGACAGCCAATAGCAGACATGCCATGTGCCAGTCCCCTGCATGGCCTCCAACCCAGCACAGGAAGCTGACCTTGGGTATAACAGAGAGGCCACACCATTAGCATGAGTGTGGCTTGTTTAGGGAGGCCTCCCTCCCAGATTCCTGTAGGGGGTCACTGAAGGCAGCTCTGCCCACTGGAGCTCCTCAGCTTGCTGACTCTTACCCCCACCCCCACCCCCTAACCCTTTTATTCCAGACCATTAAGACTTCAGCCCTCTGGAGGCTTCCTGGGGCCTTTGTTTAAAAGGAAAAGCCAACTACATTTAATTGCTTCAGTCAGACACCATGCCTCTCTCCCCAATCCCTCCCAAGGCAGCCCATCCTCGGTTTTTCTTGAAACATAATCAGCGCCTGTTCAGAGGCCCTCCACAAATTATGGTTCTGATCTTCTGCTCCAAAGAGTACTGGAATTATAGCTTGGCACAGAGAGAAGTTCAAGTCTACAGGGTCATAAACTTTCGGTTTCAAGACCCTATGCTGGGGATTTTAGCAGGTTTGCACCTCTGATGTTGCCTGGGGGGAGTTAGAGCAGACCTCCCGCCAGGCTGTGCACCTCAGCTTTTGCTAGTTACTCACTGGGGGTCCTAGGCCTTCTAGTTTCTACTTCCACCCCCTACCAGACTTTGACCAGGGCAGAAGTAGCAGGCTGGCAAGAGCTGAGGGAGATTCACAAGTGAAAAGGACACTGTGGCCTCATGGCTGAGTCTAGGGTTGACAGGCCCCATTTTATAACCTGGTGTTTTGAGGCAGTCACTTTAGCTTCTGATCCCTCCAGTTCTCTGTGAAATCAGCATTCTAGCTTATTGCCTAATGGTACTGGCTACCAGGTTTTCTAATCTATCACCAGATGGCACTGGCTGCCAGGCATTCTAATCTATCACTGAATGGCACTGCCTGTCAGGCTTTCTAATCCATTACCCAATGGCAGTGACTGCTGATTTCTTATCCATTATTATCATAAGACACTGGCTGAATCAAAGAAGGAGAGAGAAAGAAAGAGGGGGGAAGAAGCAAGGGAAGGAGAAAGAGAGGGAAAGGACATGACTGTTTTTAGGTATGGTGGAGGAGAAAATTTATTATAGATAAGTGGAAGCGCATAGTCAAAAGCAGACACATCTGGAGAGTCTATGATCCTGACCTTGAACTATGTGAGGTGAGTGGGGAGGGGCAAGGGAGAGGAGAGAAGAGAGCAGAGTACAGCATCCAGGAAGACAAAGCCACAAAAAGGGTGGGTACGCAAAATGTCTGGATTATATAGGGAACAACCTCTGGGGGAAGGGCAGCCCAGCTCCTTGGCTAGAGAGTTCAGGGTAGAGCCAGCCATATCTGTAACAGGTAGGGACTGAAGGATACTGAGAGAATCTGGAGGCAAGGCACCCTAGTCACTGATCCAGGGTTTGAAACTTAACACTGACCAGCAGGCATTAATCTATCACCAAACTGCCCTGGCTATTGAGGATGGAGGGAACTCACTAACCTTGTACAGCATGGCATCCCATCACCTTTGCGGTTGCCCAGTGAGAACAACACAGCTGACACACTTGGACTCAGGATGATAGCTAACTCTCTTGACCTCTACCACGCAGCGGTTAAGACCACTGATTGCTCTTCTAAAGGTTCCGAGTTTAATTCCCAGCAAGCACATGGTGGCTCATAACCATCTATACTGTGATCTGATGCCCTCTTCTGGCATGCAGGTGTATATGCACATAGAGCACTCATATAAAATAATCTTAAAATGTACATACATACATACATACTTACATACATACATACATACTTACATACACACATACATACTTACATACTTACATACATACATACATACATACTTACATACTTACATACATACATACTTACATACATACATACATACATACTTACATACATACATACATACTTACATACTTACATACATACATACATAGGCCCTCAGTGTCCTCTTCTGCTACCATGACTACTGCTTGCCACCCTGCCTCCCCACTATGATGGGCTCTTATTCCTCTGAAACCACAAGTGCGAATAAACTCCTTCCCCTGTAAGATGCTTCTGGTCATGTGTTTTAACACAGCAACTAATCCATGCTCAGTCATCATTCATTCTTCCTAGTCTAAGTAAAAGGAGCATGCTCTCCGAACCGGCCGCTGTTCTAGAAGAGAAGGTTGGACCAGAAGCAGAATTGACCTGGTTTTGTTTTACGGGTGCTCACGCTGGTGCGGGTAAGAAAGCGCGTAAGAAAACAAGGGGTATGGCCTGGCATGGTGAGACTGTAATGTTAGTACTTGGGGGGCTGAGGCAGGAGAGTGTTGTGTTCAAGTCCAGCTTGAGCCATACAGAAGACCTTGTCTCACCATTAAGATAAGCAGTTTATAAGCAGTTCATAGCTGCAGCTGAGGCTGATGAAGGGGTCAGGGTCAGCCACTCTGAGGTGACCTGGAAGAAGAGGAGGAGAAAGAGGCGTGGGAAGCTCCCTCTAGACAGGAGGATGACAGTTAGTTCTGCAGGGCACAGTGGGTGAGCAAGTTCAAGGGGGCCAGAGGAAGGCATGACTCTTCCCAGAGAATGCGGATTAGAGGCCAGAGAGGCAGAACAGAGATTTGGAGGCCAAGGCTAGGTCTGTCTTTCGTTCCATGTGCAGCAGGAAGCCACAGCTGTGAAGCTTCAGGAAGGCTCTGGAGTCCTGATGTGTGTTAGGAAGGTTAGAGTGGCAGCTGGCCATCTGAAGGCCACAGCAAAAGCTCTGAGGAGAGACCCTCGAGTCCTAGGCTGTTGCTCTGGAGTCTCAGGGCAAGGTAGAAGGATTTATAGATCACTTGGGAGCCTATGACAAAACTTGCCTTAGCCTAGATGAGAAAGAAAACCAAAAAACTGCAGTAACCTCACCAATGGTCTTATCAATATTGGTGCATTGATTAGACATTCAAGCAATGTCTGTTAGCATGAGGCGAACAAGGCTCTGTGCAAAGCCGAGACAGCCAACAAACAAGGTTACAGGCAGCATCCAGTTTCCCCTCTCTGAAAAGCCTAGCCTGCACCTGGGCTGTAACCAGCTTGCCTTTCTGCAGCCAAAGCTGACATCCTAAGGCATGCATGCAAATATCTCCAGAGCAATGTGCCAGTTGTGGGGACCCTGGATGGATAAAAGGTCCTGTAGGCTTAGGTTCTGGGTAGAAACAAAGAAAGATAACGAGCAAATAAGGAGGATAAGGAGGTATCCCAGGGCAGAAAGGATCTGAGTTTATCAGGGTTCCCTGGATAGAGAAAGTCAGGAAGTTATTCCTCACTGCTAGAGGGGGGAGGGAAGGAGAAGGAAGAGGAAAAGGGGGGGGGGAAGGAGAGAATGAGTCATAGAATATAAGGTCTGGGTCTGTGAGCACCCAAAGGGCTTCTTGCACCCACATTTCATTCATTCATTCATTCAAAACATCATATGAAATCTAAACATTTTCTTTCTTTTTTATTATTATTATATGTAAGTACACTGTAGTTGTCTTCAGACATCCCAGAAGAGGGTGTCAGATCTCATTACGGATGGTTGTGAGCCCACCATGTGGTTGCTGGACTTTCAGAAGAGCAGTCAATGCTATTAAATGCTGAGCCATCTTTCCAGCCCATACCCAACTTTTAAAAGGCAATCAGAGACCCAATGGATCATCCATTCCCCTTAAAAGTCCATACAACAGACTCCTACTCAAATGACAACACCCTTCTACATGTTCTCAAGGGCTTTAACTACTGCCTGGGTGTGCATGAGACATATCCAGACAAATCAAATAAATAGAAGGAAATGTTTCTTCCTAAGTGCTATTTTGTCACTGAAGAAACCGAAGAGCTGTGACTCCCTCTTCCCTCATCTCTAAGCAAGCTGCGTGGAGATGTGAGAGCAGGTATCTGGTATCTGCAAGCGAGGGATGGAGTCCACTGAGTCACTCTATCCTTCATTCCCCGAGCACCTACTCAATGTCCTCCACACAATCTCAGACCTCCACACAACCTCAGAGCTCATCCCAGAGCTCTCTGAGTCACTGAGCACTAGGGGTTAATGGAATAAATCAAAGTGAGCACCAGTCTCCTCTTCCTGAGTTTGCCAAGCCTCAGACAACTACAAGGGTTTACACCGATGGTAGAGGGGTCAGCTTGTGTGATCAGTAGGGTGCGGACAGGATGCTGGCTGGCTACTTAGGAGTCAACTATGCTGAAAGAGATGCTGTATTGGTGACCCTGCAGAGCCCAGCTTGAGCTGCAGTAGCCTTGCCCTTCTTGAAATGTCCAAGGAGAAAGTGGTACCCAGTAGGA
Organism: Tokudaia tokunoshimensis; assembly: GCA_036184795.1. Taxonomy (NCBI): domain Eukaryota; kingdom Metazoa; phylum Chordata; class Mammalia; order Rodentia; family Muridae; genus Tokudaia; species Tokudaia tokunoshimensis. The sequence goes on along the minus strand of BTHU01000001.1, from coordinate 24,593,648 downwards.
GGTTGTCTGGAGTCCAGGAATGATGACACTTGCAACCTAAGGAGATGTCAAGTGTGTACTGGGCTCCCCCTTGAGGAAGGGCTAGAGCCCTAGGAGCTTGTATTCTAGCCTCATCCTCCCTTTTAGACAGACCCTCTATGTAGATCAGGCTAGCCTCGAATTCATGGTCATCTTGTTCAGCCCCCAAGTACCTGGATTGTAAGCAGATCCCACCAGAGCTTGCCCTTCCCTGGGTGCTGTTCACAGGGACCCTGGTATACCAAGTAGTGTATCCAACATAGAAAGCTTTACAGTATAAGGGAAGTACTGTACATCCTAGTCAGGGCTGACCGCCCTCGTGGCTATGGGCAAACAACTGTCACTCTAAACAACTAAAAGACAAACCTAAAACTCATTGCTTATCTTACCAGCTATTTGGGATTTTATCTTGATGAAAATAAGACTCTAGTCCTATGAGCTTCATATCTTAGTTCTTCCTGAAATAGAAGCTGCTACAAGGTTTGACAGTTGGTATATTATTATTATTATTTATTATTATTATTATTATTCCAAAGTTTCAGAAGTGTCCAAAGACCACTGCTGTAGGCACAGTTCTGTCCTTCCCTTGGAGGAATCTCACTCTTGTGGTTCAGCCACACAGGCCTTCTTGTGTACCCACCCCCAGTAACAACAGCTTCCTGCTTCTCAAAGTCCCTCAAAGCTGCTGCAGCAGGCACGGGATGGCAGAGGTCAGCAAGGTAGCTACAGAATGGTTCGCATCTACATTCATCCAGAAACTCAGTGGAGAACCTGGCTCCTAACTGAAGGATCATCACAAGGTAAGGCATGTGATCCTGATTCTCAGCAAGGGTGAGTTTCCCTGTGTGGGATGAGCTCTTTGCAGAAATCACTTGCCAACTCAACTTCAGGAACACTGGCTTACAGAAGCTAGAAGACTTTAAACATTAGTGGGTCTGTTTGCAGGTTAAAAAATGGGGGCACATAGAGGGGAGGCACCTGTTAAAGACATTCAGTGGTGGCAAAGTCAAATCCCTTGGTCCCTGGTTTGCTTACTGTGTGCACTGCATCAAAACTAACATCAAAGAGATAGGCTGGGCTTTTCCCCAAGTTCCTTGGAGTTCATGATCTTCAAGGCTACACAGGGACCACTTTGCTTCCCGGAGGCCAAGATGGGTAGTTGCTATCCAACTTCCTCATTGGCAAAGCGGACAGCCCAGCACTGGTGACTCCAGGCACACAGAGCCTTGGCATCAGAAGGCCCCATGTGATATAAGTGGACAGGAGAGGCAGTCTTGAGAAAATGTGTTTATGCACAAAATAACCTTGGATCAAGCTGTCTGGATAGCACAGGCGAGCAGTAGACCAAGACAGAGGTCACACGGAAACCAGAGATACTCTGCAGAGGCCTGTACAAGGGTCACCTCACATACCAGGCAGTTATAACCAGAGCTTTCCTTTCAGGAACAGACAGCAAGGCTGAACTGCTTTTTAAAGTGACAGAGGGGAGCTAAGGGTGGTAACATGTGCTTGCAATCCCAGAATCTGGGAGGTAGAGACAGGAGGGTCATGAGTTCAAAAACTTTCTTAGGTATGAAGTGAGTTTCAGGCCAGCCCAGGCTATGTGAGGACCTCTCAAAACAAACAAACAAACAAACAAAATGCATATAAACATATATGTATAAACACAACAACGGATATTAAAAAGTAAAAAAAAAATTCACACGTACAAAGCAATAAGTAGGCCTACTTGACTCCTTTTCCCCATTAATTAATTAATTAATTAATCCTGGTTTGCACTTTGCAACACCATCCTACTTGATTTGTGGGTAAAGTTTCTAGGGAGTATTTAATTTATCTCTGTGTATTCATGCACATTTGTATGCACACAAGGGCACATGTGTGCCAAGGATCCTGCATGGAGATCGGAGGACAGCTTCATGTATTCTGTCTCGCCTTCCCCCTCCCTCCTTTGAGACAGGATGTCTTGAATATTACTGCATAAGCCTGTCTAGGTGGGGATGTGAAAAGCTTCCAGGATTCTCCTGTCTCACTCAGCACAGGGATTTCAGATTGCACTACTGTGCCTAGATTTACTGAGCTCTGTATAGCTAGACCAAGATCTTCACGCTTGTGATCTACCCACTCAACCAAATCATCTCTTGGTTGGGTTTCAGGGCCTAGGCTTTGAGTCGCTGGGGGATTAGCACAGAGGAAGTTTTTGTCTTTTCTCTGGGCTCACCCCCCCCATTCCAGCTTTCAATGTTAGACATCTATCTATCCCAACTTTAGTGTTCAAGTTATCTTAGTTTTACGTATATGGTATATGAACATTTGCCTGCATGTATGCCTGTGCGGTATGTTCATGCCCAGAGTCCTTGGAGTCCAGAAAAGGACATCAGGTCCCCTGGGACTGGATTACAGACAGTCGTTAGCCACCCTATGGGTGCTGGGAACTGAAAGTCCTCTGTAAGAGGAGCCAGTGCTCTTAACTTCTGAGTCACCTTTCCAGATCTCATACAATTTATCTTTCAACAAGTGTTGGAAGGTCACGGCTTACAAAAAAAGCGTCTTTGGGAGTCATGGCTATGCTGTCCGGGCCCCCACTCAGCTGTGTGTCAGGGAGTGGTGTGCCTCACGGGGCCACCGTACCTTTGCCCTTTCTTTGTAAGTGGAAACACTGCCTGAGAAGTGAAGCTCCACGCTTGGCAGACTGTGGGTTTCCAGCCTTTTACAACCCTCTGGAGAATTCCTCTGAGGCTTAAGGTGCAGATGGTTAGCTTCCTGTCATCACCCGCCCTCTGTTCAACCCAGGTGGCCTCTGCCCACAAGATCAGCCTCTTGCTTAAAAAGGAAGCCAGTGGCAGGGGCAGACTGGGGCCCTCCAGGAAGGCCAGTGTGGTAATTATCACCCTGTTACAACGGAAATAGAGATTTGCCTCCAAGGCTCCTTTTATGGGCTTTGAAACAGGGACTTTCACTCTCTCCCACTTTGTTCCTGGATGCACAGGAGGGAAGAGAAAGGGGGCGGGGCATGGAAGGGATGGGAGGAGCCCTGAATGCCCCCCCCCCCGGAGAGAAGGGGGGGCGGGGCATGGAAGGGATGGGAGGAGCCCTGAATGGCCCCCCCCCCGAGAGAAGGGGGGCGGGGCATGGAAGGGATGGGAAGCCATGAGGAAGGGTAAATACTGGCTTTTGCACTGCAGCTGCGTCTGTCTATAGAGAATGGGTATAGGCCTTATGTGCACGACACAGAACAAAATAGTATTCTTGAACATAGTGGACATTACTTGGCTCTCAAAATGAGAAGGAAGAAGAATGAGAGGTGGAGGGTGGAGGGTGGGGAAGAGGAAGTGGGAGGAGGGAGGGGGAAGAGATCCAGTGAGGGAGAGGCTTTCCAGGTTCTAGGTAGAGAGACTTCTGTCATGGGTTGTCCCTGCGTAGAGACTTGGTGCTGCTGTGGAGAGGTAATTGGAATACAGGCTCAGTGGCCTCATTGATAGATTCATTAGGATGTGTTCATACTGAAAGTGGGCCTATAGATGCTTGCTCTGGAAGACATAGTCTGTCCCCAGCTGTTTCCCACGAGCCATGAGATGAGCAACTCTTTCCACCGCGTCCTTAGGTCAGCCTCATCTACACAGTGAGTGCCAGGCTAGTCAGAGCTAAACGACAGACAGTAGTTAGCCAAGACCGAGAAAGGTTACATTTTTTGGATGACTTCAGAATCTTTTGCAGATTCTGGTAGCCCTGAATCTCCCATGTCACTAACAAAATGCATCATTGGACTTTGAAATGAACTCTTCCTCTCCCCAAGGCCATGGAACTGCAGTCAGAATTCTCAGTGTCCCGGCTCTGAACCTGCGAGAGGGCCAAGGTCTAAGCTGGGAACAGAACGGTTGCTTTGTTCTGCGTGTGTCACACAGCAGCCTGGCAGCATGGGGGCCCTTGTGCTTTTGGGTCCTGAGACTGGCCTCACAGACGGTGGCGGTGCATCTATAACTTCTCACCCTGGGACTCGCCGACACTGTGACAGCCTCCCAATTCAAGTGGGAACAGCGCTGGCTTTGAAGGCCTGGGGTCAGGAGCCAAGTACAAGCTGCAAAGCCTATGTGTGTCCTGTGTCTGTTTTTTAAAAAGCAATCTCAAAACTTTACCGGCACGGATACCATCTGGAGAGTAAAAAGACACCCATAACGTGAAGAGGGGGAGGGTAACAATAACAAAAAGACCACTCCCCTTTCTGCTTCGATTCCCAGCCTGATCTAAAGTATACATTGAGCCCAACTCCTGTTTCATCAACACAATGTGACCTGGAAGTACTAGCAAGGAGGAACATCTATCTACCTAATGATGTGGATTAGGCTGCCTGCTAATTCACAAGGGTTGTCAAGATCCCTGTACACAGAGGCCCTTTGCGGCATCCAAGAAAGAGATTCACAAGTGTCAACTTTCCACCGAGCTCTCTGCTTATAAAACAGCTGAGTCGCTAGAATCTAAGAATTCCTGGCATGTCTATTCCCGACATGCTCAGGAGACACAGTGCTGCAGGCAGAAACCATTTGACTGATAGTCAGACTCTTGGCCCTGCACGTCACGTTCCTGCCTCCTAAAGTGGCCTATACTCTACTATCCGGGGCCTATTATGTGCCCTGAGCTGCCTCCATCCGTTTCACTCTGTCCTCCCTCCACAACTGGCTGACTTTGCTGTCAGGAAGGGACTGGGATCCAGTGTGACAGCCCTGAACAGTGACAGGAGGTGAAGGGGACTTGGAGTTTTGAATTTATCATCTTTATTATTCATCAGAATGGGCTGATGACATAAAGACTCTGACTGACAAAGTTTCTATCTCCCAGGCCTCTGAAGACACGTATTCCTGTAGGTGACTTTTAATAACCCTAAAAATGATACACTCAGGCCATGCTGCAACTAGTCATGATGTGTCCAGGGTCTCAGCGTCCTGTTACAGTAGCTTTCTTGTGGCCGACTGCTTGTGTGTGAAGCCATAAGCAAGGAGTCAGATCTCTCTTTGCATACAGTTTTCCTGGAAATTACCTTAGTTCTTACACCTTTGTTTTTCAGGTTGAAAAGGAAGGGTTCTGGTGGCTTTAAATTGTTTTAAAGAATACATTTTCAATCACGGAGGGGAGTGGGGTGCAGAGCCATGCCCAATTTGCATATTTGCCATCTGTGGTGCACTCCCTTGATATTTCAGAGTCACTGTCTCACACTTACGCATTTCTTAGCATAAACAATGTTTGTAAAATCATGGGCTTATGTGCTCGCTGTAAGTTCCCAAAAGCAGTAAAATTAAAATATAAATATTATAAAGGGATAGTTCCCTATCATTTACAATGATTTCCTATCTGACAGTTAGTCCCCTACTTTGTGAAACATTCACCTAGCTTGGGGTGGGTGGAAAGAGGTATTCAAAGAACGTTATAAAGAAATCTGTGAAGGACTGGAGAGTTAGCTCAGTCAGGAAAGAGCTGCCTTGCAGGAGTCAGGACCTGAGTTTGATCCCTGAAAGTCATGTCACCTACTCAGGGAGGCAGAGACAGGAGAATTTGTGGGGCTTGTAGCTCACCAGCCTAGTGCACTTGTCAACAAGAAATTCAGTCTTAAAATAAAATATAGGGATTGGATAGCTACCTCAATGGTTATGAGAACTTGATGTGAAATCATGAGGATTGACGTTTGGATCCAAACACTCATCTAAAAAGCAGTGTCCCTGAAAACATCTGGTAGCACTGGCTCCCTAGGAAGCAAAGATGCAAAGAGTTCTGGGGTTTGCCAGCCTCCTGCCTAGCTGAAAAAACTAGAAGCCCAGGTTCAGGGAAAAACCCTGCCTCAAAGACATACATAGAGAATGCTAGAGGCAGATACCTGATGTCCTCTACTGGTCTGAGGAGAGGACCAATACCTGACATCCTTGAGCTTCTCCACACATACACACACATATGTACACACATGTAAATGTTCACTGCACAAATATGCATACATGCATAAAGAAATAAAAGCACAGCTATTTCCACTTAGTGGGCAGAGTAGCATTGCCACGGTCTATTTATTATAGCTATGGAGCTTAAAGAAATTTAGCACATTCCACAAGGATACAAATAGATCCCTGCTAGTAACCTAGAACTTATATAAAACAGGGAGACATTTGTATCATTACTAAGTCTTTCTTTCTTTTTTTTAAAGAAGCCCTTTGGGGTCTTCCTTAAAACCATGGCTAGCTATTCAGTTCTTAAATGATCACGGCAGACCACTCAGGCCTCAGGAGGACCAGAAGACACTGCTATTCATTTGGGGGTGAAATGAAATAAAAAAAAATTGGCTTCTGTCTTTCCAATCTTAGCCCTCAAATCTCCAAGCAGCAGGATGAGGCTCAGCTGTTATCCATGATAATTCCATTAGGCCTCCAATGAAGCCTTAGGTAAATGGCCATCCCAGAGGCTTCTACTACAAGCAAAGACTGACCTCACAGGGCCTGTAAACAGGAACACTGATCAACTGTAACAGGACGAAAACAAGCAGAGTAATTTGACAAATCATGACATTACCAGTGAGAGCGGTGCAGATACTGAATATTTTCCTCTGGTGCTGTTCACTATACAGATTTATCTGCAGGGTTTAAGCTTTACAAAGTGAACTCTCAGGGCTTGAGAAATGGCTCCTAAGCATTTAAGAGCACTGGCTGCTCTTGTAGAGTACCACTGTTTGATTTCCATCATCCTCACAGCAGTTCATAACCTCCTTGTAATTCCAGTTCTAGGGGAAATCTGATGCCCTCTTCTGGCCTCTGGATGTACTGCATGCACATAATGCAGGTAAAACACCCGCATATATAAAAATTAAAAATAAAAAGTGTAGCTCTCAGGCTGGAGAGATGGCTCAGCAGTTAAGAGCACTGACTGCTCTTCCAGAGGTCCTGAGTTCAATTCCCAGCAACCACATGGTGCTCTTCTCTCTCCTCCCTCTTCTCTTCTCTCTCCTCCCTCTCCCCTCTCCATTAAAAAAAAAAAAAGCATAGCTCTCAGAGGTTTCTGTGGTCAAGCCCCCTCCTTTCTCCCCATCCCCCCTTTGTGTTTTGCTTTGTTTTGTTTTTTGAGCAAGGTTCCTTTATACAGCCCTGGCTGCCTTGGAACTCATTACATAGTCTACGCTGGTCTTGAACTCAGAGATCTGCCTGCCTCTGTCTCCCAAGTGCTGTGATTAAAGGTGTGTGATTAGAGCTTGTCTTCTGCTTGTTGGAACGCAGTGCTGAGGAGCAAACCCGGGGCTCTCTGCATGCTGTTGGTAAGTACTCTATCAACTAAGCTGTACCCTCAGCCCTTGTATGGATTCTTTTTCAAACCAATCATTTATAGAACAGCAGCCACAAAGCTAACCTGATGTAGAACTCTGAAAAACAGTCTTTCGCTTTCCCCAGTGTAAATGATCGCACTGGATGCTGGGAGACTCAAATGAAGTCATGTAGAGTTAGTAGATACTGGGTCAGATCCAGAGGTCTTTCTTGACAATGAACTTGGCACTTCCCCCCACCCAGCCTTTCTACCATCTCCCTAAAGAATGTGAGGATCCCTTTTCCATTGTTGGGCAATATTTCAGTATCTGTCTCTTTACAAAGTTGCCTTGCTTCTCTGAAGCAAGTCACAGAGCTACAGAACTCACCTATTATTATTAAATAATATTATTTATAATATTATCTTAGCATTATTTTAAAGAGAAATATATGTGTATATATGTGTAAGTGTGTGTGTATGTGTGTGTGTGTGAGATATGTGTGTGGGTGCCTACAGAGGCCCAAAAGAAGGTGCTAGATCCCCCAGAGACTGGAGTTATAGGGTGTTTGTGAGCTGCCCAATGTGGGTTATCACACCCAAACTCCTCTGAAAGAACAGTAAGTGCTCTAACCACTGGATCATCCTTCTAGCCCCTCACCTGCTAGGAGAACAGCAGGAAAGCAACCCTACCTCACAACGTGGCCTTCAAAAATTGGAGTGCAGCGCCCTAAAAGTACACATCAATGTGAAATCACTCATTTCTGAGTTCCCTTCTACAGCTCATCTGCCCAGATGTGGAAAGAGGTCGAGTGAACCGGATGAGTGAGATCGCTAAAGCGTACCTGAACTGTGCACTGAGAGCCAGAAAGACAGCGCGGAGATGGCTAATCACACCGTCCTTCCAGAGCTTGCTCAGGGCCAGGTTTACATTAGAGCCAGGGCTAGAAAGCTGGAGGCCAAACACTCATTCCTTGTGGTAGGTAGGGTGGACACAAGTCCTTTATGTCTCTGACAGTGGTGGTGACAGAGGTCGGCAGCCCCCTTTTGATGTCAGCTCTTTACTGTGTGTCCATTGAATAAACACCCTAGGTGTCACCACTAGCTCCAGGCCAGCAGGGGGCTTTGGTAAAACCTACTCAGGCATGGCCTGAACTGCACTCTGCAGACAGACCTTCTGGTTGTCTCAAAGGTGCAATACCTGGAAAGCTGAGAAATGAGAGAGGAAGTAAGGCAGGTCCCTGGGGCCTGCAGGCAGAGCGTCGGAGTAACAGTCAAAACAGCAACCAAACCGCCCAAGCCTGAACTCTTGCTATCAGAAGTGCCAGCCTCGAGTTGAGGATGCAGCTCGGTGGTAGAGAGCTTAACTGACTGGCATTCACGAGGCCCTGGGTTCCACTCTCCGCCACATCACAGAATACACACTTATATATATGTATGCCATAACCACATACAAGCAAGACCAGGAAGCAGCAACCTTCTCCTACTTTTGTGCCAGCTTACTGCAGGAATGACTCCAGGGCCACCATGCTTTTCCTTGGGCTGGAGAACATACCCATCCACTCTCCCCATATCATGACCAGCACAGGGCTTTGGCACTTGTCTAACTAAATCTGAGCGCGGCATGCCTACCTGTCGGCATCCCCGAGGCCCAGGGAGGTATTTCGTTGTAGGGTCTCTCGCACCACAGCCATCCCATCAGGAAGCCGGTTCAGGCGACGAGTGTAAAGGCCGAGTCCACCATCTGTCATATACCTTTGAAAGGAGAGGATGGTAGGTGTATATGGTCAAAAGCAGCTGCACACAGTCTTGTCATTGTATCCAGAAACCATGCATGGGTACCTTGTGCTCTTAGGGGGGAAAGAGTCCCTGAGGCTCTGCCACTACAGCCCAAGGAAACCTCGGCTGCTGATTCAGCCTAGGATCTCGTGGGGCCGGGAGAGAGCGCGTGAGGCTTAATGAATGCAAACTCATGGGAATCTATGAAGCAGAAGGAACTGGTGAATAAAATCAGCTGTCAGATGTATTCATGACAAGCTTCTGAATGTCAGCAATTATGCAAGCAGGTGTTCTGTCAATGTCATGTAAACAGAGCTGACAAGTCCTTAGTGCACTGTGGGTGAAACAGCTATAGACTGGAGAGGGTAGGCAAGCTTTAAGGGAGGAAGCGGGGAAAGATGGAGGATGGAGAGAGGCCGCAGGAGTAGTGACAGGCATTGCCGCTGCTATGGTTAAAGTATGAATAGTGTCCAGTTTCATCTTCAACACTGATGTCAGAGGTTTCCCACAAGACTCTGTGAGTAACACTCATTTACTCTTGGTGATGCTAAAGGCCATCTTCTGTTGGACTCAGTGTGCTTTGGGAAGGGAGAACCCCAGAGCCTTCTGAATAGATGGCTTAAAATCTACCAACCAGAGAGTCCCTGTAAGCATAGTTGTTCATGCAAAAAGCATCTGTGCCTCATGCTACCCCGACCCCTCCTGTAACCCCCCCCCAGGCAGGGACTGGGTAGGTGATCCTCCTCATTTTCAAAGAATGAGTAGCAGTGCTAAATTTAGGCAGAGCCCAGCGCTGAACTTGATAGTTTTGATCCTGCATGGGCCCCATGAGATCATCGGCTAGGTTTCTGAAAATTCATGACTTTTGTCTTTCAAGTCTAGTAACATGGAGCTCAGAGCCCATAAGTCACTGTGCCCTTGACATGGCTCGCTAAGCTGAATCATGGGAGCTTTCCTACACGTGTATTCCAGCTTATCATGTTTGGTGTGGTTGTCTGACCCTGGCTGCTACCTGCTTCAGATATTTTTTGGGAGAACAGAGTTGTGAGGCACTGAGTTTTTTGACAGAGTCAGAGAAGCCAAGGGGCAGAGAAGAAAGCCTTCCATGGAGCTACCTTGTATGAGCAGTAGCTAACACGCACACGTGCGCGCGCGCGCGCGCGCACACACACACACACAACACGTCTACACACACAGACCCTATATACCTACACACACAGATATACACACTACACACACACTACATACATACACATCAACCTACGCATACTACAAATACACATAGTAAATACATACATACTACACACACTATATACATATACTACATATACATACTATATACACACATACACATACTAGTACACATACTACTCATATACACTACATACACACACACTCACATACACATCTACACACAGATCCTACATACCTACATACGCACTATATACACACACTCACATATACATCTATACACACAGACCCTAGATACCTACACACATATACATACTTTCTTACACATACTACATATATACACAGTACATACACACACTATATACATATACTACATATACATACTACATATACACACGTGTGAGCATGCACACACACATGCTACATATTGATATACTATAATACACACACTGGTATACACACTAATCATATACACTGCATACACATACACACACTACACACATACACACACTATATACATAAATCTCTTCATCTCCTCAATCAAACCAAGTGTTTGTGGTTGTGCCAACAAGGCAGAACAGACTGAACTTTTCACCCAGCAGTATGATTAAAGAAAAAAAAAAGCAATCTGTGAAAATTCATTGAATTGTACACTTTAAAATGGTGTGTTTTATGGTACATGAATTATATATTAATGAAAGGTAAAATAAGAAGCGATCACAGCCGTCGTTAAACAATCATGTGCATAACCGCCTTTTAATGCCTTTCTCTCAGGAGATGGTGCGATTCTTGAATGCAGGGTCTACTATTTTGTTCAAATCCATATCCCCAGCTCATTTCATTTATACATGTATATTACGTATTTCTTTGCTTGGATAAATGAATGTATGAAGGAATGAAGCACAGGTTAACACCATAGAGCGTGTGAGCAGACACACCTGGGACTGTGCTGATGATAGGGTTTCTTCCCGCCAGCCTAAACGTTATCAAACTCAACACCTAAGACACAAAGCAAGGCGGACTGAATGTCTGCTTGTTACCATATCTAGGTCTGCCTGCCTGCCTGCCTGTCTGCCTGCCTGCCTGCCTGCCTGCCTGCCTGCCTGTCTGTCTGTCTGTCTGTCTGTCTGTCTGTCTGTCTGTCTGTCTGTCTGTCTGCCTGTCTGTCTGTCTGTCTGTGTACCAGATGTAGCAAGCCAGGGTATAGCAGAGTGGGTGACTTGTATCCAAGTAGCAAAAGAGGGGCAAACACCTCCACCCGAGGCACAGCATCTACTGAAGGCTGAACATTTAGAAAATATTCTTGCCAAGAGAGCAAGGGAGCTCTTCAAAGCACAACACAGCCTCATGTCCCATTAACCAGGGCAGTTAATCTTGATCTCAGCAAAGTCACCCTGACAGTTAGATAAACACAATTTCTTTTTTCAACTGGGGAGATCTTGTCAAAGGACAAACAAACTAATTTTAGCAGCACTCATTCCCTGCTGGATTTTTATTGCTGGCGAAACAATATATATGGTTGGGCAATGACATGCACCTGGGTAAGGAGATGACAACTTTCCACCCCTCACCCCTGCTGAGGGAAGAGTGGGATGTTGGGACAGACAAACTATAGTCCATGACCTACATTCATACCCACCCACACAAACACCACATACACAATATGAAAAGAAGAATTTTAAGGTTTTATTATTTTATTAGTGTGCAATGTATGAATATGATGTGTGTGTGTGTGTGTGTGTGATGCACATGCTGTGTAGAGGTCAGAGGACTACTCTATGGTGCCATTTGCCTCCTTTATGCGGCAAGTTCCTTTATCCACAGGGCCACTGCTGTTCCTCTGCGTGTATTTCTAGTTTCTGCCTTTGCAAAGTCAACCCCATGTGAGTACCTGGCTCTCTGAAGAAGCAGTCCCCCGGTAGGTCCACCCAAAACCCTGGCCAAGGCTCAGAGTTGTCGACAGACTCATGTTCTGAGGGTTTAAGAAGACTGTGGGGAAAGTCATCTCATCCTTTGCAGCTCTATCTGAGGCTCACATGGGGTAGGGACATGAAGTGACTTGCTCTAGGTTACCAGCAAAGGAGACAGCTGATCCAGGGCTGAGTCCCAGAGCTCCAGCACCACACCTGCCTTCTCCTTGGGGACACAAACAATTATCACTGTTATCCAATGAGAAGCTGTGATACCTTTGTACCTGCCACATGGGTTCCTGCCTGCACCGAAGGCTACCGAACAATTCCCACATTACCTACCTGAGATCTGCAGTGACAGTAGTCAAGGGTCTTTGTTTCCACCTTCCAGAGCTTTCCAAGACCTCAAGAACAGGACCATCTCATAATTAATATAGATGATGTTCCCAAGTGTCCACATCCGAGGACAATGGTTATATGATCTCCTGGACATAATACAAGCACTAGGCTCTGGGCCAGCCTGGAGCTAGAGAGGTGAAAGACTCAGGTTCTGCCTGCTGAAACTCACAATTATTGGGGAAACAGGCAAAGAGTTCTACTCTCCAAACTGAGGGGTGTAACATGAAGGTTTAAGAGGCTGAGGTGGGGTGCGGCAGCCGCAGGTGTCAGAGTGGTGGAGAAGCTTGTCCTGCAGGGGACACTGGGGTTTACTAATGAGAAGAAAGTCCATTCAGGCACATGGAACCATAGCACGGAAGCGGGAAGGGAAAATGGAAGAGGTAAGCCGGGACAAGGAAGGAGTTTGCTGTGACTGGAACGCCAACGATCAGGGAGGATAGTCAACTGCATGGGAGCCGAGGCAAAGTGCAGGGATACAGATGGGGCTGGGAGCTCTCCATGGAGACACAGGAAGGTGAACACCAGGTAGGTGAGTACCAGGCTCCACTTTAGTTTCAAAGAGAACACTGGATTTTCCATGCTGCTATCATTCCATACCCTATTTTTAACAAGGCTTGTTTATTTATAGTTTTAAGTTTATTCATTTTATGTGCATGGGTGTTTTGTCTAAGTGTGTGTGTGTGTGTGTGTGTATCTCAGTGCATCATGTGCATGCCTGACAAGACGGTGCTGGGTCTCTTAGACTGGAGTTACAGATGTTTGCGAGCCACCATGAGGGTTCTGGGAATCAAATGCAGATCCTCTGGAAGAACAGGCAGTGCTCTAAACTAGAACTACCTTTCTAGCTCCCTATTCATTTGTTTTTAACTATGTCTATGTATGTGTGTCTGTGTGTGGGTATGTGCACATGTGGGCAGGTACCAAGCCAGAAGACCCCTTGAGCTGACATCAGAGGATGCTGTGAACCTCCTGATGTAGTAGGTGCTAGGGATCAAACGCTGGTCCCTTGGAAGAGCAGTATACACATCTCTGGGCCTTCTCTTCTGCTCCTCATGCACCAAATGTTTTTATGATGAGCATTTTTCTTACCAATATATTCTGCTGCAGACTTTTCCAAAACACCAGTTCTCATGCTGGCTGAGTCACCTTGACTTTTAGGGAATGAGCAAACCAGCTGGGTGGTCCTAATATCCCTGTAGCGCCAAAAACATTGCAAAGGCCATGTGCCAGCTACAAGAAGCCTTTTTTTTTCTTCCCTTCCTTCTTTCCTCCCTCCCTCCCTTCCCTTTGATTTTGTTGTTTTGTTTTTTGAGACAGGGTGTCTCTGTGTAGCCATGGCTGTCCTGGAGCTCACTCTGTAGATCAGGCTGGCCTCAAACTCACACTGGCTAAGGAGAAGGCTTTGGAATCCCACAGCATCCATTGGAACAAACACTAGACAGAGTTCAAGGCTGGGTAAAGAGATCCCTTCCCTTCTTAAGTGCAGTGAGGTAATACCACAGAGCCAAGTGAAACTGGCTGAATGACCTTTGGGGAAGGGACATGCCTTTTTACCTTCAAAGTTCACAGATCAACCTAGTCTGCCTCAGCATAGGGTCCTTCACCTGGAAAACAGTCAGCATTGTAGAGAGCTGGAAGCAGGGATGGGGAAGGAACCACAGGTAAGGACTCACTCTAGAGCACTTAGAGCAGAGTGTGCAGCTAAAAGGAAATGGCTCTCTGCTGCAAGAAATGAAAGCACAAGGGAAGGAGGGAAAGCACCTCAGGCCGGGCAATTACTTTTCTCCAAAGACTTATCCGCCTGTCTGCAAGCTTTCGGACACAGCTTTAGTTTAAAGTGAACATGGGCAGATGGGCACAGGTGAGATCCCTTGCCAGTAGCGACATGAAAACACCAGCACATATATCAGCAGATACGGTGTTGCACAAAGCCAGGAGGAAGCAGGAGGTGAGCTGATGGACAGTCCCAGCCCCCACATTTTAGCAGCCAAACAACATGTGCTTTCAAGGCACTCTGCGGGGTTACAGCCCAGGGTGACATTGATTCTCTGAGTTTATTAGGATGTAAATTGAGTTTCTGGACAAACCTGTAAAAGGATCCTTTTAGCTTAGGGCCTCTTAGAAGTTAGCGGGATAAACCTCCCTCTGGGTCACAGAGGGACAAGCTGAATGCCAGCCTGGCAGGGCTGCCTAATCCCTTTGAAGGCGCCGCTGGTCTTTACCAAAGGTCTTTACCAAAGGTGGGCGGGCAGCTGCTGTGCCTGATTTAAGATGATGCATGTGAAATGCAAAAAACGAGATCTCAGGGGAAAAAAAAAACGGGCCAATTTTTCTGGGCTGATATTAAAATGGCAGCACTCAAATTTAAGCAAATGCCTAGCGTTTTACCTTCAGAACCCTTCTGCCCTAAAGTTTTAGTGCGGCACACTGATGTAGCATGACACGTGTCACTCAGCAAACACTGTCATCCTCTCAGTGTTTTTACCCTCCTCACAGTATATTCTTATTTTCAAGGAAATGAAAGTCATCCCAGTTAAGGATACTAATGCATTACTTCCTGTGATGGGTCCTCTAGACTGACATAAAAGAAAACAAAACCAACAGCAGATTCTGGGGAAAATACAAGGCCAGAGCACCTTGCTCGAGTTTCCCTGTAGTGACAGGACTAGAATTACGAATGACCCCAACTGGGCAACACGCCCATACTCACACCCACATGTAAGGGCAGGGACAGGGAGGAAAGCCCCCAGCTTTCATTCTATGTCTTTATAGGCAATCCTTCAACACGCATCCACACTCTCTTTAGCCATTTGCTGGAACCCTCCTATCACCTCCTCAGGCTGAGGGATACAGGACACATTTCCTACCTTTCGGGCTGCTAGCTCCTCAGGACCTCACCAGGTTTCCAACATCTCTCTTTCCAGGAGGATGTAGGCGTTCTACTTACATCCCTAGCTTCCTCCTCCAGCCACCTGTAGCCACACTAAGCCGCCTCAGCTCTGAGCACTGGGCACATAACCCTAGCAAACAGACCTTGAAAGCTATGAACTGTTCCGCTCGGGAGGTTCTCAGCTCAAAGCACACTAGCTCCTTCCCTGGCTTTTCCGCGGTTCACATCCATCTCAGTCCTGGCTTGGATGAAAGGTTCTCTGGATGTAGAGAAGCAGGCAGGCAGGCAGGGCAGCCACAGTACAAGTGAACCCAGGAGGTCTGCAGCCTACTCTGGCTAGCCCTTGTCAACAGAGCCTGGCCCTCCAGGGAGCACTCGAGAAAGAGGTTGCCAAGCTAATCAGATGAAGCCTCAGCAGGCCGCGGGATGGGAGAGAGAGAGAGAGAGAGAGAGAGAGAGAGAGAGGGAGAGGGAGAGGGAGAGGGAGAGGGAGAGGGAGAGGGAGAGGGAGAGGGAGAGGGAGAGGGAGAGGGAGAGGGAGAGGGAGAGGGAGAGGGAGAGGGAGGGAGGGAGGGAGGGAGGGAGGGGGGGAGGGGGAGGGAAGGAGGGAGGGAGGGAGAGAGAGAGAGAGAGAGAGAGAGAGAGAGAGAGAGAGAGAGAGAGAGAGAGAGAGAGAGAGAGAGAAGCAGGGGAGAAAGACAGGCTGGAGTGGATGTGCAATCATAGGGTCTCCGGCTCCGGACCCCAACCAGGTATCTGGAGGCAAACACAGGGTATTAATTGGGATGTGGGAGTTGCAACAAATTAAACTCCTTACAAGCTAGCAGGCTCAGCATCCTCTGGCAGTTGCCCAGGTGGGTCAAGTCAGACCTTACACTTCAGCTAGCTCCCCTGCAGACTCAAACACGGAACAACAAAAGCAGTGATGTCTGCAGAGCATGGGGTGGGTGGGGGTGGGTGGGGGTGGGTGGGGGTGGGTAGGGGTGGGTGGGGTGGGTAGGGGAGGTACCAAACTGCAGACGTAGTTTTTCTGTTACATCTACTTCTTGGCGTGCCTTTGTTGCTTGTTTATTTCTAGACTGGAGGGTCTCACTCTGTAGCCCAGGCTGGTCCCAAACTTGAGATTCTCCTGCCTTCAGCTCCTGGGTTCTAGGTTATGGCTGTGCACCATTATGGGAGACATCACACCCTTTGAATTCTTATGGCTTTTGGGGTGGGACAGGTATTTTACAACATATACAATATTTCAGTAACACTGTGCATAAAATCTTAGGTACTCAGTGTTCGATTTGCATGTATACATCCACGATAGAAGAGGCCATCAGACCCCATTACAGATGGCTGTGAGCCACTATGTGGTTGCTGGGAATTGAACTCAGGACCTCTGGAAGAGCAACCAGTGCTCTTAACCGCTGAGCCATCTCTTTGGCCCTACACATAAAACCTTAAAAACAAATTCAACCAAGAGTAGCTTCGAGGCCACTACCTAAAGCAGAACTCCTGAAGTCAGATTTCTTTGAATGCAGAAGCCCAATTTTACACATTTGCAGTCAGTGGCATTGGCTCTCAGGCCTCCAGACTTCCTGCTGAAAAGGGTCTAGCATGACCGGTTGTTGAGTGGCTGTGTTGTCCCTTCAGCTGGACAATGGCATCCCCACTGTGAGACTCTCCTTTGTTTGAAGTGTGTGTGTGTGGGGGTGGTGGTGGAGGGGGGGAAGAAAGGTGGGGGGGGTTAGGAGGTGGGGTGGGGTGGGGTAGGATTCAGCAGTGGTACCTGACCACATTGTTATTCACTTGCTCCCCTGAATTCAGCACCCGGTGACTCCACCTCCCTCAACTTGGCACTGTCTTATCCTTACCATGCTCCCTGCAGCATAATGGATCAAAGAGGGGAGATGTCTGAGCAGTTGTAAAATGTGATACCCTGGTCTGTGCATCTTATGCAAAATGCATTGAGATGTCCTTTATTTACTTATTTATTTGTTTGTTTGTTTATTCATTTATTCATTCATTCATAGACACAGGGTTTCTTCTCTGTGTAGCCATGGCTGTCCTGGAACTCACTCTGTAGACCAGGCTGGCCTCGAACTCAAAGATCCACCTGCCTCTGCCTCCTAAGTGCTGTGATTAAAAGCGTGCACCACAACCAATCACTGCCTGGCAAGAGCTGCTCTATATTTTGATACAAGTCTGTGAAACACTAATTTCCAGAGGACTTCAGTTTAGCTTACCCAAGGATGTACACATATAGATTGATGTGCTATAGGAATTTTAATTTGGGGTGGTGGTGGTGCTGTTGAAGAGATGGCTCAGCAGATGGACTTTCTATTACATAAGTATCAGGACCTGAGTTAAGATCCCCAGCACTTGTATAAAAGCAGTAAGTAGGAGAGTGGACTCGGTAAATCCAGTACGGAGGTGGGGTGGTGGTGGTGGTGGTGGTGGTGGTGGTGGTGGTGGCGGCGGCGGCAGGTAAAGTAATACAGATCCCTGGATCTCACTGGTCAACCAGCCTAAGTGAGTAAGTTCTAGGTCCAGTGAAAGACCTTGTCTTAAAAACTGAAGTGTTGGTGGGCGCCTTTAATCCAAACACAGGGGAGGCAAATGGATCTCTGTGAGCCATCGGCTGGTTTGATCTAGATTGGAAGCTCCAGGTCAATCAGGGCTACACCGTGAGACCCTGTGTCTTAGGGTTTCTATTGGTAAGACAAAACACCACCACCAAAAGTAAGTTGGGGAGGAAAGGGTTTATTTGGCTTCCCCTTCCACATTGCTGCTTATCACTGAAGAAAATCAGGACAGGAACTCAAACAGGGCAGGAATCTGGAGGTACCTGATGAAGGTCGTGAAGGGGCGCTGCTTACAGGCTTGCTTCCCTGGCTTGCTCAGCCTTCTTTGTCCAGGTTCATCTACCCAGGCATGCCAGCACGTACAATGGGCAGGGCCCTCCTCATCAATCACTACGCAAATACCTATGTCTGGTTCTTACTGTGGTATCTTCTCAACTGAGGTTCCCTTCTTTCAGATAACTCTAGTTTGTGTGTCAAATTGACATAAGACTAGCCAACACACCAAATCTCATTAAAATAAAAAGAAAGGTAGATACCAGTTAAGGAATATACCTAGTGTCAACCTCTGGCTGCACAAATGTGCACATATCCACAAGCACAAACATAGATATAAACTCACACATACACACAAGAACAGGTATAAATGCCATATATAATACAAAGAAAATAATCTGGTTTATTCTTTTTCTATTAGTGTGTATGTATGTTACGTGTATGTGTGCATGTGTGTGTATGTGTGTGCATGTGTGTGCATGTGTGTATGTGTATCTGTGTATGTGTGTGTGTGTAGCCAGATTATGTGTGTGACTGCTTTGCCTTCATGACTACGTGAGCATCACATGTACGCTTTGTATCTCTCAGTGCCAGAAGAGCACTGGATCCCCTGGAAGTGGAGTTGGAGATGGTTGTGAGTTGCCATATGGGGCTGGGAATTGAACCTGGGTCCTCTGCTAGAGGAATGTGTGCTCATAACTACTGAGCCATTACCCCAGTTTTTCTCCTCCTTACATGCATGAGTTTGGGGATTGAACTCATGTTCACACGACAAGCCATTTCTGTGGCCCAAGAATTTTAATTTTTGAAAAGCTATAACTATGCTAATGAGATGCATCCTTGGGTGGGCAGTAGAGCCAAGAAGTATAACCAGTGTCCTTAGCACCTCCTATCTAAACAAATGGGCTTGTGTAAAATTTTCATCGTGGTCCATGAGAACTCTTGTTTAAAATGGGAACTATTGCACATCCTTCTGAAGAAACACTACCAGCGTTGGAAAATGGGCAGGCAGCCCCGACCCCCATCCCCACCCTGTATCTGGGATTTTGTCTTGACTGAATTCTCTTTATTGTGGTTCAACTGTTAGTGTGGATTGCAGCAAATATTTCTAGCACCAGCAGGAAGCTTTCTGTTCACCCTGTGAAAGATGAGCCGTATCCTAGCACACAGGAGACTGCTCTCTAGACAAAGCCCCTTTAAGCTCTTTCTTGGCATGAAACATGCTGAACAGAGACGCACTGATACCCAGGAAGTCTCGAAACTCAGATGCACTTAAATCACCAGGGATTCGGAGAAAAATACACTTCCCAGGGCCATGGCTTCTTGGTTGTAGGCTGTCCTTAGCAGAGTTCAAACTAAACCTTATTATTTTATTTTTTAAAAAAATACCTTGATTTTCAGAGCATTTGAAGGTTTATAAGAAAGTTGTACAATAACCATTGAGTTTTCTAGCCCCTTCCTCCCTTCGAAGTCTGGTCTCCATTAATATTTTATGTGAACGTGGTACATGTTTGCCACTGACAAGCCCATTTCATTGACAGATAACTGATGCCTGTCTTCACGTGAGCTATTCTGTGTTTTTTAGCTCTGCAAAAGTCATGCCTACAGGGGCTGGAAGGATGGCTCAGTGGTCAAGAGCACTAGCTGCTCTTCCAGAGGACCCAGGTTCAGTTTCTAGCACCCTTATGGTTCCAGGGGACCCAATACCTTCTTGTGGCCTCTGCAGGCATTAGGCTCAGATAGATTTATCCACAAAACACCTATACACATAAATCGAATTTAAAGAATAAGAAAACAATCACATATCCTCTAGACTAGTATCACAGAATATATATATATATATATAGTATATATATAATATATATACTATATATATATATGTAGAGAGAGAGAGAGAGGATCCCTAGGGCTCCTCCTGGTCACTGTTTCCACAGACATGCAATTAAAACAAGCATGTTGGTAACTCTGCCCTGGGAAGAACCTATCGGAAATGCCACCTTAAATTCTGAAATCAGCAAGATGGGCCTCAGTTTCCCTAAGAATTAGTTGTCATGCTGTGGCAAGAATATCATGATAATTTAAAACATAAATCTTCAGTAACTGATCCTGGCCTCCTCTGTGGCAAGAGGCAACGCCATCCATATTAATAGGACCTAGGTTGACGCTGATCCAGCTGTGCCCTCAACCTCAGGTCAGAATCTCAAGTCCCTTCTGAAATATCAGTTAACTAGTGGTTTAGACTGAGAGACCTCCTGACCCTGGAACAGTCTACCTGGTAGAGATCCATATGTCTGGTGAGGTCATGACTGAGGAGTATTAGCCACAACGACCTCAGAGCGCAGCAGACAACATGCGGTAGCCACAGGACACACAGTTTCTGCACTGTCAGAAGAATCCTCCCTGAGCTGGGGAAATGGTTCAGTGGGTAAAGCCGAAGGACTTGAGTTCTGACTCCACAGATCTGCATAAAAGCTGGACTTCGAAGGGTGAGCATCTGGAATCCCAGTACCACACTGTGGGAAGTAGAAGGTAGAAACAGGAGATGCTCCAGATGCTCGTGGACCAGCTAGCTATCTGGGTAGGACAGCAACCAAGGGACCCTGCTCAGACCAAGTAGAAAATAGGACACCCAAAAGCTGTCCCCTGTCTTCTATATGCACACACATTCCTGTCCACATCAAGTTCTCCCCTCAAACACATCCAACACACTGAGATATACTGGGTAAGCTTCTGGGATGGCTATACCTGTCGTTACAAAGTCTCTGACATGCTCCTCAACTCCTTAAGTGTCACATGACACAAGTTCTTTTTACATTACAGTCAGAAACATGCATGCTGGCTTTGAGAACTCTACGTTCTCTCTAGAAAATGACTAGAGCCTTTGAGGGTGGGTTCAGACACCCAGTTTTCTGCTCTGCTGGCTTCAGCAGACAGACCAGGGGAACTGCCTTTGCCTGTCTGACACCACGAAGCGAGTGTCTGGCACCATGCTTGAGGTTCACACAAGCTTCACCTAGTCTTTATCAAAACTGTAACTGAGAGAAATGCCGAGGTATCCTGAGAACAGGCAGTGAGGGAGGTTGGCTTGTAACCGAGATGCGTCTCTTCTGCAGGCTGAGTCACTAGGTAAAAATGGCCAGATTTCTGGCAGTTCCTGGGAGAGGGGAAAGCTGCAGAAATGGCTGGTTAGAGGAGCATTACTTGTAGGCATTTGTTCTGGAGGTGGCCCATGTTTAAGGCTATGGCATTCTTTTCAACAAAAACTTCAGGCAGGGGCCTTTGAGGGGTAGATGCCAGCCTGCATGCTGGGGACACAGGAATCTAGGTCTTTGACTTCACAGCTGCTTGCATGGGGCTCAACAAGGGTAAATGCAGAGATAAGTACCAGAGAGGGCTTCTTAGAGGGGGGACCCCTCAAGAGACATCTTGGAAGTATTGGCAGGGAAGCCTTGGGCTGAAGAAATTAGTGAGCATGTACACACATGCATGCATGCACACACACACACACACACACACACACACACACTCACACTCATTGACATGTACAATAATAAATTTTTTTTTTTTGGTTTTTTTCGAGACAGGGTTTCTCTGTATAGCCCTGGCTGTCCTGGAACTCGCTCTGTAGACCAGGCTGGCCTTGAACTCAGAAATCCGCCTGCCTCTGCCTCCCAAGTGCTAGGATTAAAGGCGTGCGCCACCACCGCCCGGCACAATAATAAAATTTTACAAGCATATATTACAAACAGAGTCGGCAAAGATAGCTCAGCAGTTAAGAACACTTACTGCTTTTGTGAAGAATCTGGGTTCCATTCCCAGCACCACATAAGCTGGGCATAGTAGAGTATTAACAGCACTCTATGTATGTCCACTTTACCATGATGATTGGTACAGGTATGTCCTCAGAAGGGACAGATGTGACACAGACTTGTAAGTGGACATGTCTCTTCCTATATAGCCAGGCAGCTCTTGGAGCCATGGGGATGGAGGGATGAAGTCAGGAGTTAGTCAGAAGCCAGGTGATGGAGCACAAAGGCAAACTAGCCATCTCTTTGACAGACGGTAGCCAAGAGTGGAGAGGACCAACAGCAGTCGGGTGTTGTGCTGGGCAGGCTGAGGGAAAGTACAATCTGGGAAAGGAAATGGGGCTAATACCAGGGGTCTCCAGAACACATAATTTGCCTTAAATAAACGCACCAGGAGCTGTAATCATAACAGCCATGACACACAGGCTAAGGAATGGGGTCGCTGATTGGTTTTCTTTCTATTCTTTAACTTGCTCCAATGCAATACTTTCACAAACAAGATAAGCTGACAGTACCATTTAAACATGGCGGGGGCTGGGGGAGCCGAATTCCGTAAGCCACACAGTTAGAAAGTGTGTTTGATGCTATAACCTTTAATAGATTTTCAGCCCCTGCTTTCACTATACACAAGAGATATAATGACTGTTTTGTGGGTAATAAGCTTACAATGGGTCTCAGTAGCTGTAGTCCTTTGCTCCTCTGAACCCTTTATCCTGAGGCTTGGGATCTGACTCAGAGGGTAGAGTGCTTGCTTAGCAGTGCCAAGTAAGTGGGCATACTGGCATATACCTGTGATCTTAGCACCAGGGAGGTGGGACCAAGAGGATGAGAAGTTCACGGTCACTCTCAGCTACATGTCGAGTTTGGGGCCAGTTTGGGATGAATGAAACCCTGTCTCAAAATGAATAAACAAAATCTCCTCATGGTCAGATCAGCTGCCAGAGCAGGAAAGAGGCCTGTCTGATTTTGTGCTTATTTTAACAGGCCTGGGTTAAATATTTTCTTAGAAGAATCACCTTTGGAGTCACTCTGAATGCCCAGTCTGACCTGATCTATAGGGTCCTGTCTTTCCAGGAGACTTTTCTGAGAAAGGAACACCCAGTTTTGTTCCTTTGACCATGGACCCACATTGACTCCTGGGTGAACCAGGGTATCCTGAACCCCCAGCTGGAAGATCTTCCTTTGAAGGAAGGATTCCCTTGCAATCTCTCATACATGGCATTCCAGGCTTGAAAACGCTCAGGACAGGGAGTTCTGTGTTTCTGTTCTCTGCAAACACCCCCCCATCCCCCACAACCTAACAGCGCTGATTGACAGCACATTCTTGTGCACTTTCACTGCAGGTCATCTTAGTGTTTTCTGCAGTGAAAAATGCAAGTCTAAATCCCATCTGTGGTCAGAGCTTGGTTCTTTGGGACCTTCTGTTCACTTAGCGCATATCTAGTTTCTGTAAGCAGAGATACTATGCTCTAGGCTTGGAGCACTGTGTCATCATCCATCTCCCAAACAGACCCCAGCCTTGCTTTAAACTCCTATGACCTGGCACCAAGAACACAACAAACCCTGGACACTATCCAGCCAGCAAACACTCAACTACCTCCCTTACTCCTTATTCCGCTCTCAATCCAAGCAATGGCGGGCACTAAACATTAGACACATCCAGCAGGGGGCAACACCAGAAGAGACAAAGCTGGGGTTCTCAATGTTGATAGCTCATCAGCTAAGGGGTAGGGGCTCATGAGCTGGAGTGTCCGCTAGCTTAACTTTGTGTGGGTCTTGTGCAGGGAAACCACAGTTGATGTGAGTTCATGCGTGTAAGCTGTGCTGTTAAGTCTAGAATACACTGGTTTGCCTGGGTCTCTTTAACCTCTGTCTTACAATCTTCCCACCTTCTCTTCTATGATGTCTCCTGAACCTTGAGAAGGGAGACCACTTATTTATGTCTGAACCCATTTATGTCTGAGCACCCCACAGATATTTATTCTCTGCACTTTGGATGAATAATGACTGTTCTTAAAGTTCTTAGCATCCCAGTGCTCTGAGCCCCACCCTTCTGAATGTCCCTAGCTAGCTAGTTCCTCACTCCCTGTGACTTCATGTTCTTCCTATTTGCCTTCCAATCTTCCCTCTCAAGTGAGAAGCCACACTGGCAAAGACCTGGGAGCACACACATTGAATCTAATCTCAGAGAATATTTGGCTCTAGATATTGCTACCCATGTGACCCAGCCAAGCAACTCCCTTTCTGAGCTTCAGTTTCCTCAAAGATAAACAGGGAGCTGGGCCCTGGTGACACACACATTTAATCCCAGCACTTGGGAGGCAGAGGCAGAAGGATCTCTTTGAGTTCAAAGCCAGCCTGGTCTGCAGAGTCAGTTCCAGGACAGCCAGGGTAACATAGAGAAACCCTGTTTCAAAAAACAGACATAACAGACAAACAAAGGTAAATAGAGAATGAAATCAACCTCCATCTCAAGGAACTGTTTGGCCAGTTGAAGAAGAGGTGAGACAGTCCCTGTATATACCTAGAATACCAGAGAGGATCCAAACTGTGGATCAAACAGACAAATGTGTGGGCATTGTGAATTGACTCTACAGCCTTCCACCTCCCCCCACAGAACCAACACCTCATCTATTTTCCCCTGAGTTTCTGACTACTTGAGTTGATGTAACCCTTTAAACTTGCCTACTCAAATATTTGAAATTCCTAATTGTAAAAGAGATGACCAGTTGATTACAGACACAGCTCTGGCAGGAGACCCAACATGCAGCAAAGATAAACACAAACTCCTGCTTCCCCTTCCCAAAATCAAGAAGGCCATGATTTATAGCTAGGAGGACCTCTCCTTAGATGGAGTATCATTTCATATTTGAGTCTCAGAAGGAGTCAGCCGCCAGGAGTCTAGGCCAGTGGGTCTGTTGGCCACCAGCTCAGGAGTAAGATGAAGAAACAAAGCCACGGCTTCCCATGAGCACCTAGTCTCATGACTCAGCGATGCTGGGGACCTGGAAAAGGGTACAATGCTTCCTCTAAGGCACACATATTTTCAATTTTGGTCCCACTCCCTATAGGATGCTCTAGCTTTGAGCTCCTGCCATGTTGTTCTCTGTCTCTGGGGCACAGGTGAGCCATATCTCCTGTCTCAGACAGCTCAGTTTCTTGATCTCACACAAGGCCTGTGATAGACTGAGAGGGCAAATGGTATATGTCAAAATGACTAGGCTGTTAGACCTCGGTATTCAGTCAAACCCTATTCTAGATGTTGTGATGTTCTCTCTTCAATGAGACTCAAATTTAACTCAGCAGATACTGGATATTTATTATGGATTATGATTCGATATATAGGTGGACTCATCTAAACAGCTGCAGACTTTAAAACAGAATCTGAGGAGGGAATCGTGTCTGTGAATGGCCCTATAACTTATGCTCTGGACCACTTTGGAGGCTTTCGATTTGCATGGTTAATTCCCTAAAATGAACTGAAGTCCTTCAGTCCCTATTGGCTCTGTCTGGTCCTTGGTGCTCAGAAGCAGCATGGCCTCATCGCTGAGAATGTCCTAAGAAGGATAAAGGACTCAGACCCATGGAAAACAGGGGCTTAGAAAATGAAGCAGCTTCCCCAAGCAATGGCTGGCAGGTTCTCTGACTCCTGCTGGAAAGTGTCTACTGCACAGCAAGTTGGGAGGTTGTTCACCATGAAACCTCAGCTTCTTATCTTGATCAGGACCCCGGCACACGAAGCCTCCAGTTTGAGTCTTTCAGCATGGGATTACTGTCTCAGGGCCAAGACTCTCCCAATTCCATCCAGATGCTTTTCTTCATATCCATCTCTACTCCAATCTGGTCTTCTCCAACCTTGCCACCATAAATCTGCCAAGGCTATTCTAGCTGCTGGCCAGGCAAAAGCAACTGGGAAGGGATTTGCAACGCCAGTGGCTCACATTTAAGATAAAAGCCAACATGGGATAGATTTTCTAGAAGAGAGTGGCACAAAGGCGGAGCAGGAAACGCAGGGGATCTGTGGCCCCACCCGCTGCCTCAGTGCTCTTTTTAACATGTGTTCATTTGCAAAGTGTGGGGCAGAGAAAGAAGGGCTCTGCGATGCTTTCCAGCAGAGAGTGGAGGATACAGGAGAGCACCAAGGACACAGTGGAACATTGGGAAAATTCCACTTCACAAAGGGAAAGAAACAGCAAAAGGAGGGGCCGACTTTTCATGTCTTTTGGGGGTATAAAATGTTTCCATGTGTTTAAGAAAAGTATCATATAAAATCTGAATTTTGGAGTTGGAGTTAGCACACAGAAGGGCAAAGTAAACATTAGTCCCCCACACCCATCCTCCATGTTTGACAATGTATCCAATGCTACAGGGTGGGCTATATTCCCTGCATGCAGAGATGCCCCTTCCGAGTGTTAAGTTCATGAACCATGGGTTTACACTAGAGAGTAGCTTCAACAATCCAATTTTAGTACAAAAAGGATTATCAAATGATCCACCCTGGAAAACAAATTCGCACCCCAGGGGCACAGCTAAGGGCTGGGGCTGAGATATTTGCTAAATACATGCCAACTGAAATCTACTAAATGACTGAGTATCTGGAGTGCTGATGACTGGGTCCTTTGTGGAATTCCCCGACGGTAAATACCTGAAGGCTAGCCTAGTCACGACAGACATGGATGAGCATTTGTTGAGTCTGTAAACCCACATGGGACCTGGAGATGGGAAGGGAATATTCTCCCGCAAGACAGCTGTCAGGGCAGAGCATGGGTGGAGAAGGAAGGAGAGCCCCGAGAGGTGTTGATCAGTCACCACGAGGTTCTCTGACACAGCATAGTGTGTTGTCGGTGGTACAGTTAATGCTCATATTTAACCAATATGTTGATAGGTTCCCACCTCAGCCCTGACTCATCCTCAGGAGAGGCTCCACTAGCTTCTATCATCTGAGGTCTGAGAGTGAGCTGGGGCAAGGAGATGGAGTCTGAGAACGTCTCTGAGCCAGGCTGAGTTAGGCTGTATGCACGCATGCAATGTCTTTGGGTCTTGGTATCTCATCACCATGGCCACAGAGAGTTAGAAGGATATACAGGGCCCAGGAACTCTGCCACCTTCTGTCTGAGTCATTCTGCCCCACTGTCACTGCTACTCAAAGCAACATTATCCTCAGATGAGGCTCACTGGTTTCCTACAGAATCAAAAGGCCACAAAGGCCCTGCACTGTTTCCAGACTTTTCCTAAAGGACTTTCCATGCTAACAGGAACTACGGATACCCCTAACACCAGGAAAGTCTTCTTCACTTCAGAATGTGAAAGTTTGTGAAGCCAGGGTGTTGTGCCTAAGGCCCTGGACCATTATCTGGGTTTAAAAGAACTTCTCACTCTTTTAGTGTGAAGATGTGAGCAAGAGTCGCTGCAAGAGGCTCACTGTCGAGGCAGGAGAGCAGGGTGGAGAATGAGACCTGGCAAGCTTTGCAGAAGACCTTGTAAAACTAAAGGAACTCAGTTGTCCAAGAGGATGGCTGGAGAAACCTATTCCAAACCCAATCCCTCCACTTAATAGGAGGCACAGATGATGCTAAGGAGACATGGGTTGTGTGGAGATGTACAGAGAACTGCATGTGATGGAACAGTATGTGCAGACATCCAAAAAGCCCAGACAATGTGACATGAAGACCCATCTTTTCTGTAGTAGGGACACTGGAGCTACTGAACCCACTCTTCTTGCTCCTCTCTTAGACGTGTGTCATTTCCTAATAACGCCCCTCTGTTTCAGCTGCAACTGTTGTGATGAACCTAGAACTCCCAACAAATCCTAATGCCGCTACGACATAATAATTGTACTCTGGTCTCTGCCCTTCATTATTAGCAAGAGCCTCAAACTCTCAGAGTGTCCTGAGTGATGGGGTGAGAAGAATATCTTCCGTAAACCCCTTTCCACCATACCTGCATCTGAGTTGCTGATCTATTTGTGGACGGCAGCTGGTTGTCAAAGGAACCAACCATATGATTTTACTAGGTTGGAACTCTCAACCCTACCATTCCTGGGGATGGGGGCTAGAGACTGGCTTACTCACAAGTGGTCTTATTTAAGCAGTCATGGCTACATAGGAGAATGTCCATCAAATCCCTCGACTATGGGATTCAGAGAGCCCCGAGGTTGGTGAGTACACAGAGGTGCTGGGAAAAAGGCTCCCTCTATTTCTCTGACGGTCAAGCTTCCTAATGTCTCCAAAGTCAGCAGCTAGCTGGCAGAAGGACCTTCTTGAGCTTTTGCAGGAACCTACAAGCTGGGGTCTTTTTCTGAATCAGAGATTTCTGCCATGCCCTCTTGGAAACTGCGTGAAGCAGGGCCTTTCAGGACAGCCTCCCCACCATTTATCTTGGCTTCTGGGAATAGCATACAAAGGCTTCCTCTCCTATCAGTTTGCCTGCAACAGCTTGGCAAGTTGCTTGGGGCCAGTCCTAAAAAGACAGTGAGGAGGAACAACCAGGTAAGAGCCTTTCAAGCAATGAACAAGACTTGATGCCACCTGCTGGCTGCCTGGGGAAAGACACCTCAATCAACAGCCCTATGATATTCAGTGGGGGAAGGCCAAGTACCCTGGCCCACTGGGCAAATGGCCTGGTGCATTCTGTGCTGTTTCTCCTTCCTGCTGTCATTGTCAGCAGAGGGGAAGCTCAGAAGCCAAAACAGGTGGCTGGGACCTCAGGTTCAAAAGGGCTTTGACTTCGGACACACACACATGCAGAAGAATGGGGCTGGTCTTCTGTTCTAAAGGCCAGCTGAAGCATTCATTCATTTATGAACTGTATTCTATGGGCCTGCCACTGTGTCAACCAATGAAGGTGTGTGAGCATCCAAGATGTGACCTTACTCTTCAGAGCATGTGGCAGGTATGTTTTTGTCCCCTTCAGTAGATCTCCCTTCTAGGCATAGGCATGTGCATACATTATCACAGGTACACATGTACAGGTACATGCAGAGTAGCTCTAAGGTGGTTCTCCCACAGCTGGCACAGATACTTCCCATCTCAGATGACCAGAGAGAACAGGAGGGGTCTTGGCCCTAACAGGGGAGGGGGAAGCCAAGATGTGACTCATATAGCTGAAGCCTAGACAGCAGAAACACCCTGTACCCATATAGATTGGATGCTTGTGCTGGTATTAGGAGACAGGATCCCAGGGAAGGGAGGTAATTCAGTCTCCACAAGGTCTTGTGAACAGAACTTCAGGATGGGACTGAAGTTAGATCCTTCTTAGAAGGGAAAAACACAAGCTTTTCCTTTCTTTGACATGCAAAGAGGTGGCCACCATTTTTACACTAGAAAGAAAGGTCTCACTGAAACCCATCGGCTGTTTAAAATCCAAAGTCTAAGGCACTTTATGATATCAGCCCGGGCTGTCTAAGGTATGTCCTGAAATACTGACAGAGTTATAAGACAGTCAGCGGGGGCAGGCTTCTTGATTTTTTTTTTGAGGGACTACGTCTTTCAGGAGAAATCTGCCCACCTCTGTTGACGGGGTATTGTCTACCACTGAGCAGGGGAACTTAGGCTGTGAAGATGTCAGTCTTGAAGAGCAGGGTGCTGGAAGCTTTGCCTTCTCTCCCATGCTGGTCAGCCACAGCTGAGGAGCAGCTTCCTTGCCTGTAGTACCACCACCTTAACACATCTGTACCACTCAAAGGCAGCGGGGTTACAGCAACGTCTACAGTGGCCACTAGATGACATCACAGGCCAAGCTGGCTTCCTCTAAGTGTTCAATGACAAGGACCACGGGGAGGTCCTGCCAGGGTGGGCAGCACAAATAGTCACAGAATATTAAATGCCTATTATGCCCTACTCTCTGGATTTAGCTAAGTGATAGGTACTATCCTTCTAGATGCATGGAGAAAACATGCAGGCTTATTTATACATGTATCTATGGATACACATGTTTGAGTACCTATGATTCTTTGCCTGGTGCAAATTTTTAATTTTTTTTTTTCGAGACAGGGTTTCTCTGTGTAGCCTTGGCTGTCCTGGAACTCACTTTGTAGACCAGGCTGGCCTCGAACTCAGAAATCCTCTTGCCTCTGCCTCCCAAGTGCTGGGATTAAAGGCGTGCGACACCACCGCCCGGTGGCAAATTTTTAATTTTAATATTAAGAATTTGTTCCAGTTTCATTTGGTAGGGCAAAATTTTGTTCTTAGCCCATGTTATGTGATGCCAGCCAGTCCTCATGAGAAAGGCTTACCTGGTTGTTTAGGGATGAGCCAAGGCCAACAGAACCACATAGGAGGGCAGGTCTATGGGATGGTGTTTTTCAGCACAGCCAGACAGGCTTGCTAGGGAAAGGAGCCACATGGAGAGGTAGCATGGTCCAAACACAGAGAGCTGCAGACACAGGGCTCACTTGTGTTAATGGCACACTGTGTGAGGGGCCATGACTGGGTAAGCCAAGGGAGACAGAGGAATAAACCACCGAGAGTGATCTGTGCTCACTTCAGAGCCATTTTCAAAGGCTACAGAAGCCACCAAAGGTTCTTAGAGACAGAGAATTTTTGAGGTTAAGCTGAAATGGTTGATTTTTCCAGGAAGGGATGTATATTTATACTTGAGAAGATTATACAATCCAGTGCTGCCTTTGAAAAGGGGGGAAATACTTCAAAACATATGGGTGCTAAATCTGCCTTTATAATTTTATTCTGTGCCACATGGCACTCAGAAGTTTTAGAATCAGAGCACAGGACTGACTCAGGACATCAAGACTCGCTAAAGGGAATCCCTTCCTCTGTCACTTTAATTTCTTTTCGATTATAACCAAGACTCAATTTATCGGCTAGAAGAAGCAGCCGGGTCAGATGATGATGTGTAATGTGCTTACACGCCAGGGTGTGATAAACACACAGAGGGACAACTGCCCTCTCCACGCAGCTCTTATCTAGACACCACAGGGATGCAGTTATGTCAGAGTCAGGTGCACACATAAAGAACACGGGCTACACATGAAAAGCAGTTGACACACCGAGCCAGGGCCCAGCATCACTTAAAAAACAAAGCCACAAGTTTTCAGAAGCTAGACCTAATTTCCATAGCAGGTTCCTGAATACATTTGCTGTCAACTTTGGCAAACATTTTCCTTAAAGAGTCTCTAACCTGACGAAGATGGCTGAGGCACTGAGGTCACGCTTCCCCGAAGCGGAATGAACAGCTGGATACGAGCTTGCCAGTGCACTGCTTCTAAGTCCCCATATGTTACAGGCTGATAGGACATCTAGATCGTAGTGGAAATGTTGTATCTTTGTTAGATACACATCTGTAACAAGATGCAACCCCCAAGAGAGGTCAGCCAGAACATTAACGTGTGCATCTGGTGACTGGAGAGCTTAGGGAATTTAGATGCCATGCTTGACATCATAGGGCTCACAAGAGGCTTTGGGGGTTTAAACCCTTGATGGAGTTTCTCGTCCATCCACTGTCCACTCCATCCATTGCCTCAAAAGTGACATATTGAGCAGATTCTGGAAAGCAGAAAAAGCAACCAGTCCTGACACTCACGACTGTGTTGGTTTAAGAAAAGAAGAAGAAGTGGCTTAGAAAGACATTAGGCACTGGGCACGTGAAGTTGATCTGCTAATTTGGCCTCACCTGTGTTTTCACAGATGGAGGCAGGTTTAGCAAGTGTTCCAGAAAGTTCCCAGCAGGAAGAACATTAAGTATCACCTAGGCTGCCTCCTCTGGCTTGGAAAGTCCTATAGTAGAAAGCATCCTGAAGGAAAGCACCGAGTTCCTGGGTTTCAGTTACAGGGATGTGCTTCTGCTTCTGCATGGTCTACACTTCCTCTAAGCCCTGTCCCAAATGCTGAAAGCACCAGCTTCCCAAAGCGGGGAGCCAAGGAAACCAGGGCTACAGCCTGGGACATCACTAAGCTTTGGACTGGAGTGTGCACATGTCTCCACCTTGTGGACACTGTTAATACTCTATTAAACTCAATCTACCATCCAGTAACATCAAGGATACAGAAGCCTCAGAGGAACCAGGATGTGGGCTCGTATATCACGATGAGAAAGGGAAATGACCAACTCGAGGTCAGCTGTGCTGGATGCCCAAATTGCCTAAACAATAGTACAAATTAAACTCTGTGCACTTCAGTTTTATATATACACTGTATATATGCCTGTTAACAGTGTTCACGGAAAGTTGGAAACACACAATGATTCTGACTTGGCCAGACTATGCCAGACTGTTCATCAGAGCATTGGCTTTTGAAGCTTTTCTGGATGGGAGAGATTTGTTAAGGCTGTAAGAATTTAGTAGCTCTTGATTTTGAAGGTTTTACCACCTAAAATGCTCCTAACTTCAGCACAAAATTCAAACATCTCTATGGTTATGCTTTAAATTTCTTATTACATTTTTTTCTCCTTAAACATCTTTTAGTGTATGTGTGAAGGAGAAAGAAAGAGAGAGAAAGAGAAAGAGAGAGAAAGAGAGAGGGAGGAAGAAAAGGAGAGAGAGAGAGAGAGAGAGAGAAACAGAGAAACAGAAACAGAGAAACAGAAACAGAGAAACAGAAACAGAGAAACAGAAGGGGGAGGAATAGGGAGAGAGAGAAAGGAGAGAGGGAGGTAGGGATGGAGGAAAGGAGAGAGAGAGGGAGGGAGGGAGGAA
This sequence comes from Tokudaia tokunoshimensis, assembly GCA_036184795.1. Lineage (NCBI taxonomy): Eukaryota > Metazoa > Chordata > Mammalia > Rodentia > Muridae > Tokudaia > Tokudaia tokunoshimensis. The sequence continues at coordinate 24,560,898 of BTHU01000001.1, read as the reverse complement.
GGGAGGGAAGGACGAAGAGAAAGAGAGAGAGAGAGAGAGAGAGAGAGAGAGAGAGAATATGCTTGCGCATATGTCAGTGTCGAGCAATGACAGACAACCGCTCTGTCACTCTCTGAGACAGGGTCCCTTACTGAGCCTAGAGGTAGAGAAGAAGATAGAAGCCTCTGTGACCCTCTTTCCTTCTGTTCCCCCACAGTGCCAAATTAAGTTTCACAAATCTATACCCGGATTTTTAATGTGGGTGCTGGGATTTGAACTCAGGTCCTCCAGCAATTACACTAACCCACCCAACCACCTCCCCAGCTTGACGCCTGTGCTTATTTGCAGTTGGGGCTGCAGAGATGGCTCAGTGCTTGAAGGCACCAGCTACTCTTAAGGAGGACTTGAGTTTGATTCTCAGTACACTTTGTGGGTAGCTCATAGCCATCTGTAACAGGGGTCCAATGTACCCATCAGTCCCTAGAGGTCCAAGGTCTTCTTCTGACATTTGCAGGCATCAGGCACACACAGTACACAGATGTAGGCAAAATACACATGCATAATAATAATAATAATAATAATAATAATAATAATAATAATAATAATAAAATAGTCATACTATTTCAGGAAGCAATAAGGTACTGGCAAGATGGTGTAGCACAGTGGTTATAGTCAGTGGGCTCTGGGGCTACTTTCCCTGTGCCTGGTTTCTTTCTTTCTTTCTTTCTTTCTTTCTTTCTTTCTTTCTTTCTTTCTTTCTTTCTTTCCTTGCTTATTTATCTACTTATGTATTTTAGTTTTATGAGACAGTTTCTCTGTGTAACTTTGGCTGTCTTAGAACTCACAGAAATCCACCTGCCTCTGCTCCCCAGGTACTGGTATGCTGCCACCACCAAGCTTTTTTTTTTTAAAGCCATATATTTTTAATTATGTGTCTGGGTATAGGTATATGTAGGCAAGTGAAGGTACCCACAGAGGTGGAGGTGTTGGATTCCTGAAGCTGGAGTTACAGGCGGTCGTAAGCTACCTGACATGGGTGCTGGGAATTGAACTTGGGTCCTCAGGAAGAACAATGTGTGCTCTTAATTGATGGTGACCATCTCTCTAGTCCTGGGATCTGCCTCTTAACAGGTACATAATCACTTATACATTTTCTTGCCTTCCTATTCCAGTTTCTTCGTTTATCAGTCAAGAACTATGACATCATTTACCCTTAGGATGGATCAAGATAACACATACAACTCAACATATACAACACCAGCTCAGAATGTGGCAGCCAGCAGGGGTTGCAGCCATGACTAACATGACACGACCGGTTCTATATCCCATGTCTATGGGGAACGTATATGGTTGCTAGCCCTGGCTTTACTTATCTGTAATTTTCATTGCTAGGACATTAAGGGTGGAAATGGTCTTAGGAAACTTCAGAGAAAGTCATGGGAATGGATGATGTCTCAGGTAGGCAAAATAAAGAGATGTAAATGACATTTACAACATTCCTGAAAGTGAGGCCACAAATAGACCCCCTCCCTCTTCCCTCTTGTACATTAGGTATATACGCTGATGCTTGTGAATCAGCCCCAGGTGCAGTATCATGGTGGCAAGTCTTTAACTCACGGACAAAGAACAGAAAGAAAGGGACCTTTGGTTTCTCTTCTAGCCATCCAACCATGTGTTCACCCATTCAGAAGTACCCGTTAGCTCTGATGCACACTGCACTAGGGACTCAGAGAGCATAGCAGGAGGGAAGGGGAGACAAAAATATATCAACTCAATCTTATGGTGACTTTACATAGTGTGGTACATGTTGAAAAGAGCCCACCACAGGGTGCAGAAGTGGTAAGGGCACTGGACAAGACACCCTTTTAAACGTAATGGTCAGTGGGAGGAGGCTCCTCAGAGACCAAGGAGACAGAATGTAAGCCCAGAAATGGTGCAAAGATGGTGGGGCTGGAAAGAGGTAGTGGAAAAAGAGGATGGAGGGAGGAGGTGCAACGGAGGAGAGTGAGGTGGGATGCTGAAGGGAGATGCACGAGCCCTGAGAGGAAGGAAATAGCCAGGTCACACAAGCCCAGGAGGCTAGGCTACCAGTTGGGCAGTTATTAAGAGCAAGGCTGGTATAAGGGACATAAGTAGCGGATATGCTTACATAGTAAAGTTTTGTGAGTCCCCAGTTGAGTCTGTCTACCGGCTCTTTTTGAATCACAGCCCAGCTGTGGTCTCTACCACACCGCAGAGCCTCTGGTAGTTGCAGATGAGGCATCTAGCATCAGCTCTAGAGACCTCTTAGTAAAGGCAGGCGAGAGGGACACGAGGGCCAGGTCTTCTTCCCATTTGTTTACTTACCCGCTAGTGATGTCATCAGTTCGGATGTTCTTGCTCAGGACATCACCATCACTCATGTAGCCAGGGGCGTCCATGCTGATGCCATCCAGGTCTGCTTCATCGCCTGCCTTGTCCGAGACATCCACGTGGCAGATGCTGCTGCCCCTGGAGGCCAGTTGTCTTCTCAGAGGGGCCGAGTACACATAGCGGCCTGCCTCGGCACTGATGAAGCGGCTGGCGTTGGCTCGAGGTGGATACCCGTTGCCCATTGAAGGGGCATCTCCTGCCTGGAGCCGGGGGCTCGACTGTCCGAGTCTCCAGGACAGAGGAGTGGGTCTTCCTGTGAGACTGAGGATGCTGCGGCCACTTATCTCTGTGGTGACGTTGGTGTCAAACGTAGTTTCTAATGTACTGAAAACATAAAACCAGCCTGGGTTAGGCCCCAATGGGTGCAGGTTAGATGTTTTTTTTTTAAATGTTCAGAACTAGAGGGGGGGAAAGTCTCATTTACAAAGCAGGATCAAACAACAGGCATCAAGTATCACCTGGCGTAGTTCCTTGATTAACAAGGAAAAAGAGAAGCTATGCATTTACCTACACATTCTGAAAATTCTTTTTTTTTAAGATGTGTTATAAGACACTCTTCACTGACTCTAAACACAAATGGCAAAGGCCTTACTCTGCTAGAAAACTGGACTCTTCTTTCCAGTTCAAGAAACAGAAAATGCTTAACTTGTGAAGAAGCAACCAAGGACCCTCCAACCTGTTAGTCCCAGAGTTGCTGTGTCACAGTTTTTTCTAGGGTTACAGCAGTCTGAGGTTCCTAAAACCTCACACCTCACCTCTTCCTCCTTCGCTAATGTCCCAGAGTCAATGCTGGTGACTAGGTGCCAAGAGGGGTGAGAGACACACGCCTATTCATGAAGTCACAGGATCCAACCTCAGGATCCAAGTCCTTCAAATACCTGAAGGGCAAGGAAGGCACTTCCTCCATTCGGGTGACAGTGGCTGTTTTGTCCCATTCCCTGTCCCCAACCCTGGGACTGACCTCATTTTTTTTTTTTTTTTACATCTTGGACCCTTGGGTTCTGAAGACAGTGGCTAAAACCCTGTCTACCAAGACTCATTCTCTTTTTCCTTTCTCCATCCCTCCCTCCCTGCCTTCCTCCCTTCTTTTCTTTCTTTCTTCCTTCCTTTATCTCAAAAGCTATTGCTTGTATGTAGGATATGTTCTTTTAGCTAGGCTCCTTCACTGTGTCCCCACCATGATGATGAATTATATCCCTTTAAGCTAAAAACCAAAGCAAACTTCTTTCTTCCGAATCAAGTCATTTTCCTTAGGTATTTAGTCACAGCATTGAGAAGAGTAACAGATACAGTGGGGAAGCCCCGCACTTCCTCCTTTTATACGTTCACCAAAGAAAGTGAAACTGGAGAAGCAACAGAAGAACCCTTGGGAGCCCAGCGGGTAGCCGGGGACTCTTTGATTTTCAAAGCCAAAAACAAACTGTGAGACCTCATTCTGCCAAAATCAGGGAGGAGTGCCCACAATACATCCTCCTTTAGGTTCTCGCTGAACAAGGAAAACAACCTTCCAACAAAACCATAGTTTAAACAGAGCGAAGTTTTATAAACACTTTCTCTCATCTTTCATACACGTGCATGACTAACAATATCGGTGTTGTGTATCAGGAGACCTGGTAGGAATTCAAGTTACTCAGTTTGTTACACGGGTCAAACATAGTTCACCAGTTCTTCCAACGGCATGCTGTAGTTTTGAAAAATGCAAGTAAAGTAAAGTTTAAAATGGAACTGGAGCAATTTCCTCTGGGCGGTGAACTTGGAAACCTTGTGCTCTGGGGTGGTATCTGCCTACATTAATTCCCATCCCCTCCGCTCTGTGTATTGTCTTGGATTCTTTGTGAATTCTAACACGCTTGAGGACAAGGTTATCTATTCCACTCTCAACCAAACCACTTTGTGGGTGGCACGGTGGGCAGGAGAGAAGCAGAGTTAGAAGGAGCTCCCAGCAAGCTCTCACCAAAGCAGCTCAACGCGGCCCATACCTGTGCGTAACCTGAGTTCCCCGTAAACTGGACATGGTCTCTTCTAAATTCTGTCGTAGGTCTGCGATGTTCTTTACTGTCCGAAGTCGGCGAGCCTCGGGGTCTTCTGCTGGAGAAGCAAGGGTTAAGATCAGTCTAACTCTGCTAGACCATGAGGTTCTTACGAACAGTAACCAAGTAGGGGACGGTAATCCTGATCTATGTCCAGCTGCTGCTGCTGCTTCTTCTTTTTTTTTTTTAAGATTTATTTACTGTTATATGTAAGTACACCGTAGCTGTCTTCAGACACACAAGAAGGTGTCAGATCTCATTATGGATGGTTGTGAGCCACCATGTGGTTGCTGGGATTTGAACTCAGGACCTTCAGAAGAGCAGTCAGTGCTCTTAACCGCTGAGCCATCTCTCCAGCCCTATGTCCAGCTTCTTATTTGCTGTAAGGACTTGACACTACATGGACAGATGGATGGATAGATAATGAATGGACACATGGATGGATACCTACATGTCTGTTTGTCTGCATAAATAGATGCATACACACATGGATAGATAAATGTATAGATGTGTGAACACACACACACACACACACACACACACGGATGAGATGGATAGGTGGATGCATACCTGCAATTCTGTCTGTCTGTCGCATGCATACATGGATAGATACATCATGCATGAATAGATGGATACATATGGATGAGTGGCTGGATGGGTGAATGGATACCTGCAGGTCTGTCTGTCTACATGCATACACAGATGAATAGATGCCTGAATGAAAGTGTTAAATCCAAACAGGTTCCTTCTGAAGATGTGCAGGCCAGGGCTGACCACACCTCTAGGACCACTTTTTCTGCCCAGAAGAAAATTTCCTTTGTTTCTCTGGGTACTACATGTGCCTTACAAAACCACCTGCATTTACTCGTCACTGATTATCTATACAAGGGAAAGCTTGCCTCGCCCTTGCTTCCAGCACATGTGCTGTTGACTAGCAGCTGTGTGGAGAAGTTGGTCTCCCCCATCTTCTGATTCCAGGCCTCTCAAAGGAGCACGGCCAAAGCACCAGTCTCCAAAGATAGTTGTGGGGGAAACATGGGCTATTGTTGTCACTTACTCTTTACATCGTGCCCCTCACAAGCCCCTGACGAATGCCTCAGAAGCCACTGAAAAGCAGCAGAGTTGTGGGGTAGGACACAGCCTGCATTCCTATGTCTGAATAGAACTCAGCTTCCAGCGTCTCAAGAGCACACCCATGCCACCCATGCACAGGCTAAGACACCGAGTGCCTCTCCACACAGACCTGCGTTCTGCTCTTCAGCTATGTTCTTTCATATGGCTTTACAGGAGGATGAGAAGGGAAATAACTACAGTCATGATGTAAGAAATGGATTTCAGTGTGATGTAAACATGATTTAAGTATCGTCTGGAGATATAGCTCAGCAGTTAAGAGCATTTGTTGCTCTTGCAGAGGACATGCGATCGATTCCTAGCCCCCTCATGGAACCTCGCACAGCTGTCCATAACTCCAGTTCCGGGAGAACTGACTGCCTCTTCTGGCCTCTGCAGACCCCAGGAATGCATATGGCACACAGACTACACACAGGCATAAACACTCATACACATAGAGAGGTCCAAAAAAGAGGAGGAAAAAAGGTGTTTTTCACCTTGCGGCAACTTCAAGGATAGCTGAGATCAGAGACTCACAAGGGTCTTTAAATGCCTGCAACTCATTTTAAGGGATGGGCAATACTTTAAAAAAGAAATCTCTCTATTGAAAACAGGACAAGTGACAGTTATAATATGAAGTAGCATTCATATTATATGCTGATTAGAACTTCCAACCACTATTTTTAATAGACTAATGGTCACCTAAGAAATGTCATAGAATTAAGCTTCACCCCGAGATAGGTGACAAGTTCCTTGGCCTGGCAGTGGGGTGCCTGGAGTGTAGGGGTAGAGAAATGATAACCACGTGATTATTTACATTTTTTTTAATGTAGGAGTGCTCTGTCTGCATGTATATCTGCAGGCCAGAAGAGGGCATCAGATCCCGTTATAGATGGTTATGAGCCACCATGTGGTTGCTGAGAATTGAACTCAGGACCTCTGGAAGAGTAGTCAGTGTTCTTAACCGCTGAGCCGTCTCACCAGTCCTATCCATGTGATTATTATAGAAGTAATTTACTACAGCAAAATCTGGAAGTGTAACTGTTTTGAGTTTTCTACTTTTTTAAATTCAGAGAAATTTGTGAGACATTTTTATCTGAACTGGGCTCAAACTTCAATTTGCCAGCCAAGTCTTTAAAGCACATACACATTAAAATACATTTAAAAAGAGCCAGAGGTTCAGAGGCAGGCTGGTGGAGGAGCTCACAGGTAGGATTCACCCCAAATGAATTCTAACTCTTCTACTTTTCTTCTTCAACTTAATAATGTAACATTGTGGGGTGGGGGTATTATCAAAGTACAAAGACCAGAGTTCAGGTTCCATAAACTCACATAAAAAACGTTGAATGCCAGCACTTGAGAGGTAGAGACAGGGATCCCTGGGGCAAACGGGACTAGATGGAATCAATCTGTGAGTGCTGAGTTCAGCAGGAAATAAAATGGAGAAAGATCCAGGGAGGAGCCTGGTGTCAACTTCAGGCCTCCACATATGTTGAGTCTGCACACACAGTTGGGACCACATACATGCAAACACACGTGCACACACCACACACACACACACACACACACACACACACACGAAATGTAATGGTACAATACCAACATTGGATGCCCCTTGAAATGGAGTTACAGATGGTTATAAGCCAAATGGGTGCTGGGAATCTAATACAAGGCCTCTGTGAAAGTGGCAAGTGCCCTTACCTGCCAAGCCATCCATAAAACTAAAAACTAATCCAGTATTTTAGAGTTCTAACATTTCGTTGTTGTTATTATCGACAAATGCAGCTTCATATGAAGGGCAAACAGTGTGACTCAAAGCTAAGCATTAATCTAGTCCAGGGCCCAAACAGGAGATACACCCACAAGTAAGAGATTTAGCTACAGTTCTGGGGAAGAACGAAGAGGCTGAGAGGGAGAAAACGGGGCAGGGGTGGGAGGGAAGAAATAAACTAACAGCAGAAGAAAGCAACTTAGCCTGACTCCTGCATCGTGGCAGCAGCCTGCCCAGCATTTGGTCGCAGGAGGGGCTTCACCTGCAGTCACACAGTCCAGGGCTCCTACTCACCAGTGAGTTCCTCCAGAGCAGGCTGTCCACTCTTGGTGTAGTGGCTGGGCTCCATGCTCACACCCGCTGAGCTGGACTCGGCAGGGACATTCCCCTCGGTGTCTGTCTGGGACCTTTACATACAAATCAGAGCGGACCCCAATCATCAGGAGTGGCAACCCTCACATCTGAGCCGCTTGCCATGGCCTGCTAAGCCAGCAGCCCAGGAACAGAGCTGGCCAGCAGACCGACTCTAAATAATTCAACAGCCCCACGTGGAGAGAGCGACTGAGCCCAGAAAGATGAAATATTCAAAGCCCCAAAAGAGGGGCTGCCATTTCTCAGTGAGGGTCCAACTAGAAACATGCTGGAAGGTGCCGGATGGTTTGGACATTCAGACTCACGTCAAAAAACAACGGGTAAGTTACCACGGCACCGGCAAATAAAGCATAAATACAATTCCGCTGACAATCCCTCTCCCCCCACAACCCTCTTGACACAGCTCTCTCTGAAACGGCGAGTGTGAGGCCGTCAGGAATGGGCGCCAAGCAGCTGTGTCTACCCTCCAGGTTTCTGATCGCAGCTCAGATCCTCTGACATGAAAGGTCTCATTGATCATTATTTCAACACTTGACTGAGATCTGTACTTTCCCAACCCTTCCCCCCAGGCCCTGTATTTGTCAAGCAGATTGAACCAGTGGCCGGTTGCAGGGGAGGTGTCTGGCCACGGCCGCTTTGGCTCACCCAGACCTTGCCAGCGACATTGGGTAACGTGCATGGAGGCCTGGAGTGATCCAGCTACTTTTCACCATCAGGAAGAAAGCATGCCTCTCCCCCCATTTTTGTTGGAGATTGAACCCAAGGGCCCTGTGCATGCGTGGTACGTGTTCTAGCATGGAGAAATATCCCCATGCCCTAGAATGTGCCAAAAGTGTAGATGTACTATGGAAGATGAACTGATAACTTCAACTCACCCACTGTTCTTTGTTCTTCTGTCCCACAGAAGCCATGTACCCCTAGTTCCCATAGCCACCCCTTTAAAGGTTTGTTATTATCCCAGTGTTCTTGTTTACCCACACAGCCAGAGTTTGAATTTATAAATGCCCTAAAACAGGTACAACTGCTTGGAATCCCAATGATTATAAATGAAAGCCAGGCAGGTATACAACCAGCCTACAGATGTACTGCCAAAATACTGTTTGCATTTTGCATAGTATTTTTAAAAAGTATATTAGCATGCTCTCTGTCTCTGTCTCTCTGTCTCTGTTTCTCTGTCTCTCTGTCTTTCTACATAGTTATGATGGTCCTGGAACTCACTATGCAGACTAAATGACCTCCAACTCCAAGAGATCTGCCCACATCTGCCTCATGAGTGGTGAGATTAAAGGTATGTGCCACCACACCTGGCAAATTAGTTCATGATTTAAAATTTGTGAGGTTTGAGGACTGGAGAGATAACTCAGCAGTTAAGAGTACATACTGCTCTTGCAGAGGACCCAGGTTTAATTTCCAGCACCCACAAAGAGTGGATTATAACTAACTCTGTAACTCCAGATTCAGGGGATCTGCTGCCTGTGGCCTTCATAGGCACCTGCACTCATATGCACAGCTTCAGCCACATATATGCATAACTAAAAATAGTAAAAATAACTTCAGTTGGGCAGTTGTGGCATAAGCCTTTAATCCCAGCACTTGGTAGGCAGAGGCAGGCAGATTTCTGAGTTTGAGGCCAGCCTGGTCTACAGAGTGAGTTCGAGGACACCCAGGGCTACACAGAGAAACCCTGTCTCGAAAAACCAAAAAAACAAAAAATGAAAAAAAAATCTTTAAAATTTGGGAGATTTCATATACGTATCTGATATTTTTGCCTTCAGCTAGTGGAAGGAAGGAAGGAAGGAAGGAAAGAAGGAATGATGGGAGGGATAAAAGGAGGGAGGGAGGGAGGGAGGGAGGGAAGGAGGGAGGGAGGAAAGGAGGAAGGGAGGGAGAAAGGGAAGGAGGATGGACGGAGGGAAGGAGGATGAAGGGATGGATAGATGGATCTGGAGCTACTGAGCTCAATCTTGTAGAGTGCCATCTGCTGGCGCCAAGTGGTGGTGTGCCCTCTAGAGGAGCAGGGCACCTACTTGCTTCTGTTACCTCACTGCAGCCCTGTTCTTCTGAGCATACATGTGCTTTCGGCAATGACCCTGCCATCGTCTCACAGAATGTCAACAAACTCTGCCTGAAACAGCTGGGCTTAGACTTGAGACTATCGGATATTGTGAACTGCAGTTCTTTTACTGTGCATGTAAAGATTTCTGTTTTAAAAGTGTTTTTTAGATTTATTTTATTTTACATGCATGGCATGTATGCCCTCATGTACGTATGTGTAACACATATGTGCAGTACTCATAGAGGCCAGAAGAAGGCATCAAATCCCCTAGAACTGGAGTTAATGGATAGTTGTGAGCCACCATGTTGGTGCTCGGGAACAAACCCAGGTTCTCCTATCTGGGTCTCTTCTTTCCAGTCTCTCATCACTGTCTCCTCCAAAGAGGACTTTGCCCAGAGTGAGTGCGCACAGGGAAGGCTGGCCTTGAATATCTGGGAGGTTCCTTTCCTCCTGCTTCTCACTTATTAGTCACAAGAAATCCTTCTTCCCATAGAAAAGCTTGAAATAATAATAATAATAATAATAATAATAATAATAATAATAATAATAATAATAATAAGTGAATGTTTGCATTCTAGTCTGCCAAAGAGCTCAGTCAAAATGAATATGGAGCAGCAACGGCAGTGGCCAAACACTCGCATGTTTTAATGTGGTTAGTAAGAAGCTGACAAGTAATCTGAATGTGCATCACCTCGCGGCACTGTGAATGCTGCTAGGATTGCCCCAATCCTACCTCCACACTTCAGAGAAGCCATGCATGCAGCCTCACCAGGCCTCTACTGAAAGACGCCCTGGTGTTCTTCTCAACACTGTTAGCTGAGCTGATGGCTGAATAAAATAGAACTGTCTGCCAATCAGAGGAGATTGAAGGCGGAACTGGGCAGAAGAGAGCAAGCATGGGACAAGAGGAAGCCTGGCGTCATCCCTGTACTGCGTGGATGCTGGCTATCTTTCTCCTGACATCTCTAGTGACAGGAAGCCTGAGAGTTCACAGCACAATTCAGGCAGGGAGAGAGGGAATATCTAATTCTTTGGGGAGTTTCACAAACATAAGAAGCTGAAAGTGTGGGTGTGACTACACACACCTGAGCTTGTGCAAATGGACCTATGTGAACACATATTTGCATTTGGCATGTGAATGTGTAATTGTGGCTGTACTTGCGTGCAGCTGTTGATGCATGTGCTTTGAGCGTGTGTACTCAGTTGTGTTTCTGTGCTTTGGGAGTGGGCAGAATGTGACACTGGATCATTTTGCTATATGCACAGGTTTTGGGGCCACCTAGTTGTGAAGTGGGATCAAGTACACTATCCCTCTCCAGCACAGGACCAGGGTAAGCCCTGTGGGCCAAAGTTCTCAGGTTCCCTCTCAGTAGGACAGGAGCTTCCATGAGCCCAAAATGCTCATCCACATGCTACGGGTGTCTGTCTCAGCGTGGGAGTGGGGTAGGGGCAGAGCGGAGTGACTCAGGACAGAACAACAAGGCACATATAGCACCTAGTTCTACTTGGGCTGCTGGGGTTCTACAGATGCGCCATCAGAGATGCAGGACTTCTGAGACAGGAAAAGGATGGCAGACTTTAGCCTAATCCATTTCTTGTTCTAGAATGGCCCTTGTCAATCTTATTACTATTACTACAACTACTACTATTATTATTTTTATATTTTTATTATTATTATTATTATTTGTTTTTTTTAAAGATTTATTTATTTATCATACATAAGTACACAGTAGCTGTCTTCAGACGTAACAGAAGAGGGCATCAGATCTCATTACAGATGGTTGTGAGCCATCATGTAGTTGCTGGGATTTGAACTCAGGACCTCTGGAAGAACAGTCAGGGTTCTTAATGGCTGAGCCATCTCTCCAGCCGTATTATTTGTCTTTTTTGAGACAGAGTTTCTCTGTAGCCCTGGCAGTCCTGGAACTCACCATGTAGATCAGGCTGGCCTTGAATCTGGAGAGCCACCTGCCTCTGTCTGCCAAGTGCTGGGATTAAAGGCATGCGCCACCACTGCCCGGCTGGCCCTTGTCAATCTTACCTCTTCCTCCTTCATCTGTTCTCAGAGAGCCCCAGGAGGAAATAGGCATTGCCAGACTCAGCATGCTCCACACCAATGCCACCCTAAGAAATTTCACGTAGCAGAGTAGTCTTAAGTTCACTTAGCATAAGTCACAATTCATTTTGCATGACGCCTGTGCAGCCAGCCACCCTGCATATTCAGACCTACATGCTTCTAGCGCTTCTGAAATGCTTCCGTCCCCACAGGCCTGGTGAAGCCTTCTCTCATCCTGGGGTCAGCTCACAAGGGTACCCTGCCTCAACGCTATCTTGCTACAGTAGTTGCCCACTTGAGTGCACCAGGATAGAACTACGTGTGACTTTAGCTGTTGGCTCACATGCTCTCCCGGTCAGTCCCTGCATGGACAGAGCCAGCAGTCAGGCTCTTTCTCTTTACCCAGGGGTAGCAGGCGCTGCCTACCTGTACAGAAAAGGTGCGACCGTGGCTGTGTTGGGATGGTTGTATTGCTGCTGAGGCTGAGGTAGCTGAACACTGACGGTATTGCTTCCAGTGGTCTGTGTGGTCCCGACGGAGCCGCTGACAGTTTGGCTGCTGATGCTATGGTTCAGAGAGCTCCCTCCGGGGCCTTTTCCCTCTGAGGATGCCAGGCTGGAGGAGGAGCTAGAGTGCCTGCTGTCCAGCTGGGGCTTCTGGGGAGGCAGCCCCGAGCTCGGTTTTCCTCTGCTCTTCTCTCCTTCCTTGGGAGGTATGGGGGCACTTGGGGACTTCCCAGGCATGTTCTTCATCCCTGGTTTTGGTATGCCGCTGTGGGATGGGGCCGCAGCCTCCTTCTTGGTGCTGTTGAGCTTCCCGCCTTTGGGGATAAAGCTGGCGATCTTGGAGGACTTTTTCGGCATCTCAGTTGCAACCACCCCACCGAGCTCTTCCTTGGGTTCTTCCTTGAGGTCGGGCCTGTCGGTCACGGAGACTCTCTTGGTGAGGTCCTTGCCCTTCTCCTTCTCCTTCTCTCGCTGCTGTTTCTCCTTCTCTTTCTCATTCCCCTTTGGGGAGCTCTTCTTATTGGTAAGCGCCCTGCTGAAAGTCCTCTGTGCAATGCCCTTGAGTGCAATCTTGGGGCTGCTGGATGCAGGGCCTGCAGTAGAAAGTACCCTGTTAGCGGCCTCCAACTCTTCACTCTCTTCAAAGCTGGGCAGGATCTCTAGTCGCTCACAGCTCGTGTCCCGGGATGCGGAGCCCTCGCCTGCTTTGGAGCCTCCCTTGCTGTTGAAAAGTTTGAGCTTCTCCAACATGGATTTCTGATTGTTGGGGGCAGGCTTCACAGCTTCAGGCGTGGGCCTGGGGGCCTCGGGCCCAGCGGGTTTGACGGACAGCATGGATGACGTGGTACTATGCTTCACGCTGAGGGACTTGCTGCGCCAGGGCTTGGAGGTCATACTGGGCTGGGGGATGGCGGAGGAGGAGCAGTTAACAGGGATGGAAGGGCTGTTCTCCAAGGACGCAGGTACATTTTCGCTCATTCCGGGATGGGAAGAGGCTGAGCTTGCCAATGGCTCTGCAGAGACAGGGAAGGGAAAGCGACCTGAGTCATAGTCACTGAGCTACATTGAAGACTCAGGAAGATCAGCCATGGCTACCCAGCCAGCCATTCCCCACCCATATGCCCTGAAGTTCCGTTGCTGGAGGTGAGGAGTATCTGTGGTTACAATTTAAACCCAGTTCATCCCCCTGTCCTCCGACGCTCGCTGTTCACACGGCACCTCCCCCAGCCTCACCACATCTTGGTTGTGTCTGTTCTGTAAACACATGCCAATCTTAACAGTACCATGCAGAGCACAACTAAGAATGTAAATAATCTACCGGAAAGAAAGAGAAAATCCTTTACCGCCACCACATACCAACTCCTGTGGTATTTGAGGGTGTAGGGAATAAATGCTTTAAATGACTCAACCCAGAATTCCAGTTGTGAATAATAGTCAAGAAGTATCCAACTTTTAGAAGACAATTTATCATAGACATTAAAACAGACCAAAGTAAGTAAAAATAGAAACTAAGGAGAAACCAGCAAATTTAAATGAAAAATAGATTATTCATAAAAGTTGCTAATTCTTATGAAGATTTTTCTATGTTAGCACTTTTCCTTCCTTCTTTGCTTCCTTCCTTCCTTCCTTCCTCTCTCACAACAAGATTTCTCTGTGTAGCCCTGGCTGTCTAGCAACTCACCCTGTAGACCAGGCTGGTCTTGAACTCAGAGATCTGCCTGCCTCTGCCTCTTAAGTGAGCCACCATGCCCAGCCTAAAGAATTTCACTTTGTCCTAACCTGTTCAGGGAAACAGGTGAGGCATATTCTCTGTATTCACTTGGGAATTCACAGTGGAGAGAAATGAGTTCTCTCCAGTGAACACTTAAAACCCTCACATCCCAGAGTGGGCGTGAACCACCAACCTTTCCGTTAACGGTCAAATATGCTGAGCAGTTGCGCAATGGAGACATTATGTTGGTGTTTTTTTAAAGGCTTACAAACAAAACAGACTTAAGAGACCTCCTTTTACTTAAGAACACAATGTGAACATGTGCCCCAACCCCCATCTCTAAAACACACACACACACACACACACACACACACACACACACACACCACACACACACACACACACACACACACACACAGAGAGAGAGAGAAGACACAGGTTATCTGAAAGTCAAGGCTTCCCCTTTGGCACTCAATGCATGTTTCCTTGCCCACAGTCTTTTCTCAGAAATCCACGAAGGTATTTCCATACAAGTGCCAGGACCACTCTGGGAAGTGTGGGCTCCCCTATTACTGTCCTGTCACTTACCACAGTGGCCCAGCATCAGAGAGCCCTCCAAACTGCAGCCCCTTCTTCAGACGGAACTGCCATGATGCACCCGTGGGTCCAAGTGCCAGTAGCTGCTAGAGAAAGTGGCCGGAAGACAGAGAAACACCCCCTACTGAGCCTGTCCCCCACCCCCAAGCCCAAGCCCAAGCCCAAGCCCATCAACCCCTTAAGAGACCACTGCTTGCAAAGTCACAGTGACAGGACTTACCTAACAGCGGCCACTTTCTCCCACAAGGATTCTCTAGGAGAATTTCTGCAAGCGGAGAGGCTGCCCTTCCAATTGTCACAAGTGTTTTCGGTTAAACTGCTCATGTTTCTAATTAACTTTTGTCATCCGCAACTACTCCCGTGCCCAGAAGCCTGTCAGGATTAACGGCTGCTTCCTCAGCTCTCTTTCCTCGTCCCCCCCCACAACTCCCCTTCCTAATACCTATGGTTCTGCTGCCTTCCAGCAACAGAGTAAACTGTACATAGAGCCGCTTTTGATGATTTAAAAGTCAACGGCTGCTAAGGCTGGGTCAAGGCAGCCCTGTGTGGGGCGCAAGCGCTGGGAGCCGGGCAGCCAGGGAACTGGCTGAGTCTGCCCGCAGCTGCGTGGGGAAGCCACAGCTCTGGGTGATCCAAAGCAGACCTCCCAATGTTTTAAAACACATCCATCTTCCTGACTTACTGGGGAATTTGAATTTGGAGGGGAGAGTGCTGCACAACTCCTCCACCAAAACTCACGGGTGTAGCTGAAGCTTTTCCTGGGTAGAACCAGAGACTGGCTAACAAAGCTACCCACACCATTGGCTTGACATAGGGTCTCCTTGGCATGGCCCTCCCTCCTGAGGGGTGTCTCCTGGATATCTGGAGGCGCACCACTCAACATATTGTTAAATGGTGTTCCTGTTCCCCTTTTACAAGAAAGGAAACTGAGACCAGGCAGGGCTGTTTATGACTGTGTTCTTTCAGTTAAAATGGAATACCTGGGATTTGAACCCAGGACTCCTGATACAGTACTCTCAGAAACACCACAGTAGTGACATCTATTTGTTTGTTTTTGGTTGTTGTTAAAGGCATAGCCTCATGCATCCCAGACTAGCCTTAATTTGCTCTATAGCTGAGGATGACCTCCTGCCTCTATCTTCCAATTTGTATGTAGGACTGGGAAATTAACTTGCTGCATGCTAGGAAATCTCTCTACAACTTGAGTTCTATCTCCAGCCCATCACCTCCTTTTAAAGAAATGCAAACCTCAGTCTCTAATGCCTAGAGTGTTTTTCAGACATTGCCTTTCCTCATGCCTTACCGATGATGATATCCATGATGAGGGTAGTCATGCCCCCCAGCAGGAAGCAGCTGTACCATAGAAGAGGCCCTCTGGCTAATGAAAGTAAGTTTTCAAGTCAGGGACCACTTTTCCTAGCAAAATTGCCTTTCCCTTTCCCTGGGATCTTAGCAGAAGTTGAATGAAACAACATTCATCCATCCATCCACCCACCAGCACACACCTTTCCTTCTACCTAATCATCCGTCCTCCCGCTCCCCCTCCTACCCCCATCCACTCACCCACTCATCTTTGCTCCCACCCGCTCACCACCCATACACTCAACATGTGCACGCCAACAGTCCCTTATTTATCAAGCACATCACACACACCAAATGCTGTTCCAAACACTTGGGACATGTCCACAACAAAGCAAAGATCTTCTGCCTTTATGAACTTTATATTTTAGAGAAAGGGAACAGGAAATAATTCATCAACAGTCTGAAGATAAGTGCTAAAGAAAAGTAAGGCTGATTTGTAAGAGAGAGGATTTAGCTGCAGGCTATGAAGGTCTCTGAGATCGAAGCCAGCTTTGTCTACATAGTGAGTTCCAGGGTTACACAGCTAGACCCTGGGTTTTAATAAAAGGAATGAAGACAAACTATTTCTACTATTTCTCTGGAGTCTTTTCAGCTGTGCTCACATTCAAATCCTAGTGAGCCTTTAAGTAGCCTCAGGAGGTCAAGCCATGGGCATTTTTGTCCCACTGGGAACCACATGGTGAGCCTCACACGCTAAGTCCCTTCACTGTTCTGTGTGGTAATGCATAGGGTATTTCTTCATTCTCAAATATTCTCCCTCGTGTTTACTAATGGAGGAAGCTGTCTGGGACAAGGTATTGTCAACTTTGTTAATTCAGAAATGCTGGTGTCCTGGGAAAACAAGCCTGGAGGATGGAGGGAGGGGTGGGCTTCTAAATGAAGAGAGCTACTCTAATAGCTAAGAGCTCTTGCCTTTGTTCTCATGTAGATGGGCCTTCCCCTTCCTTACAGCAAAGGAATGTGTTGGGGAGGAGGGGGCAGGAGAAAAGCATACAAGGATGTTCTGGATATCCTATCCCCCACGGTGCACATGGGCCACTGTGGGGAAGCAACATGCTTTTCACAGCCCACAGATGAATTATCTTTATCCTTTTCAAGGCATACTGCACCTAGCCCATGTATAAATGAACCATTTCATGTTTATTAAATATACGTTTAAGTTTCAAGTTGACTTAAAAACATGACGCAGAGAACCACAAATGGTTCAGAGAATTGGTGAGAATCATACAGGCTTGTGAGCGAGTCAGGCTGAAGAAACATTATTAAATAAAAAAAAACTTATTTTTATATTAAATCTATTCCTTTGTCCCACGTCATACTGGCTTCAAAAGTCATCTGATGGCTACTCTCAGCACTTGGTCCGCTTATGTCTTTAAGGGTATGGAGGATATTGCTGAGAGTGACCAGGTCAGCAACACGGCCTAGTGTTGATGAGTGCAAATACTTTTAAAATAAGCACTCCATGATTCACTCAGTAGTCTGTGAACATGTATCTGTATATGGAGATAGACAGTACTGAGATACTTCTTAAAAAGTTACTATCTGCCTGCCTGCCTGCCTGTCTCTCCGTCTCTCCCTCCCCTTCTCTCTGTGTGTATGTGCGTGTGCGTGTGTGTGTGCACTCTCGAGCACGCATCTGCATGTGTGTCCTGGCATGCGCATGCTTGGAAACATCTTTCTGAAGTTGATTCTTTCCTTACACCATATAGGTCCTAGGGATCCAAGTCTGCACACTGAGTGCCCTCATGTTCTGAGCCATCTCACCCCCGCCCCCTCTCTTATTGTGTACAATAAACTCTGATATAATCTACTCTAGTGTGATGTGTATGATGCTATGGGCAAGGACTATGGAGTAGCTCAGTGTATGAAGAGCTTGCCCTCCCACCCCAGAGCCCACTTACAATCCTCAGCATGGGGACTGACACCTGAGAAACTACGCCCAAGGGGTTGCCATCTGTTCTACACACATATTTGCATACACACACACACACACACACACACACACACACACACACACACACACAAAGATGGCAGAGGCCTTTATGGATCATCCTGACCTACTCATGGTTTCCCAGTCTGGGCACCTCAGTTCTAAAAGACCAATTTCCATAGTCCAACTGACAAACCACTACATAAAGAGAAAGTCTCCTTCGAAACATCGTGATGCCTTTGAAGAAAAGGAAAACCTTTGGGCTTTTTTTGGCAAGTAGCCTCAGCCTTCTCTGACAGAAACCCAAGTGCTCTCAAGGAAAGCACTGTTATCCTGAGCGCTTTTCCTTCTTTCCTTCAGCAAAGGTGAGATGCAGCCCAGGACTCTCCTGTCCCTGGGTTTCGGTTGGGGAACCAGCCGTTGGTGGTCTGTTCCTAAAGCCAACAAGCACAAAGATGAGTGTATTCCAGGACAGCTGACCCCAGCTCCTGTCATTGCTACGGTGACTTGAAACCTGGCTGAGGGAGGTTTCCTGCCTAAATCTTCTCCAAAGCTGTTGGGGAATAGATCTGATAATCCGGCCTGGGAAACTGTTTGCAATTTCCTATAATTTGTCAAGGTGTCAATCTTGAACATTCAGATTTCTGAGGATAATTGAAACCAGTTGAGTTATCCTAAGTGTACGTTTTTCAGCACAGCTTAGGTTGGTGTCATTGTAGCCCTCTGAGGCACTACATGGGCATGTGGATGGGGCTCTGTTCAGTGGCTCCGCAGGAAGAGTCTAGAGCTGGCTGAAGGAGCCTTCTCTATATTGTTAAAAGAACTAATCATCACCACCATCGACATCACCATCATTATAATTAATTTTCGCTTTTTAAAAGCCAGGTTTCACATCATCCAGACAGATCTCAAACTCATTATGTTATTGAGGATAATCCTGGGCTCCTGATCTTCCTGTCTCCACCTTAGTAGATTAGGACGACAGGTAAACACTGACATCATCTGGCTTCAGTGTCTACTATCAAGGAAGAGACTGGAAGTCTCTCTCTTTCTTTCTTTCTTTTTTTTTTGGTTTTTTGAGACAGGGTTTCGCTGTGTAGCCCTGGCTGTCCTGGAACTCACTTTGTAGACCAGACTGACCTCAAACTCAGAAATTCACCTGCGTCTGCCTCCCAAGTGCTGGGATTAAAGGCATGCACCACCACTGTTCTCCAAAGACACTCTTTCTGCTGACTGCTTCTTGAGAAACATCCTTTTTAAAAAAAAAAGGAGAAAAGGCAGGCACAACGATGACCACGGAAGTCAGATACCAACCTGGGCTGGGGCGGGAGGATCTTGGCTTTGGATACACACATGTCCATAATTCCAAAGGCTCCTAGAAGGTCTGAGCTAGAATACAGACTATGATCTAGAGTCTAAATCCTGTAATCTACTTTGTAATGCATAGCCTTCCAAAATCCCAATACCATTCTCCATTTTTTTTTTTGCAGAAATGCAAAAAGGTAAGCTTTTCTGTCTTATATGAGCCACTAATTCCCCAGTGTCCCTTGTGATTTTTTCATTTCAGAGGAATAATGTATTGTCCTCTCAATGTACGGGACAACTATGTTGGGTCCTTTTCTAATAAACAACAAGGTAATAATCATTTCTCTTCAATGACTTGTTTTTAAATAAAACCTTGTAAAACTATGAGTAACAAGGTCATTTGTTTTTCTGCTAGTACCTTAAAAAACACAATATAAGAAACTAAGGAAGCATCATTCCATTTCCAAAGCCATGCTCCCTATCTCTTCTCTGAGGAGGTTCAAAGGAGGAATCTCTCAAATTCTACTCCTGCTGCAAAGAATTGGGAAGTCAAATGATGAAGTCTGGCTTATGTTTCATCTATAACTTTAAAAAACAAAATCAACTTTTCAAACCTGCATCTGTCTGTTGGTCCATCTCCGGTTTTGTTGTGCTGTCCTCTCCCCACTCCCCCACCTCCATCCTGTACATCAAAAGATTTGTCACACATGAAATTTTAAGTCCTTCCAATTATATGGATGAAGAGAAGAGACCTGGTATTCAGCTGTGGCATTTGAAGGAAGCCATCCCATCCCTATAATACCTTTCCTTTCCTTGTTTTGAGACAGGGTCTCAGTTAGCTTAGACTAGCCCAAACATATTACGTAGTCAAGGATGACCTTGAACTTCTGATCCTCCTTGCCTCTCCTTCCAGAATGCTAGGATTTCAGGTATGTACAACATGCCTGGTTTTTGTAGCATGGGGTACTGAGCCCAGGGTTTCATCTATGATAGGTAAGTATTCTACCAACTGTTACCCCAAGTCAGGAAGATACTGTTAAAAATGGAAGGCATCTGTTTTCTTATCCTTTGAAGCCACAGTACCCTGAAACACCTTCTTTCTCTATTCAACTTATTCAAAGCCCCATGGAAAATCCTTCTGCTTTAGTCGATCAAGCCATTTCTCTATCTTGTACCATATATGGCCACAAGAAAGAACAAAATTGGCTGTGGAAAAGCTGCTCCTTTTGCTTCCAAGGGTGGATGAGATTTCACAGAGAGACGAGAAACTCTTTACAGGGGACAACCCATTCCTCAGGACATCACTGTCCACAGCCAGCAGCTTTTTGGCAGAGAAGAGCTGCTGTGTGCTGTGTAAATGCGGCCTTCTACCACAGTTAGGCAAAATTCTTTGCAAAGTCTCCTTACCCTAGCACACTAGTCTTTCATACTTTGTCCTGGTGTAAAGGGAGGCTGCCCACAGAAGGAGACTCCCAACCAGGGTTAAACAAAGATAGGTACTTCACTGGGATCCAGGCAACAGGCAGGAACGAGGAAGAGGAGTTCCTAGTCAGGGAGGTTTGGAACATGTAGGGTAAATACTGGTCAAACTGTTTTCTTGTTTACAGGACTTCTTAAAGCCTCTCTGGCATTGGGACTGTCCAAAAGTTAATGAAATTGTATCTTTTCATAAATGTGTTTTTTGCCACAAACATTATTTTGTGTAATGGTTTAAGAAAAAGGCCTATTATGCTAAAAACTGACTAATGGGTGGGAGGCCCAAATGGGATGCCTAGCCCAAATCAGAAAATGGGTCAGCCCACCAGCTCACAGTGGGAGCCAGGCAAGGCAGGCAGGAGGTGGGGACCCCTGCTTCTACCTGGGTTGCACTGTGATTTGTCACCAGAACAAGGCTGTCACAAAACCCTACAGAAGCCAAGGCAGTACCAACTCAGGAGTAGCATTCAGAACAGAGAAGATAGGGCTCTTGCCCACTGCACGGTGTAGACCACACTAAAACAACGAAAGCAACATCTCAGAATGCTTAGAGAGTGTTCTCAGAGAAGGTCATATTGCTCTCTCTCCCCAAAGAGGATCTTAGCCTTTGGGAAGTAATGATATTTTCAGCGTCTCACACTCAGTAAAATGGCGTTGAACATGAAATCCCTGCATCTGCAGTGTGACAGGGCTTCCACCCTGTCTGCCCAGAATATCTGGTGACAGTCCCTCGAAGCTGCACCTGTAAGCAGCTCCTAAGCAGCTCAGCACACACTGAAGTTGAGCGGTGGCTCAAGTCTGTGTTGGGCAATTACAACCCTCCAAGGACCAGGAGTAGTATGAAGACGACCTGATATTCCCCAAGGTTGTTCCCCTTCCCCTCCCCACCCCAGGTTTTTGCCTAATGACCCTGGGCTGAATGAACAACAACAAAAGGCAAAGAAATACCCTTCAGAGAAGACTCATGATAAAGAAAATTGAGGACCCATTACAGTACTAGGTGCTCAGAGCATACCAAGGGACAGCCAAGGGTGGTAAGGCTGGGTGTGCCTGCAGCTACCATGGAAGAGGAGAGCAGTCAGCCTAAGTTTACACCTCTGCTCCATGTCTCCATGTAGTTCTCTCTTCATATGGGTTTATTTGATAAAAAGTTACCATGGTGAGTGTGTGTGTGTGTGTGTGTGTGTGTGTCTGTCTGTCTGTCTGTCTATCGCACATTAGATATTGAAATGTGTAATAGCCAACATTTATGGAGCATTTTCTTCTGTTGGCTTTTTCATCTGCATTATAAAGCTATTGTGGCAGATAACCACTGTCCCATTCTACCAGTGGGGACACTGAGGCTCAGGGATGGAGTAAAGGATCTAAGGTCAGATCAGAGGTTGGTAACTTCATTGCCAAGAACACAGGTTTCAGTGGCACTTTCTACCTTCCTCAACTTGAGGCAAGCTACAAGCCTGAGCTCGTGCTCATGAGATGGCTCAGTTGGCACTTGAAGCCAAGCCCGACGACCTGCATTGGATCCTCGGAACCCACAAGGTGGAAGGAGAGAAACAATTTTTGCAACCAGTCTTCTGACCTACACATGCCCAGACATACATGATATATGTTACAAACAAATAAACCAACCAAGCAACAAACAAACATGGGCCCTTCTTCTGGTCCGAGACACAGGTTTCAGAGACTACAGCATCATCTGCTAACCTTTAAGGCCTTTCCTCAGAAAAGCGAGTTTTCCCCTCCAGGAGGTTCATTTTAAAAATGGGAACGTCAAATGGTTTAGTAATAATTTAAGTATGGTTTTTGTTCTTCAGAATTTAGGATGCTGGCAAGATGTAATCTCTCTGCTGTTAATATTTTTTTTTCCTGTCAATCAAACTCAGAAGCCAACCAAAGAACTAGCGTATTGTATTCCTCAGGGGGGATTTCATGCAGAAGGCGAGCGCTGAATTGGACCATTATTCACTATCTGTGATCATGTTAGGCCAAATGTGCAGGAGCCAGAGAAAAAAAGGCAGTCATTTATCCTCATTCTGCCAAGTATGCAGACACTTGGTATCGGATAGATCAAATAATCTCAGGGCTTCATGAATGTCACTGATCCACACGGCACTGCCAGACTTCTGAGCCTTTCTCCTGACAGTTGTCCTCTTAATGGAAAAACAGAATTCTTTTTTAGAAACGAAAACGTCTGTGGTGGTAGAAAAAGCCCCCAGACGCTGCTCAGCAGCCTGACTCCCAGAGTCAGGCAGGATGGGATTCCTCTAGGTGTCTGCTCTGGTTTCTTCAGGGGGCCTGGCCCTGACCAGGTGGCAGCAGAATAAGGGTTTGAAGTGAAGCACTCACTTGGTGACTCTCTGAAAGGCTGAGGTGTCTTTTACAAATCAGATAACCATGGTGCAAGGTGTACAGAAAGCCAAGGAGCATCTTTTCCTACTCCATGGGACCCAGGCCACACAGCACTTTCCCGGTGGGCCTAAGTCCAGCTTACCAACTTAGAAGTCACCTTGAGTAACTTCACCTGGGGAAGCTCCTGCTCACTCATAGGTAAAAGCCCTGATGACTACCACTGGAGTGCCCAAATACCTTGCTAAGTCCTTTAAATGAATTCACTTCACGAATTCATTTAAAATCATGAGTTCTCACCTGGGAAGATAGCTTAGTCAGTACAATCTTTGATCTATAGGCGGAGGGAACCTAAATTTAATACCCAGAACCCACATGAAAAAGAGTCAGGTATTGCGTGTGCACCTATAACCCTAGCCCTGGGAAGGAGAACACAGGAACTCTCCAGAGCTCCCTGGCCAGTCAGCCTAGATGAACTGGCGAGTCCCAGGCCAAGGAGGGACCCTCAAAACAAACGAGATGAACTACTTGAGGAATAAAACCTGAGACTGACCTCTGGCCTCTGACCCCTGGCCTTCTACACACATGTACACGCACACACATATAAAACAATAAAAATTAGGATGACTTATTATTTCATACAAGCACCTTATGGGATGAGTTGACTACAGCTCAGATGTGAGCACCTTGCCCTAAGTACTAGCTGGTCTGAGGCTGAGTAAGGACTGGAACACTGAAGTCAATGCTCTTCTTAGCAGAGTCCCCTCAGTAGGAAGAGTGAACACAGCTCTCTCCCTTTCTCACAGTGAGCAAAACGGTGTTGCAGAATGCAAACACTTCTGTACACACTAGTGCACACATACACATGCATGCAAACACACATTATATGCACATGCACACACACATACAAACCCACATACACATACACACATATACATACATACAAACCCAAATACAAATACACATGCATGCAAACATACATACATACATATGAATACATACACACATACACGCCTTCACTCTCCACTAATGTCAAGCTTTCTTAACATTAGCAGAGTGGAGCTATATCATGTTTCAGTGCCATTACTGTCAGTCATAAGCTGAGCAAGACCAGGTGGCATCCCAGAACCTCTCTCTGATCTTCAGTACCATTGTACACCCAGGGCTGACTACAGACGCCTGGCAAGCCTCTCTTTGTTCCTCCTCTCAGCCAGCACCCGTGCACTTTGGCCACCTTACCAGGCTTGCTGGAGGTGGCTCAGTTGGTGCATAGTTCCCTGTCTAGTGTGATGAGTCAGTCACTCCTGGCAGCATCTGGTTTGTTCTGGTGAGAATCTCAAAGCCTTTCTCCATGAATGAGAGCAAGCAAAGATGCATAGAGCTTCTAGCTACAGCGGGGAAACCTGTAGGTCCACTCTCAGACCAGGTTGTAGCTTTCTAGGCTTTACATGCAACTGAGCTTCCTGCATACTGTTCTAGAGGGTCTTTGCCAAGCCAAGTGATGGATTCTGGATGTTCGGAAACCAGGGATATGATTACAGCTCCAGGTCATTTGGCCGTTTGCCCTTGGAATCCTAGGGCAACCACAGGCAAGGTGCTCGCTCCTTGCCTTTGCCTGATCCCGTCCTAGGCCCGTGTCTTTTCATTCTCAGCCTTTTGTTCCAGGTGCTGAGGCTAAGAACAAAGAACCTATAGTTTAAACCTTCAGGGGGCCCAGCTCTCAGCAAAGTGATGGACAGGCGCGTTGGAACCTAGTCAAAGGAAGTGGGTCCCTAGGGCTGTGTCTTGTCCCTGCATTCCCCTACCTCTGTCTGCTGGGTCCTGGGAGACGCTGCACCCTCTCCACCTTGCTGCTCTGCCGCTCACCTTGGGCATCCTGACTCAGTGGTAGAATACTGACTTGTGCAGGTGTGACCGCAGACAGAGTGACCTCAGTCTGGGAATGAGTGAGGGCAAAAACTCATCTAAGTTATTAACAATAACTTTCTGTCTCCTCCATGACGTTCTGGGAATCTATTCTTCTATAAAGCAGTTTTGTTTTTTGTTTTTTTAAAGTGTTCAGGCTCCCACATCTAGTGATTAAAATCAAACACACAAGAACAAAATATACAGATTCTGCACTTAATCAGGGTAAAAATCTGGTCAGCCAAATGTATTCATGAAACTAATCACAACCAGGGATTCCAGGGGTCTCTCTGTTCCATCCAAGCATAATGAAAAATGGGACATATGACTCAAGTGGAACGGTCGTCCCCAAGCACCCGGCACGAGCACACGCCTTTCATTCAGCTGCATGGACTGAATCCATTTCCACAATGAAGAAATCTTACAATACGAACTTCCTCCCAGTCTCCTGTGGGAGACACAAAAAAAAAAAAGCTAGTAGACTTGGCTCTCTCATACTTTCCTAAATGTGCCTCAGTAGCCGGGGAAAAAGTAGATGGTTCCAAATAATATCAAACCGACCCTTGACTTGTTGACAATCCTCTAGTTCCAACAAAGTGACTGAACTCTCTGTGCCTAAATGAGTGACCCGTCGGCCCTTTTATCCTCCCACCCTGAGAATTACAAGGGGAAATGAAAGTGAGAACAATGTCTGGCACCAGCCCTACACTAGGGTAGTCTGGCCTGGCCATGCCCCTCTCCCCCTGCAGAGGGCACTGTGGAGCCTATCTTTTTTTTTTTTTTTACACCACAGTAAATTCTGGAGGAGGGCAGTTGGTTGAATCCTTGTTATTACCCAAATGGAGGATGTGGGGGTAGTGGGAATGCAAGCCCAGCTTTGGCCAATGTGGAGGTGACATATCTCAGGCCTACTATTGTTCGTAAAAACTAACAGGTCCCTGGGACAAAGCTATGAAGTGAGGGGGACATGGGACCAGAGCCGTTTCTGGAAAGAGGGTAAAGAGATTAGGTGGGGGAGTCACCTCTGCTAGAAGAACTCCTTGACAAGCCATGTGGGCCAGCTGCTGAGACCCCAGGGAACGGCCACTAAGCGACAGAGAGAGAGAAAACATAAGGCGGGAGACATAAGCTACAAGGCATGGTAGAGACAAGATGCTCCCTGTGAGTCAGAACCTTGTAGAACCCTAGGAGGTCAGCTTCTGTGTTCAGGGTGGTGGAGTAGAATACAGACAACCTCCACATATGTATAATATATATCATATATCATGAGGCAAGATGGGGAAGCCGCCCACAGTATCCTTCCAGATTGTTCCGCCAGCTCTCCAGAGGTCAGGCAGTTCTTGCCAAATATCTAGGTGTCTCGGGCAGGCCAGGGCAGCTGCCACTCCCACAGTGGGACTCCCCCTCATCGCTTCGCTGTGCTCTTCCCTTAGAGTACCGCTCTTAACCACTCTCCTGGTGGTGATCACGGCTGACGCATACTCTTACCTTCTCCCTGCCTCTGCTCATCACAGAGCTGTGCCATTTGTAATTAATACGAGCCTTACATATGCATAACCCATTCCTCAAGAAGTCAGTAAGTCAAACCAGGCCCACCGTCTGACTTCGTAAATGAGATACAACCATACTTAGGCAGCAACAGGTTTCTATAAGAAAAAGTGCCAGGATGTGGTTGGAAGTGGCGGGCTGCTGTGATATTCCTGACTGGGGAAGGCACCCCCACACACACACTTTAAAAAAAAATCAACAGGAAACAGGAAAGGCAGAAAATCGAGGCCTTTCTATGTTCTTAATAAAGCCTCAAACACAAAAATACACGCTGTACCAGGCAACGCCTCCCTTTCATTGAAAACAAGATCCAATTAGGCATCCTAAATGTTTTTCAAGTGATTCCTGGCCTGGATATGTTACATAAACCAGGGCCCAGTGATTCAAACCTGCTGTCAATACAGAGGTGGGGAAAGAAAAATGCCAGCTATTCTGCAGCTGTCCGGCCAGAATCCTGGAGGAGCTGCTCTCCCGACAACCCCACGCACAGAAAGAAGCCTGCTTCCCAGAGTGGGAGCTAAACCAAATAAACCTGGCAGGGATCTGCTTAGGAGGAGACTCTTCAAACGGCAGCCAGGAATGCACGGGCTCCCTCGGACAACTCAGATTACACGGCCTGCCCTCGCCTTTAGTAAAACTGCACCGAAGGTCTGTTGAATCTAGTTTTTCTCTGGGTTGCCAGTAAGTTTCCCCTCTCATGGAAGTTAAGTCTGGGGTGGAAAGTGCCGGGTGAGCAAAGTGTATGAAGCGTGGGCCCTTACAGGGTATTTGACGGGGCACTGAAGGGTCTAGGAGCAGGGTGGGTCTCTGGGACATTTAAAAATATTTTTATGTTTTTATTAGCATATTTTGATTATATTATAAATAGTTTCATATATTATATATATATATTACTTTAAGTGTATGAGTGTTTTGTCTGCATGTATGTCTATGCGCCATGTATATGTCTACTTGCCTGAGGAGGCAGCTATTCTGCAGCTGTCTGGCCAGAATCCTGGAGGAACTGCTCTCTCGACAACCCCACACACCACAAGAAGCCTGCTTCTTTCTGTTATATAATAATATATTGTTCACATGATATCTTATATAACATGTATAAGATATAATATATATAATAGGATATATGATTTATAAAAAAATCATATATAATATAAATTATATATAATTTGCATTGTATATAATTATATGATATATGATATATATTATATATGATATTATACATATTACACATGTATTATATATATGTATATATAGAGTGTGTGTACACGTGTGTGTGTATGTGTGTGATATATATATATATATATATCTCCATTTGGAGTGCTAGGAAATGCATAAATGTGGATCAGGTGAAGACATTCAGTCCATGCTATTATCACTCTCTGTCTTATTCTCTTAAAATTGGTTATCTCATTACACCAGGAGCTGGGCTAGCACCAGCAAGTCCTAGCAATACTGTCTCTGTCTCCCACAGCACCAGCTTTTTTTACATGGGTGCTGGGGATTCAGACTCAGGTTCTCATGCCTGTATAGCAAGGGCTCTTACACTGAGCCATCTCCCCAGATGCTATATAAATATATTTTGATAACGTCCACTGTCCGTGCTTTCTGATGTCCCCTCCTAGTGACCTTCTTTCTCCAAGCTAGTCTTCCTCCTGCCCACAAGAACATGCTCCTAAGGATATGTGTGTGTGTGTGTGTGTGTGTGTGTGTGTGTGTAAATCTTCAGCTAAACTAAAGGGGTGTTTTCATGATGACGGTCATTGGAATATACTCATTTGTAAATCATTTAATGGAAACACTCATTTCCTGCACCAGGGTGTGAGGACATACGGATCAGAAGAGACCAGGCCTACTGGACGTGAAAAGGGGGTGTCAGGAGTCAGGCGTCCTTACATACTCCATTTAAAAGTCTCTCTCTCTCAGTCACGAAATGTTTTAGTCATGAGCAGCACAGATTTTTAAAGTCCAATTGTATTTAAGTGGAATGTAAATATTTGCTCAAAGCTGTGGGTGTTTGAAAGTAGGCAGTCTTTTTCAAGCTATTCAGAAGCACAAAGATCACCCATCCTCCACGGCCCAATAGACACTTATTCCAGGAGGGAAGAGGCAGATGCATCCCTAAGACTCCAGGTGTAAATGCCATGCTTATGTCTTTCCTATTTCAGGAACACTGGTCCAACACTCACCTTACTTTTGACAGTTTGCTGATCTTTACTTAATGGGAGAGAACTGAGGAGCTATCAAAATCCTGCGTCACAGTGTGAGCACCTAAAGAGGCGATTAGCCTTTCATCTGCTCCCAAGAGTTCCCACCCCCAGTCAGAACCACTTCAGTGTCTATGGGAGCTCTGTTCAGGACAGCTGTTTGTATGAGAATCTGGGGGACTTCCTGGGATCTGGCCAGCCCAGGACTTCGTCACCACACCGGAGCAGGGAGCACCGTCCCTTCTGGTGGGAGGTAACTGAACTACAAGCATCTTACTGAGTGGTCTGTGAGGGCCACCATATCCTCCGCTGTCCAGGACAGAGCTGGAAGGTATCAAGAGGTCTCAGCAATGTGCCAAGGTGAACCATGAGGGAGCCACAGAGTCCCATTTCGACATCTGTCCTCCTGGTTCTTCCAAAATGACAGGCATGCTCTCACCCTCACAGAAGCCAAGAATCTGGAGCCACTGTGCCAGTTTTGGTTCAGTCAGCCATTGTGCCTGCTTCAGACAGACTCTTGTTCACACACCTCCTGTGGACTTCTGTTTCCTCCCATCCCACCTGAGCACTTTGACATATTCTCTCAACTTCTTCCTAGTTAATTCACCTTTTAGATCAGACCTCACTTCTTCCAGGACGATGTCTGGACTCCATTCCTCATAGGGCTCCCTAGTTATGCTCACTGGAGCAGAGCTACCAGGCTCAGTGCAGTATGTTGTCTCTGTGCTGCAAGCACAGTTATGGGCATGCACTGTCCCCTGTGTTTCATGTACATTGCTAGACACATTGCACAGCACCGGGCACACACTGGCAAGTCGAGACCCTTACAACCAAGAGTGGGTGGCAATTGTCTTCAGCTTACAAATCTTTCCTGATCCCTTACCTCGCCTTTAAAGAAATCAAGAGTATATACACATACATACATACATACATACATACATACATACATACAGGCAAAATGAAGTTATGGAAACCAGAGACCAGGATTGCATGTTACTTCAGGATAAAAGAGCATGTGATGGTAGAACAGATGATGATCATGCAGTGAACTTGGATGATCTTGGGCTTGGGCTAGGGTTTAGCATGTACAAGGAGCTGAATTTGATCACTGCTAACACACACACAGACACACAGATACACAGACAAACAGACACAGACACACACACATACACACATACACACACACACACACACACACACACACACACACACACACACACACACTGGTAGTTTTCTTACCAGCTGCTTTTCCATCAACTTGCATAGCCCCTGACACAATGTATGGCTTTCTTCAACTAGCAAATCTTGTCCAAACTGGTTCAATAGGGGGCTGGAGATAAGTCTCGTGGGTTAAGAGCTCTATCTAAGGACTTGGGTTTGATTCTTAGCATTCACATGGTGACTAACAACTATATGTAACTCCAGACCCAGGGTATCCAATGTCTTCCTCTGGCCTCTACAGGCACCAGGCATGCATGTGGTACACAGACAAACATGCTGGCAAAACACCCCTGTATATTTCATATTAAAAATTGGCTTCCAAGCATGGAAAGCCTTGTTCAGGTTTCAACTCCAGGCCTTGCCAGGCATGTGGTTAGGCAGGTTGTCCAATCAGTCTGAGTTTGAGTTTGTCTTTAAAGCAGAGGATATAACTGGTGCTTGCTGGTATGGACAGGATGAACGGGGTGAGGCTACATATGCAAAGGGCCAAAAGCATCCCTCCCAGGCATCTAAGACTGACTCAGTAATGAGGGCAGCCACTGTTACTACGACAGCCGTCCTCTGTGTCCAGCCCACCACCTTGAAAATAGGACCTCAAGCTATTTATGAGACAAGTACTGTTGTTACGTGGATAGGCAGTGGGGAAGCAGGAAGGAGGAAGGGAACAGAGAAATGGGAGTGTCTTAGGGTTTTATTGCTGCAAAGAGACACCAAGACCAAGGCAATTCTCATAAAGGAAGACATTTAATTGGGGCTGGCTTACAGTTTCAGAGGCTCAGTCCATTATCATACGGTGGGAAGCACGGCAGCGTGCAGGCAGACATGGAGCTGGAGGAGGAGCTGAGAGTTCTACATCTGGACCCACAGGCAGTCTGGAGGAGACTGTCTTCTGCAGACAGTCAGAAGGAGGCTCTGATTCCACACTGGGCAAAGCTTAGGCATAAGAGACCTCAAAGCCTACCCCGACAGTGACACATTTCCTCCAACAAGGCTGCACCTCCTAATAGTGCCACTCCCCATGAAACACATGAGTCTGTGGGGGCCTTTCCTATTCAAACCACCACAGGGAAAAGGGAAAAAGTGGGGAGGGGAAGATGAGCAAGAAGGGAAGGAAGAGAAAGAGCAGAGAGGGAAGAGAGAGCAAGGTAGAGGAGAGAAGGAGAAGGAAGAAGAGGGGGATGAAATGGAGAAGAGGAGGAAGGGCAGGAGAAAGAGGAAAGAGGAGGGAGAGCAAGGGCAGGAGGGAGAGAAAGGGCAGGAGGGAGAGCAGGGGCAGGAGGAAGAGGAGGAGGGCAGGAGGACAAGGAGGGCGGAGGAAGAGCAGGGGTAGGAGGGAGAGCAGGGGTAGGAGGGAGAGCAGGGGCAGGAGGAAGAGGTGTGGGAGGAGGATTGCTTCCTTGAAGTCCCCACTTTGCATTCTTTTGTCTTCAAAAAGAAGTGAGAGAAGAAAAAGACCAGCTCAAAGCTATTCCTAAAGAAATGTGCTTTCCAAGAGAAAACCCACAGGACCCTCGACCGCAAACCACAGAAAACCATGTGCTGTTCAACAGCCAGGAACCTCCCAATGACCCCAGAAACTCTGCTGCCCGAGGACAGAGAGGGTGGGCTCTATGCATCAGCTCCCCTGGCTGCAGAAAGCTAGGCTTTGTGCCTGGTCTGGATGGAAGGCCATCCAGTGCCTCGGCCCTTGCTCACGCCTGGGCCAGCTCTTGGTGCTGTGGGTTTTGAGGGAATGTCAGCTACCTGCTCAGAGTTCCACCTGTTGCTGGGAGTGGCACCATTTGTGACTGGAAGGGGATGTTTTCCTACTCTGGAAACCATGCTCTACTCTAGGCTATCCCATACTGTATAAAACAATGGTGTCTCAAGGCTGTGCATTGCCCTAGGAGACTCCATTTTACAAGCATCTTTTGCCTCTATTTTGAGGGATGAGGATGACTGAAGCCCCTGGGGTCACCTAGAACTTGAACCTTCTGTTAGGTACCACCCATCCAGCACAGACTGACATACTGATAGATGATGTACTACTGGGAATAGAAAGGAAGCCACCCTGTAAAATTATCAGCGTGAATTGAGACTATAAGGGAACATGGCCATAAACAGCAGTCATTGAAACCATGACACAGTATGAGTTTATGGCTATTTGATAAATTCTAACACTGTGGAGGACACAAATGTGTGTCTATGTTTCTGGTATATTACACTCAGGATACTTTTCCTTCAGAATTGAGTTAAAGTTAGATACAGGGAAAGAAGATAAAAAAAATCTTTGCCACTCGTGAAGCCAAAGCAACCCTCTTCATCATGGAGAAACTTAGAGCTAGCACAGGGGAGGGGCTTGAACACCAACCCCCCCGGGAGGGAGAGTCAGGTCAGTTCTCTGCCGGCTTTACTACAGACAGAGCAAGAAGCTGTTCTCAAACCACACTGTGAGGTGGGACTCGCCACCATACCAAAACACACATATCTAAAGGGTGTGTTCACACAGTTTTGGCAAACACAGTTTTGTGCACGCCACCACAGGCTCATTTCCAAACGTCTTTATCAAAGCACAAAGAAAGTCCACAGCCCCTTGAAATCCCTCTCCGCTCCCTGACCCAGCCTCAGCAAGGTCATGTTCTGTCTTCAGGAACTCGCCTCTTCTGGGCATTTCTGTCATCTTTGCATTTATTCACTCAGGCCTGCATTCAGTACACAACTACTGAACATTTACTCTCAGCACTAGATGATTCCGGATGCCGGGGCTTTAAAGTTCACCCTGGAGAACTGCACAGAGAAGTTTCAACTTCACCTCCCAAACCACACAGTTATCTTATATCCATTTGTGATTTCGGCTGGCCTCATCCATTGGCTGTCATGGGCTGTAGGTTGGATCCAGATGTTAATCAAATAACGGCCTAGCTAGAATGCCAAGTTGCAAGTGTAGCACTTGATGGAATAAAAAGTCTTATTTACTTATATGGATGGTTGTGAGCTACCATGTTGGTGCTGGGAACCAAACTCGGGTTCTCTCTACAAGCAACAAGGGCCTTTAACCACTGAGCCAATCTCTAGTACCATAAAAAGCCATTTTTAATGACAAACTTCAGAGGCACACATTCTAACTGCTCACCAAACTATTAACTGGAGCTGTACTGACCAACATTGGAGCCACCAGCCCTACATGGTCACTAAAGAAAATTACAATTAGCACATTACGAATTTATACAGCAGTTGCCACCAAGTTTGATGACTTGAGTTCAATTCCTGGGATCTGCGTGATGGAAGGAAGGAACTGACTTCTGCAAGTTTGACCTCTGACCTCCACATGTGTGCTGTAGCATGAATACACCCCTGACCCTCACATACCACACCCTGAAACACACACATAAACAACAACAACAACAACAACAACAACAACAACAACAATAATAATAATAATACCCAGCTCCTTAGAGCTGGAGAAATGGCTCAGTGGGAAAAAGTGCTTGTTATACAAGCCTAAGGATCTGAGCTCAAATCCCTAGAGCTCGTGTAAAAAGTTGGGAATGGCTACACCTGCACCTGCAATCCCAGCCCTGGGATAAGGGAGCCAGAGTCATAAGAGACCGGAGGATTTGCTGGCTACCAGCCTAGCACTAGGTTCAGCCAAAAGCAGTTTTAACAGTATAAGGCAGAGGGAGACAGAGCCACAGCCGACACCCTTTTCTGCCTTCCACACATGTGCACACCCCACGCACTCAGCTTCTTGTAACACTTACCCTGTTTCAGGGACAGCTGGTGGCAAGTATGTCAGACCATGTGCATGCACCTCTGGCCAAAAGTTCTGCTTGGCAGGGCTGGCAGAGTGCACAGGGGCCTCAGCAGACTCCAGACACCGGCCGTCTGAAAGCACTGCTTTCCAGGCTAACACTGCTCCTCCCGGTACCAGAGAGCACACGCACAGATGGAGAATGCGCACAAGGCAGGTTTCAAGACAAGGAGCGAGGGGTGAGCTGTGAGTCTCCGTGCTGCCCCAGCCCCACCACAGGCCCCCAAAGCTCTTTGCTTAGCTAAGCCATTCCAAAAGGCAAGTGTGCCAAAGCACCTGGAGACACTTCAAGGAAGCTGGCCTGCACCTTGGCTGTTTGACGGCTTTGGAGGGTTTCAAGCCAGAAGGTGATCTGAGGGCCTCTCTAATGAGACCGAACCGTTCCGATCAGTGTGCAGTAAGCAGCGGACATTTCTGTTGTCTGCTGACCAATACCCCAAGGCCAGAACCTCTCAGCAGAGACCCGGGCTCAGGTTGCTCCCACCCCTTCCCATGCATAGGGTGATCAGGTTATCTCTGGTGTCTTTAATCTACTCAAATCTGAACACCAGCTCCCAGGAACAACACAGAAGGACTTTCCAAATTGTGGATCTGGACCTGTTGGGATAACCAGAGGACCAACATTTGGGAGTGATGATAAAAATCAGAGGAACAAAAAAAAAATATGCTTGAAGAAAGATCATCTGCTAATCAAAGATCCCTTTGTTCTAAAGTGCTGCAGAACAATTATCACCTGTAACCTTTCTTAGTAAAGTCCCTCTTCCTCAAAGCTCCACTCTTTACAATCTGTCTTAGCTATTTTACACACACACACACACACACACACACACATACACACACGGGAGATGGGGAGAAAGAGGGGAGGGGGATGGGGAGAGGGGGAAGGGGGAGAATGAAGCAAACACATGTGCTTCTCTTGCTTGCTATTCTCAATCAATATTTTCTTTTTTTTGTTATTTGTTTTTTAAAATTTTTTATTAGATATTTTCTTTATTTACACTTCAAATGTTATCCCCTTTCCTCATTTCCCCTCCAAAAACCCCCTATACCATCTCTGCTCCCCCTGCTCACTAACCCACCCATTCCTGCTTCCCTGTCCTGGCATTCCCCTACGCTAGGGTGCCAAGGACCTCCCCTCCCATTGACGTCCGACCAGGCCATTCTTTGCTACATATGTGGCTGGAACCATGGGTCCCTCCATGTGAACTTTTTGGTTGGTGATTTAGTCTCTGAGCTCTGGAGGTACTGGTTGGTTCATCTCAATATTTTCATCTCAAATTCCCCCTTCATGACAAGCTGTTACTGAGAGATTTCAACAATCAATAAGTTGCATTTCTGAGATTCTGCAAGCAAAAGCTAACCACACTGATGTTTATCAAGTGGTGGCAAGTGTTCATTTGTAGGAATGTCCTCTGGTGACAGGTCATTCTGATTCTAGATCCCTATTTTGTTTTTAAGGTATTTTTTATAATTATATATTGGCCCGAGGCATCCACCGCTGGAAGATGTAGTTTCAGGAAGTTAGGAGCCACCTGACAGGGGTGCTGAGATTTGAACTTTGGTCTCCTGAAAGAGCAGCATGAGTTCTTAACTGCTAAGCCATCTCTCTGGCCTCTACATCCTTGGTTTTAAAAATATCCTTTACTCTGGTTTACTCAGGATTGCTGAGGCAGAGCCAGGAAGTCTGAGACAGCTTTAGATTTTGGGCCAGAAAGCAAGAAGATGAGCGTAAAGGCCTGGGATTTTCAGCTTAGCTGCTGTGGTTTCTTCCCCCACCCCACCCCGATCCCTTTTGACTCCTGTGCACTTGATTTCACCAATTTGAGCAAATGTATGTACAGGGCTGGTTCTCTTCTCATGTTCATTGCAAGGCAAAGATACTTGAAGTTCAGAGTGTTTAATGATCCAAAGTCACGTGGCCTTCATGTAGAGATGCTGGGACCAATCCCTAGGGGGTCCCGAAACCAAGGTGGACATTCAACGATCACCTGCTAGTTGCTGTGCAAGAGACAGCAGGGACGTGGGGAAGATGGAGGCCAAGGGCCATGGCTGCAAAATAGGGGTAAACAGAGTGCCACTTTCAGCACAGGCCTCTGTGCCTTCTTATTGGCTGATGCTTCTGCCATGCAGCAGCCTATGGGCCTATGGTAACCGAGGATGCTCTGGCCTCTCAGTTCTGCACATCTCCCAGAGCTGTTGGCAATCCTGCATTAGGAGCTGAGCGTATACTTATTACCATCTTGACAAGTGAAACCAGTGCCTACTGACTTGTATCTGACTTACTTGTTGTGTTGGATTAGGAAGATAGTTCCCAGTTGTCATTCTCCGGGTCACATGCCCTCCTCAGCATTTATGAGGCTCTGAAGCTACCCTCATAAGTGTGGGCAGGCCAGCATAAGAAGACAAGCCATGATGTCCCTTCCAGAGGTTAGGTCCCAATGGGTCTCACACACCCCAACCCTTTATCCCAGAACTCATCTGAGCCCCATAAAAACAGTCAGAAAGGAGCTGCTAGCAGAAAGACCATGAAGGGATCACTGGGTCATCCTGGCTGTGACTGTTCTCAATGACCCCGGACACATTCAAACACCCGGGACACCTCCGTAGAAATAGCTGGTCAACCCGCAAGCTTGTGGGAAATAGCACACAGCTATTACGTGAAAGTATCACTTTTCAGGGCGGGGACGACAGGGGAAGTCACAAGTGTGTTCTGCCAAGCTCAAGGCTGAGGAGTCCAGAGGGAAGCTAACTCCCACAAGTCCCCTGTAACTTCTGAGGCTGTGAAGGTGCTCTGCGGGAAGGAAACACACTTCTACTGGAAGAACTGAGATGAAATGTCTTGGATTTGACTACGGGATCAATGGGGTAACATGGGTGAGAACGCTTGTCCTAGTATACACGTTTAGTGTGGACAAACCACTCCCACCCCTGCCGCCTGTAAGTCCTTGGTATGATTGTGGACCAGATGGACATAACAGGATACAAAGTCATCCTGGTCCATAAGAAAGACTGTCTGACCCCAGCCTGCCTAACATATGATTGACAGACAGAATAAGGGCATCTCCAACCTTCAAAGCAGAGACAGGTTTCTTCCCTTGCTCTCTGAAGACAGGGTTTTGCTTGATGAGTGGTGCCCCCTACAGGAAGCATGCGGAACAGGCCTTTGAGTCCTGAACTTAGGCTATCTGGCCTTAGGAAAAGGCAGAAAAACAAACCCACATGATGAGGGTTCATGCATGTCATCTTACCAAGCAGCCATGTCTCTGTGACAAGGGTCCTCTCTGAGGCCATGACGATGGCTGCAGAGGAAGAGCTTAACCAGTTCACGACTTAACTGAATTTAGGAGAGAAATCATCTCAAGTACACAATCAGAGGGGCAAAGTCGATGCAAATGTCACCAATGGCACTTTTGCACATTTTTCTTCCTTCCTTCCTCCCTCTCTCCCTTAAAACAGAAACAAGTTCTAGAGTGTAAGTAGCACCGTTGAGAAAAGAGTTGACATTATCCAAATGACAGGTACTTGCAGAACCTACATAAATCACAATGACTCCATCCTTTATCTGAGATAATCAGCTCACAGGTTTACAAACATCATCAAGGCTGTCCGCTGAAACCTAACACACGGCAGTCAGAACAGGGCTGATCTGACCTGCCTGAACACCTCTGGGGGCCAGAGAACTCCCCTCCCAAAAGATTCATCCATCCAACTGGGAGAAGACAGAAACAAAAGTCCTTTATTTATTTTTTAATGTGGAGTCAAGAATTGTTTCCCTGTTTTATCAACGTGTGTGTGTGTGTGTGTGTGTGTGCGCGTGTATGTGTATGTGTGTGTGTGTTTTCAATGCCCATGTTCTAAAACATCTCAACCATTGTGTGAGAAAATGGGTAAACACAATAAAGGGAACCCCTGCAAACTTTGTGGGTCTTGGCTTTGAGGGTCCCAGCCCAGAAGCACACATCCATGTGTGGCAGCTAGATTTCTGCAGAGGAGTAAGTACCACTCTATTAGTTGATTTTTTTTTTCACTTGAGTCCCACGAGGGCAGGGCCTGGTGGCCCTCTCTTCACTCTTGAATATCAGTGACTAGTCTGATGCTTAATACAGAAGAGACTTTGCACAAATGGCCTTAGACACGTCCTGGGATATGAAGGGCAGAGTGAGTACCTACGTGATCAAGAGTGGGGTCTTTGCTTCATTTGCTTCATTTGAAATCAGTCACCCACTAATCACAAATAAAATCTAGCAAAACTTTCTAGGAAGTAGAAATCCACTAGTGCTAGCAAAGATCTCTTTCGTTAGGATTAATCCTTCTCCTTGAATCCCGCAGCTGGCTGCCCACCTCAGGGGGAGTGAGTGACAGATAAGAGGAGGAGGGCCTTAGCTCAGGCCCTCAGTCAGTTCCTTGTTACTACAGACAGAATTTTTCTTCTAGGCCACTAGGATCTTACTGAACATACTTAGATATTCTTGGGTGTACTGTCACTCTTCCACATGGAGGAAAGAAAGCACGGAAGCCATAACTGGATGGGAACAGCTAGACAATCGAAGAATCTCTACGTTTCTAACAGGGTACCTTAGTTCAATGGTTAAGAGCATTGGCTGCTGTTCCAGAGGACCCAGTTTTGATTCTCAGCACTCACAAGGCATCTCACAACCATTTGTAATTTAGTTCCAAGGGATCTGATACCCTGTTCTGGCCTGTGTGTGCAAGCATTGAGGGATGCAATTTGTACACAGATATATATATATATATATACACAGGCAAAAACACCCATACATATAAGACAAAAAGAAAAAAAAAGTTTTTTTTTAAAAAAAGAGAAAAGAATGCTAGGCAGAGATGAGATCACAAGACTCAGACAGCAGAGGGCAGCAGAGCCTCGCTGTCTTGGGCAACTCCCTTAAGATTGTTGTGTGGATTTTGTTTTTTGTTTTTTTTCTCTCAAAGCCTTGCTTTTCCCAAGCTGAGTCACTATAGGCGGAGGGCCTTGCAATCCAGTTGTCATTTCAGGAAGATGCTACTATTCTCCCATCACAGCCAAGGCAACAGGCTCAGGACACTGGGGAACCTGCTTCACCTTACAAGAATTAGGCAGACAATGGCTCTGATGCTTGAGCCTTTGTTATCACCCACAAAGCTCAGAGAGCCTCTAAACTACAGAAATCGGCACAGGCACTGCTGAAGAAGCCAGGAGCTCCTCGGGACCTCGGTGCACACCATTCTCCAGCATGGCCACTTGCACAGGCACAATGTTCAAAGACAGGGTTACCAACAACTGAGGTTACTGTAGACACTGCCTTAAGATGGATATTCTTGCTGTGAACCCTCACGTACAGCATCTAGAGGCTGGATCCCTCCTACGCCATGTTGGTAAGAACATCTTATCTGATAGGTTGGCTTGCCCTAGGAGTCCGTCCTCTGCAGAGAAGGGGTCACGTGCCTTCCTGAGCAGTCCATCATCAAGTACTGGCTGTGTCTGGACCGGAGGGTCACAGCTCAGCCTCCCCACTCCCCTCTCACACCTTGCATCATGAAGACAGGCCTTACATGTCCACAGAGGGGCTCACTTCATTTACTTCAAAATAAATTTACCTTTAAATGTAGATGAATACTGTCAAATACACAAGTTAGGAGAAAAAAACTGTTTTTAAAAGAATATTAAAATGGATGAACCTAGCCTTGCAGATCAGACTGCAGTAAACCCAACTAAGAGATTACACAGATGCCTAAGTGTATTCCCTTGCTAATGAAGCTTAAAATGAGATTGAACTCCGGTACATGTGATGCTTTCTGCCTGACAAACAGGAGCAGGAGAAGCACTGGGTTAATCACCTGCAGATCAGACGCCCGACAGGCATGCATCTCGCATCCCCAATGCAGACTAACCAAATCGGCATTTAGTCTTTTATGTAAGTGAGTACACCATTGCTCTCCTCAGATACACCAGAAGAGGGCATCGGATCCCATTACAGATGGTTGTGAGCCACCATGTGGTTGCTGGGAATTGAACTCAGGACCTCCGGAAGAGCAGTCAGTGCTCTTAACTGCTGTGCCATCTCTCCAGCCCGGCATTTTGTCTTCTTATTTGACTCAGTTTCCTTTCCTTTGTCCTACTCATTCTTGCTGCCCCCCAGAGCCAGGTTCATTGTCTTTTACAATGTAAAAGACATGTAAGGCCATGTAAGCTGGCACGCTGGTTTTGAAACACATCCATATTGCAGGAAAGGCAAACCTGGCCATACAGCCCTCTTGTCTCCATGGGAAAGGGTTAGCCCAAGCACTGCCATTCATAGCTTTTACACACCCAAGGGTTTTCCTGCCCCCTCTCCCTAAAGCTTTCCCAAATTCTGCAGCAGATAAAGAAAATGGCCCCCAAAGACAACCAGAGGAAACACACCAGACATGGTTTTGTTCCCCCTGATGTTTGGCTTTTGTTTAATCTTAGATGTTAAGGACAAAAGCTGGAGTGTGAGGCTTTTGTAGTCGCCTCCCCCCCCACCCCGGCCCCATGTCTGCTCTCCTGGGCAGAAAGAGACCCCAAGCTCTTTAAGAGCCAAGAGACAAAGAACTGACACCCTCAAAGCACTCCTGGCCTTCTGCTGCCATACGGACACCACCTTGTAGACCTCTAGCCCAAGTAAGGGATCAAAATCCAGCTCCTTGTTTTCTGTGAGCTCAGCTAGCACAAGAAAGAATGTAAACATTTTAAAATAAAATAAAATAATGACTTGAAGACTGGCAAGGTAAAAAAAAAAAACACAAAACCAAAGCTGACTTTGAAGTCCTTGGCTGTCAGTGAGCCCAGTTATCAAGTGCTGACTCCGAGAATAAATTTAGGTATAGTTATGATAAAATGGGTATAAAATGTCTATGGTTCCCCATTTTTGAGCTCCTGCTGCACGCCAGGCTTGAGTTGGGGTATGGGACTGGGGATGGGTCTCACTACCTAAAGTCACCCTTGGGACAGTAAGTCATCAAATTCTTGCTAAGAGTTACAAGGCAATTAGAAAATGGTATTTCTTGTGATGTGCATCTAAGAACTCAAGGGTAAGAAAAGTAAGGGTTTTCCACTTTTACAGCCTTGAGGATTATAGGAATGTCAAATACAAACTCAGAAACCTGAATCGAAAGGGCAAAGTTTATAAAGTCCAGGGTCTATATTTACATAGCCACCTTGAAAGCTGACCAACTGATAGAACATGATCAGACCTTGAGAAACAAGCTC
Organism: Tokudaia tokunoshimensis; assembly: GCA_036184795.1. Lineage (NCBI taxonomy): Eukaryota > Metazoa > Chordata > Mammalia > Rodentia > Muridae > Tokudaia > Tokudaia tokunoshimensis. The sequence continues at coordinate 24,519,983 of BTHU01000001.1, read as the reverse complement.
TCTTTCTTTCACAGTAATCTAGGAGTGTGTGTGTGTGTGTGTGTGTGTGTGATAGAAAAGTAGAAAGGAGACTACGAAGGGGAGAGAGGGGAAGAAGAGAGGGTAATAGGAAGCAGTATGACAGGTAATGTGGGAGAAGGGATCAGAAAGAGGTAGACACGGTACAGGAAACAACAGTGGGGTGGTTGAATATTGGTACACTGGGGCTGGAGCGCTGACTGCTCTTCTAGAGGATCCAGGCTCTATTCCCAATATCCACACGGTGGTTTACAACCATCTTCAATTCTAGTCCTAGGGGATCTAATTCCCTCTCCTGACTTCCTTGGGTACTGCACAAATGTGATATACAGGAATACATGCAGGCAGAATAACCATATACAAAATAAAAATGAAGCTTTTTAAAAAAAGAATTAGTGCACTAATACACGCGCGCGCACACGCGCACACACACACACACACCTTACGATGAAGCCAATTTCTTTATTTTTAAAGTTTATTTTACTATTTTCATTATGTGTATATGGGTGTCTGTGTCTGTATGTACACATGTGCATGTGGATTCATGTGAAGTCCAGAAGGTGTTAGCGCTCCTGGACCTGGAGTTATAGGCAGTAATTAGCTGTCACATGTGGGTGCTAGGAACTAAACTTGGTCCTCTAAAAGAGCAGTGGTGCTCTTAATCACTGAGCCATCTCCCCAGTCACCGCCAGCTTCTAAAAATTTAGTAACCAAAAATTCAAATTAACTGTCACACACAAAATGTATGAGAGAGATCAGCGGTGAGTAACTCTGTTTCCAAGGGTGATTCATGGGAAGTTGATCACACTCAAAATGCCAACTGAATAATTTGGTCCTATGGGAAAATACTGTATATTGTTACTACTCGGGGTATCTATTATATTTCATAAGAGAGCCATTGAAGAATGATGAATTGAGAAATACTGACAAAAGCTACACTTTGGCAGTTGGTGGCTCCATGTGACCCACAGGCCACAGCTGCCTACCACTGCATTGTGGAAGGTTCTGTCTCTACGTCTAGGCTTCTTACTCTTTCTTCTTCACTCTGGTGTTCACATACTATCCTGGGGCTCTGAAGCCAAATGCATAATTGGCCTGAAGAGATGGCTCAGCACTTAAAAGTGCTCACTGCGTAAGCATGAGGCCCCAAGCTCAGGACACCAGAACCCAGGCAAAGTCAGTTGCAGGAGCATGGGTCTGTAATCCCAGCATTCCCTACAGTGAGGTGACAGAGATAGGATAGTCCTTGGAAGCTTGTAGGCCAGCAGGCGAGGAGCAAGAGACCCTGTCTCAGACAAGGAGGGAAGGGAAGGACCTACACTTGACATTGTCCCTTTGTGTGCACCTGAACACACATACATGGAGGGGTGGGGGAGGGACAGGGAGGAGGGGAGAGAGTGAGGGAGAGAAAGAGAAACAGATCTTAAAAGAATAATTTCAAGTTTGGAATTTACCAAGGCTATCTTAGATCATGGGCCAATCAATCACTGTGACAGTCACCCATGTGGACTCTCTTCTCACTGGGATTATGTGGACACTTTGCACGGACTCCTTCAGTGTAGACCCTATCTTGGAGTGGCAACCCTGTGGAGAAGCACCTGGGGAAGCTTGCCAGCACCTTCAATGGCTGTCTGCATCCTTTTGAGTACTGCAGCACTGGTGTGGCTGGACATTGGTCTTTAAAGGTGACCTGGAGCAGACACCCTGGTGACTTGCTACCTATAGGCAGCAGATAACCAGAGTCACACTTCTGGAAAGAGCAAGACTAGAATTCAAGTTTACTCATCTCTCTTCGGAGTATTTTCCTTGTCTTTAACTGGAGGCCAAACTCTTCCACAGACATTTGTAGTCCAGCCCTGGGGATGAGTTTGGCTTCAAAGCTGGCCAGGCCTTTTCTTCTTCCTGGGCCCTGTGAGGACTTTGAGTGTGGTAGTTTAATCCAGCCTGATAGTTTACCTGACTATCTGCACACAGAGCTCTATCTCCAGACAACCTTCTGGAGCATACTTTAAATGCAACAGTGGACCCTGGTCCATGCCTGACACTGGTTTTCTAGGACAAAGACCCCTCCCTGCCTCCCATGATGGATTGCAGCCCAGAGATCACAATAATTTTGCAGCTGCTTCCCAGAGATGACAGTCATCCTCTGCTTTCTCTGTGAAGAGTCAGAGTTCCAGAATGACCAACAAGGCTTAACCATCACTATGGCAACCTTGGACAGGTCCGCTGCAGAACCTGCAAAAGTGAACCCAGCAGATCAACACCCAGACCAACACTAGGAAAAGTTTTTTTTTTTAGAGCAACTCACTCCTTCTTGGGCTACTGTCAGCAATGCAGTTGGAATCACGTCAGACTCCTCCCCAAAGCAGAATCGGTTCTTACTACTTTGTGCTCGGGACTCAAGCTCCTCTGCTATGCACACATGGGAACTCCTCCTCCCTGCACACCTCGGCAAAGCAGCGCCTTAGCCCCTTAGTTCCCACAACCAGCCTGAAGCTAGTCCCATCCCAGTCTCCACTCATGGTCACGAGCAAATGAAATAAACGAAAGAAAGAGGTACCACGATATTCTCCTCCACGGGACTGAAGAGTACCGGATTCCTTCCATCCCCTAGGCTCATGATGTCATGTCAGAATCCTGGTACACAGCCCAACATAGGTGATTATCTTACAGTTCTGTCTTCTAATCACTGACTCTGTCTGTCACCGACCACCAAGTGCCATGCTTACAGATACTCTTAATCAGTGGACCCAGTACAACACGGACATGACAAAATGCTAGTCTTCTAGCCCTGTCTCCCGACAAGAAGAACAGAGCAAAGAGGCAATGCAGCTGAAAAAGACCGGAGGAGGAGGCCCACCAGGATGCAGAATTGTTCTCACGTTAACAAGGCCCAGTTGCAAGCACAGCTGAGTATGTTCCGTATGTTACAGCTCTTCAGTGATCTCACAGGTAGAGGAGAAAGTGAGGCCACCGGTTTTAGTCTCAAACTCAAAGGAGTTCATACTGTGCCAGGCCATTGATAGTCACTGTCACGTCGATAAAGTAGGCCAGATTTATTAGTTCAGCATGTTAAAACAATCTGCCTTGTTTCAACCTTCGCCCCTCCCTGTCTCTGTGACTGTAGCAAGTATCGAACCTTTCTTTGATACATGTTAGTTTCATCCTTTTAAAGGGGGGATAAATGAGGTTGTGACATGGGTGGAACTAAAAAGAAAATAGCTTTTCCTTTTGAAGTAAAACCCAAGACATTTCTATATGCGAGTGTGCTGTATTTAAATGGCTGTACTGTGAAAAGTTCTGGAAGGGTATGCACAGTTTGGTTTATACTGGAGCTTGTTAAGAAATGTAAAAGAACTTTAAAAAAATATGTGTTCTTGTACCATTTTGCAAACAGATGTGATTTTTATATTCCAAGCACACATTTATGGTTTTTTAAAATATTATTTAATTGTTTTATTTATGTCAGTTTCTGTATGTGGGTACCAGCGTCCTGAGGCCAGAAGAGAGAATCAGATGCTGTGGAGTTACAGGTGACGGTGTGCTGCCCAGCACTGGTGCTGGGGATTGGAACTTGGGTCCTTTGCAGAAACCGCATCCGTCTCTCCAACTCCTCCAAACACAATTTTATATATGCCACTTAGGCATGGGGAAGTAAAAAGGTGTAGGGTGTGACTCAATGATACGTTTGTCTAGAATGATGACATGGGTTTGATTCCCAGCACCTCAGAAGTGAAACTAACAGACCAAAAAACTACACACGTTAAACAAAAGCTCTTGATTTCTTGAGGGAGAGAGACACCAAAAAGGAGGGATCACAGAGATGTGGCTGCTTCGCATATCCTGAATTAGACTTTAGAACTAGTTTCAAGTTCCTGACACCTTGGTTGAGAAATCTGTCAGCCTCATAAAAATAAAAATCTCTCCCCTACTGTGAAGTGGAAAAAAAATGTAACCATTAGTAAACTCTCAAGGGAATCAGGCTCTGTGTCCCAAGTGTTCCTGGTTGGGGAGTCGATAGGATGGGGCGGAGTTGATTCACAACATGAGGGCTTCCCAGGCTTCTAAACCACTGCAGGGAGTGAGGGCAACATGTTGTGGCTCAAGGGGATGCGTGACACAATCCACGGTAAGCGCTAGGACACTTGCACACTGCCACCGGAAACACTTCTGAGAGACCTGGCTTTGGTTTCTACCCACTGCTTGGCAAGGAGGGCAGGAAGGGTTTGTCTTCCATTGAAGACTTGTTCAACCTACCTTAGTTTCTCGAATGTCTCATGGGCCTGTCCAAGCAAAGGTTCATTTTATTTCCTTCTGTGGAGGTCTTCCACCAGCCACTCACCTTGCTTTTTCTCCATCCTAAGCACTCAGTGGCACCGACGGTCAGATATTATTATATCATCAGCACCCTAGGAACAAGGCTGTCTGCTTCTTATATGTAAGTCAAGCGCTGAACTGTAGCTGACCCAAAGGTGAAAGCGTCCACATTACCAGTGTGCCTTCACATCACTTCTGACGACTCCCAAAGCATGCACCAAGAAACGTGCATTTCTACTGCATAGCATCCATGAAAATTTATTCTCAGATTTCAAATGGCATCTCGTTTTTAATCTGTAGCCAACTGTCTTATGGGCCATGGCCAAACAAATAACTTATTCTGGCTGGCCGGCTGGCTGGCTGTGGATGTAACAATGCTTTCCCTGCTTCGCTAATGTCATTGATAACAACCTTCCTGCTAAGCATGTGTCATGTTTGAGCCACAGTTCTTCATCCTGTTTGCAAGTTCGATCTTGACCCCCTACCCTGACTTACCCAAAGGAACCAGACAGGTGTGCTAAGAGACAAACTGGCAGAGAACTCCAGAGAAAATGACTCACCTTTTTCATGGTTACTTGGTGGTGCAGGTGGGGGTGGAGAGGTGACAGGTTTGGACTTGTCGTAGTTGTTAAAGCTCTGGCTCCGACGGTTGTTGGCAGCAGCTGACCCTCCGCGTGTTTTGGCCTCGCTGCCTGCAGCGGCCACCCTTGCGGTAGGACCTGGGAGTCTAAAATGCAAGAGCAAGAGAGTAATGCAGTCAGTCTTAGGAATATAGCAGTGTCCCAGAAAGAACTGCGACCATGCAGGAGATCATCAGCAACAACAACATAAGCAGCAGCAGCAGCAACAACAAGAAACCAAACAAACTCAGACACCAGGTCTGCGGAGAAGGCTAGTCAAAGGATTTGGTGCAATACAGCAAACACTTAGGCTCATAATGACCCCAGGAAAGCCCAAGGAAAACTGGGAACATGATTCCTTTGAGTAAAGAGGAAATTTGAAGGGATTTGCCAATGAGAAATATAAGACCCATCTTCTTTATCCTCTGAGACAGGTGTTCTTACTTTTTAATAGGAGCAGAATACAACATCCCTGGCTCTGTCCAGCACGGAGCATAATAGCTTAACCCTGAATTATTTTTCCCATGTGAACTATGTTGGAGATAGTGTTTGCCATAACCCAGGGGTATAGGCATCAAGAACAGGATTCGGTTTATCACGGTAAGAAAGTAAACTGTGACCGCTCAAACCCAACACATCTGTGGTGCAAATCTGAGGCCTGGCTGACAGTGCTTGTCTGGCTATACACTCTCCTTCAACACCTGACAACCTGTCTCTGTGGCATTCCCTTTGAGGCCGAGGCTCAGCTTGTCTCTACAGTCAACACATAAAATCATAATTCTATCTGTGAAAACAGCAGGCTTCAGTTAGTCTAAAGACAAATACACATTTTCCCTTTAAATAAAACCTCATTTTGGGTGGTTCTGAGAGTAAAACTGCCAGATTGCTTTGTAGTGTGTCTAAAGATGTCAAGGAGTATTCCCTAGAGAGGTAAGGGGAAAGGCTCCTCAAATCAGAATTTTGGTCCAGGAACTTACTAAGCAGGCTGTTTCCAATAATTAAAGTTGAAGGATGAATACATGATGACATATTTAGTAGTATCTTTCAGTTAAAACCCACTGAGCCGTGTTTAAAAGCGGCTGGAGTCTCGGCTGACCAGCATTAGACCCAATGATAAGCCTGAGTTCTCAACTCATAAAGCTTTCAGCCTTCTCTTTCCACGCGAATCGGCGAGCACCAAAGAAGCCTGGAGTCTGGAAGCATTTTAGATGTAAGCAGCAAACGCTTTAAACTTTTTCTTGTTGGCTCAGCAAGAAAGATGGTTGTGGAGCGCACAGAGAACATGAGCTGGTGTGAAAGAACTGTAAAAGCGATCTAGTTAAAAAAAACTGGCTGGGTCCCGACTGGAAGCTGGGAGAGGTGGGGGTGGGTGGGGTGGGTTGCTGCTCCCCTCACCAGCCACAGTGAATCTTGAAGGCATTGCTTCCTGCTGAGGTAGGAGCATCCGCCCTCTGTGAATTTGCAGCCTCTGGTTTGGAGACATTTACTCCCACAAAGATAGAACTGGTACAAATCCCCAGCGGTTCCAGCATCTGGGGTGGGGGCTGGATGTGTCAGCACAGCCGGTCAAGGAGATCCAGGGATGGGACCTTAGTATCCTGCAAATCTTCCATGTTAGGTGACGTGGCTTCGCATCCCTTGGTAGAAGAGGTACACACATAGCGGCTGTTGGGTTGGACTGATTTAAGCAGCATGGTCTGCAGAAGACTTTATCCCTACATATAGGACTGGCCGGAGGAGGATTATGAACTTGTTCCAAGATAATGTCACAGCAGAGGTATTCTGTGGTGCAGGCTTCAATAGGGGGTTGTAAAGACCGGGGGCTGGGGGTGGGGGGAGACACAAAGCAGCAAGGTGGACAAAATCCTTTCAGAGTTGCTAGAGAGGCTCCACTGTGCCCACTCAAGGCTGGACCACAGGAGATTTTTTTAGAACAGCGCAGAGGCAAGGACAGGTTTGATCTTCTGTAGGCAGTATGGTGTAATGGACAGAAAGCAGGCTTTCCCACCCACAGGACTCCAAGGTAGCCTCACATCTGACGTTCATCTTCTTCATCTAAAACTCTGGAAGAGCAGCTACCCAATGGATGGCTGTCCATTTGACATGCGACTTGACACCTGGCCTGTGGTGATGATTCGTGGCCGTGGAATTCCCCATATCCTTCCTGCTTGGCACAGATTTGTAAAGAACTAGACATCATCATAAAGGGAACACACACTATGGTATGGAGATAAAGGAAGTAGACAGACTTATACACTGAGAAGGAAGGACGACAAAAGTCAGTACCAGATCAACATTTTGAAAGAAGCAAAATAGGCCTCGTCAAGCAGGGTTCTTTTTCTTGTTAAAGAACATTCCAGAAGAGAAATCATTTTGTCTGCTATGGAAAACTTGCTTTTGGGAGCCTCACATTAGTAAATGAGTCCCCGCTTGGGACTGAGAAGAACAGTCCTGGATCCCTCGTGGTAACCATGGTTCAGTGCTCCTCTGATACTTAAAACGATTTCTCTGAAGTTCATCCATCTGACGATTTTAGCAAATGCCGTCTCTGCAGGCCAGTTTTATGTCAATCTGTTACAGGTTCGAGTCATTTGAGAGATGGGAACCTCAACTGATAAAATCACTCTGTAAGACTGGGATGCAGGCAAGTCTGTAGGGCATTTTCTTAATGAGTGATTGGTTGGGGGTGGCTCAGCTCATTGTGGGCTGTGGTCCCGGGTTCTGTAAGAAAGCAGGCTGAGCAAGCTAGGATGAACAAGCCAGTAAGCAGAACCCCTCTATTGTCTCTGCATCAGCTCCTGCCTCCGGGCCCCTGTCCTGGTGAGTCCCTGTCCTGACTTCCTTTGATGATGTGGAAGTGTAAGTCAAATAAACCCTTCCCTTCCCAACTTGCTTCTGGTCATGGTGTTTGGTCCACAACAATAGTAACATTAAGTAAAACACCACATCATATACAAAGACCAGGAAGAAATATACGTTAGGTAAGAAAGAAGATTTTAATCATGAGGAAACCAAGGTACCCTCGGGACAGACAGTGTGTCGATCTGCAACCGAATTACTTCAGAATAAATTTTAATATGAGATTTCAAGTGCAGGATTTCAAAGTCAGGGACAGCCACAGCGTCCTAAGTAAGGCAGCTGTGTGATCACAGGAAGGCGCTTTACTGGCTGCGGGAGGCAGCCCTAGTTGGTATAGTCCTCCCTGGATCCAAAGGAGCCAGCGGACCCCGGTTGGCATCTAGGTGGCATGTGTGCAGATGCAAAGAGGCAATTCACAGAAAGGACATGAAGAGTTCCAAAAAAAGAAACCCCAGAGCAAGACCCAGATGTGGCGTGTGCTCAGGGACTGTGTATGGAGGCTCAGAAGGCATAGCACGCTACACATGGTGAGAGCTTGCCGAAAGCAGAGGTGAAGCCAGGCATGGTGGCTCATGCCTGTAATTCTAGATACTCAGGAGGCTGACACAGGAAGAGTTCAAGGCCTTTTTAGCCTACCGCATATGCTCAAGGCCAGCCAACACAACTCAGTGGGATCTAAAAAGAGGTCATAGGATCATCTCACTCAGTGGTAGAATGTATCTGCCTTGCCTGCAGTGTAGACTACCACCAAAGTATAGCTAGCCATGGTGGCTCACACCTATAACCCTGCCCCGATGAAGCCGAGACAGGTAGACTGATTCAATGCCACCTCGGGCTACAAAGCAAGACTTTATGTCTAAGACAAAGCACACTAAAAGAGGGCAGAGGAAATAATTGGAGGATGATGGTTCTTGAGGGGCAGAGTAGAGTGAACCAGCCAAGGGAAGTGAACAGGATCAGAGGAGGGAAGACCTTGTGGTCAGACTAGGAATCCTGGACTCTGTCCTATCTCTCAGGACTGAAGCATTAATTAAGGAGGTCGAGGGCAGAGCTGGAGCTAAAAATAAGAGTTTGTCTTCCTTACCAGTGACACAAGACCCCATGGCCTCACACAGAGGCTTGTAGCCTCTGGCTAAAACATTCTGTAGTTCATTACGATTGATGTCCTTGTGTGTCATAGGAACTTGGATCAACCCCAGCCTGGAAGCCATGTGCTGTCAGTCACATCCGAATCCTGCCTTGTTGAAGAGCGGGGCCTGACCCGCAGGAACAGCTGCAGGTGGCATGGCAGATGCTGCCTACCGCCCGGCCTCACTGAAGCAAGTCAGTGGGAGGCAGGCGGGCAGATCAACCCTGTGCCATCCACAGTACCAAGAGGTCCCAGCGGCCCTGCAAAGAGAACTCCGCTTCTGATGATCATTCCACATCCAGCTTCAAATTGACAAAAGGCACAGATGGATGTTCCCAAGCATACTTGGTACTTTAAAACATTAAATTTAAGGGAAGTGCTGGTGGAAAGGTGGGAGACAAGTCTTGCTTCTTTGAGAGCCATGTTCAAATTCTCCAAAGTGTGTGGAACACCAAGCAGGAGACTGAACTCACTCCTGGCATGGACGCTACTACCAAGCCCCCTGTGCCTCCGCTCCACACGCTGTACGTGCTGATGGTGAGAGTGCCGTTCTTCTCTCCCAAACCACTTCAAAGGTTGGGAGTGGGAGGGGGGAGTGCCCCTCCCAGGAAGCATGGCAGCTTGTGTGCACATGCTGGGGGTGGGGAGCCCAGGATTGGAGATGCTTTCTTGCCAGACAAGATGATTAAATGCTAAATCTCTCATTTCCACGGCATCTGCTTTTCAGCAGCTAGGCAGGGGCCTGATTACCCCACTAATTTGATTCCACTCTCCAAGATGGTCATGACGGCCATATAGGGATCCATTCAGCCTGGCTGCCATACCTGACCTAGCTCAACCAGGAAGCCAACATCACCCACGCATATCTGCAATTTACTGAACACCAACGGTATTCTAGAACTGGAGAAGCCTTTTACAAAATCCTCCAAGACACTGTGCGTGAAGCAAGGTAGACACGCACACACATGCTCCTAAAGATGAAATCATTTACCCAGGCAATGCTAAGTGGCAGCTATACCTTTGGGTCACCATGCTTTCCTGCCTCCTGTGGGCAGAACATGGTATATGCCTGTGACTCTACCAGAGATGCCAGGGAGAGACAACACGGTAGACTGCAGAAATGCATGAGGGCCACATTCAAGGGTGAGGCTTATTCTGCTGAACATCTCTGGTGCCCATTAAGGTACTTGGTCCTGGCAGGAATCCAATCAGCACTTCTACTTCCACAAGAGACTGGGGGCAGGTGGCCTACTCAGCCAGAGGTTGGGGCGGATGTCTCTTCTGCCAACCAGAGTTTACTGCTGTACTTAAGGGTACTTAATCAGCCTCAGTCCTTATCAGGGCAATGCTCAGGGGTAGGATCTGGGAAGAGGGGAGCCCAGGAGTAGGAGTCCATCCCTTTGTTGGCCTCAGCAGTGACAAGATGCACTCAAAATGCACTCTTGATTGAGGGACGAGATGACTCTAAAGGAAGCCACCACCTTGGCTGCTGGTGAAGCTGTAAACTCTGTCCCTGCACAGGCTTAGGATGGGATGGCTGCACTCTCGTCTTCAGCCCCTCTCTTCCTCTGCCTCCACACAGCATCTGTACCAATGATACTTCCAATCAGACAGCTTCTCAGACAGCTCCTGTCTTCTTCTCTTTTGGGACAAAGCATTGGGTTTCCTGGGAACAGACATGGGTTCTTCCAGGCTGCCCCTTTCCTTTGACATGTACATACGTCGGCATGATGTTCAGGTTCCGTGGGATCAGCCTGCTGGAACAGGGGATCCACTCCTGCTGTGGCTTCCTCTTCTTCCTCAGGGAAAGCAGTCTCTTACAGGTAACAGGTACATGCTATGCATCGAGGCTCAGGGCCATACAGTTTCTCCAGCACCAGTCAGGTTGCTCCAGGCTGGGTCTTGCCCCGGACAAGTTTTTTCAGAAAAAGCACTAATTATAAAAGAGTGAGTGAAGGGGGCAGCTGGCAGCTTGTCACACTGGTCTGTACATGGATGAAATGAAGGACCAGTTTTCCCTCACCTTCGGGGAAACAGTTTCTTGGAAAGTAAATGTAACACCAGTTATGGGAAGATCACCCAGTGCAGCCTCTCCGGGGTGCTGCAGAGGCAGTGTGAGGGACTAGGCTGAGGCGGCAGGTTTGACAACAATTGTACAATATCAGAATGCAAAAGAAAGAAACAGAGGTATGGCCTGAGGAGTCTGGGGCAAAAGAACCTGGGCTCTTTCCCCTCTTTTGTGTAGACGGGAAGCAGTTGACCACACTTGTGAATAGTTTCTGTATCTGTATCTGTAAAATGGAGCTATTAACATTACCTACCTGGTTACCTCATGGAGGCTGTAGGATTAAATAAGACTGTAGATGTTGCAATGTAACTGGGGTTACCCATAGCCAAGCATGTGCCTCAGGGTTCAGGACAGGATGCCTGCAGACTAGTGATTGTTCCCCCCCACGCCACTCCCCCCATGAAATTGAGGCACAGTATGCAGGAGAATCCAAAAACAAAGATGGGACATGGCAGCCTTCTGCAATGAATTCACATTTCAGATCTCAGCTCACAAGGACACCTAACCCCCAGTTAGTAATTGAGCGACCATGACCATAGCCAAAGCACAGCACACAGAGAGGAGATGCGGATTAGGGCCGGGATGAAGCAGGGAGCAAATGCATTTACCATAAGATGGCTATAGAACGACCTGGAAACTCACCTCTTCCTATGAACAGGTCTCTCATGAAAAGGTGAAATCAATACAGTGTAAACATCCAGTCTGAACCAGTCACTTAGGGACATACAAAGCTTCTCACACACATATATACACACTCCCACCCAAGCCCACCCTCGGAACTCTCCCAGCTGAACCAATAGCCAAAGCATGTTTGGGTTTGGATAACTGGAGACACCAAGCAGGGAGGGGAATCAACAGGGAACTCAGCCAGCACGGAGGCAATGGGAAGAGTGGGCTGGGTTTAAACCATGCTTTGGAGGACACAGAGGACACTGCTAACCTAGAGATCTTTTTCTGACCCAGAGTGAAGCGGATGATTTTGCTTTGAGATGAGTCCTTAGATGATGCACTGCAGGGTAGGAAGGAAAAGATGGAACAGATGAGTGAGGAGAGACCCGTTAGACAAGCCAAGAGGAAGTCCCTGGGCTGGTCCGCCATACACTTCTTCCCACTAAACACACAGGCACCCTCCAGGTCTAACTTTAGTGGTTATGGTGTGAAGAAACTACAGTCAAGATTATCTAAAGCCTAGACTTGTGATCTCAGCTACTCAGGAGGCTGAGGCAGGAGAATAGATGGTGTCTTTGTTACTTTTCTATTGCTCTAAATAGATGCTGTGACCAAGGCAACTTATAGAAAAGTCTATTGGGGCTTACAGTTTCAGAGGGTGAGTCCACGGTCATCAAAGAGTGGCATGAACAGCCACAGTTGGCATGTTCAAAATCTTCTGGTTCCACAGTGAGCTCAAGGTCAGCCCTGGCAACTTAGTAAGGCATTGTTTTAAAATATGAAATAAAAAGAAAGCTGGGGATATGATCTAGCACTTGCCAAATATGAGCAAGGCCCTAAGTTTAATTGTAAGACAAAACAAAGGATCTAGCTCAGGACTTTTAGGTTGTTGATCTCTCTGTCCGTTCCCCCCCCCACCCCCGTTCCATACTAAATATCTTTGTTGACTTCACTCATCTACATACACGCTTTCTTTATACTTTTTGTTTGATTTGGTTTTCTGTGATAGGGTCTATCACAGCACCTAGGCTGCTGGGAGTCACATTCACCTTAGTTTGGGCTAGCCTGGAATCTGTGGCAATCCTCTTGTCTCAGCTTCTCCTTCCTGTTTTTCTACCTCTCTAAAGGACTATAACGTTCGAAGTAGGGAGCATTTATAACACATAAAGCAATACTCTCTAAAGTACAGTTGTGTTGATTTCACAGGATTGTTCACCGGGCTATAAAAGCAAACACCCCATAAATGTATGTGCACATATAAAAACTCTTGGTCAGAATTAATCAATATAGTTATTTTGTGTCGTTTATCTTTCTCATGCCTTTTTAGATAGAGGTTAGGGTGCTAGTGATGGCAAGTATTCTACCACGGAGCTGTCCCCCAACCTGAAACACTTATTCTGACATTCATTTTTCTTGTAGTCCATTCACGGAAAAACCTGCGTTAAGAAGCACTGTTCTCTGGGAGTAAAGGGAGAGTAGAGAATGGCAAGGGAGAAAAGAAATCAAGCAATTTTTGGATATTTCCTAAATAACGGAATATAGATTGTATTTAAGATAGACACAAATGGAAAGAAACACAAGGCTTAGAAAATACGCTCCTTCCAGAGACTCTATACTGTAGGAAACTTTACGTTGTGAACTATGGATCAAGTGCCCAGTCACAATGTAGACTGTAAAGTGACAAGGTACATGCCAGGGCTGCTCTGGCATCATTACATCAATGTCTCAGATGTTCTTGAGTGACACAGGTGAGCTTCTCAGAAAGCTGCCAAAGCGTGGTGTTTGCTGTCCTGGGTCATAGAACCTAGACATGTGGTTTTTTTTTTTTTCTTCTCTCTTCTTCTTCTTCTTCTTTTTTTTAAGAATGTATTTATTTTTATTTATATGAGTACACTGTAGCTATCTTCAGACACACCAGAAGAGGCATCAAATCCCATTACAGATGGTTGTGAGCCCCCATGTAGTTGCTGGGAATTGAACTCAGAACCTCTCTGGAAGAGCAGTCAGTGCTCTTAACTGCTAAGCCATCTCCTACATGTGTTCTTAATAGGCATCTTGGTCTGCATCTTGAAGAGTTCTAACAGAACACCAGAACAGACCTAGCGTCTAGGGTGCTCGCTCTAGTACCCGACACTAAGAGCCAAGTGTCCAAATGGTTACCCTTTGGGGCTTTGGCTACCAAAGATAGAATGTGAGGCTAGTAACACAGTGCGAGCCAGCCAGTGATGGAATTTTATCATCCTTAAGTTCACAGCCAGAGTGTTAGTATTGGATATCTTACGTCTAGACCTTGGCAAGATGCTTTGAAAGTAAGAGTGGGAAGTGACAGTACACAGCACATGAGGCCACTCATGTGCGGAAGTAATCAGCCTGGTGGGATAGAGGGGTGAATGAGGACATAGCTACTCAACTCCTAGTCCGTGCCACCACTTTGTGGGGCCAGAAAGCATGACATTATGGCAAGAACCCTTCTGTCGTCGGAGTAAATGAATTAAAAAAAAATTGGACTTGAGTGTGGCTGTTCTTGAGGTAAAGTGTTCCTTAGCAACAGGTAGCTTTCCTTACAACCTAAAAATCCGGGCTTTATAATTTGGGCTGCCTCTTCTTCCCCCACTCTAGATAGTGAATCTATTTGTAGGCTCCTTGGCTCAACCTTCAACACCCCTCAGGGTCCACTGACTCCATCTGCCTCAGACCATCTTGTTCAAGTCACTCGCACTGCCTAGTCTGCAGAGGTCTCTTTCACTGGAGTCCTTCATTTCGCTCTTGCTCCCCCATAAGCTTATCCATCTGAGAATTCTTTTTTCTTAATGTAAATCCAATTGAACTGCAAGGTTCCTTCAGCTTCCTGGCTCCTTAGAAAAAGAGTCTGAACCCACTTCATTCAGCCTGACTTTGGTACTGTATCCATCACCACACAGCGCCTTCTTTGCTTGCGGGCAACCGTCCAGTTCCTTCTCTGTCATGCCAAGCTTGCTCTACCACACTAGCTGCCCTCCCCCACACCCCACCAGATCTCTGCAGGTGAGGTTTGCATGGTTAGTTTCCTTCCATTCATGTCTCGCCACTAGGTGCCATGGCCTTCCCATTAACCAAGCCTAAACCATCAACCCTGAATCCCACCATCTTCCTGTGGATGCACTTGCCTCACCCATCTCCCTCCTGGTTCGTATGTTCGTTGCACAGCCTCCTCCAGGAATGTGTAGAGAGCAGGGACCACGGCTATCATTCATCTCTGACTCCCAAATGACTAACAGTATCTGGCACACAGAAGGCTTTGCTCTCACAAGATAAAAGAATGCAAACTGGCAGATGCGAGGTTCTGAGCAGACATGCAACAACAATCATAACGACATAACTATGAGCCGCTCTCCTCTTCCCACACGGAACCTTCTCCCTGTGCTGTAATTCTAGCGAGCATTTCAGGGAATGGACCTGTGCAGAAGGCAGTGTCGGAATGATGTACTCAACTCAGGTCCACTACGGAGCCTCCAGCCAGGGGAGAGTTCCCAGCCAGGCATACCTCCAAGGAAAGAGCACAGTGCCTGGCTTCTTGGTGCTGGTGCTCCCTCTCCCTCCCTCCCTCCCTTTCTCCCTCTCCCTCCCCCCCCCACCCCAGTCCATGCAGCTCTCCTATTTCACAAATTTCCATAATGCCAGTTGGATAATTAGATAATTAATTAGGAGGCCTCATTTACATCAGACCCATACCTCCTGGCTGTAAATACCCTGCCAGGTGGGAAACTGCACTTTTCATGGGAAACCCAGCTGTGACTATAAGGTAGTTGGGGGTCAAGCAGCTCTGGGCTTGGTTTGCGGCTAGCAGGTGTTAAGGGTCTAACGAGTTCACGAAGCCTTCTGTACTGGTGCTTTGGGGCATAGTGTTTTTCAGCACACATTCGATGAAATCAAGCAACCAATCAGACCAGTGGCACTGGGTTTCACTGCTAGCAATGGATGGCTTAAAAGAAGACAGTTATAATGGGCATTTCTACAGGACTTTCTCCTGAATCAAAAGCTTTCCAGTTTTTTAAATCCATCAGTCCTTTTCTGCCATTAGAGGGAACGACTCGTGGGCGATCTTTTACAAAACAGCTTAGGGATTTGCAGGTCTCTTCCTGACCTGTATGAACACACATTTCCACTGGGTACAGAGGAGCCTTGTTGTATCTATCTTGAGGCCATGCTAATTCCTTACAAATGAGGACCACAGACCACACAGGCTACCCTACACAGCTGGGGAGGAGGACACCTAAAGATCGGCCGTGCCATCTGTTCCCGAGAGAGGAGCCCACCTGGACTGCATTTCCGCTTGTGTTTTTGCTTGCTGATGTGAAGCGGGCTGGCACGGGGCTTGGGGAGTGGCCAGCCCCTGTTGCTGAGGAATGCCAGCCTGGCACTGGGAAGGTGCCCCGGCCACCTGAGATCCGGCAGGGGGCAGAGGGGATGAGGAGAGATGCTGCTTCTCAGGCTGCTGTTGCTGCTGCTGCTGCTTGTATCGGGAGAGGCTGAAGAAGAGGCCTAGAATGGCCTTGAGGTTCCCATTCCTGATCTCTGCAAGACAATAGAGAGGTTCTCTGTCACCAGAGGCTTAAATGTGGGAAACGGCAAACCTTGTCAAATTGATGGCATGCTTGAAACGGCCATGAAATTTTAAATGTTTTTAGGAAAACCAAATTTTGTACACAATACGCCATCCCTGTCTAAACTGGAAATGACTTAGCGTAGTCAATCTGCTTGTTGTTTTCATAAATAAAACTTAAGGCCCTTGCTTGACATGTATTGGAGGTTTAAGAACAAATGTGTAAGAAAACTTTGCACAGTTTAAATAACATGAGGTTTCTTGTCAGTCTTTCTTTTCCACATTCAATGGGCTTCTTCAGCCCCACCTGAGTTCAACTCCTGAAGGTCCGTTAAAATCACTCCTAAACCACAGATTAGTCTAGTCTCCTTATGGAGTTGCAGTAGATGAACCAGACAAGTCAGAACTGGCTGGCTGGTTGGCCCGCTGGCTGGCCAGGGCCAGGAGGAACTTCTCAGTAAGAACACCACTGAAAGAATGAGTGTCCGTCTCCAGACTGAGCCTGTGATCTGGGCAAGGCTGTGGATCCTAGACTGTTCTCTGGCACTAGCTCGATCTGCCAAGTCCATACTCCGAGCCCCAAGCCACACAAACAAAGTGTGCCAAGTGGCCGCCATTGAATCTAAATCCCTCTCTTCTCTACCCAGTCATCTTTTCAAACCCATGGCTCAGACTGTCTTGGCCCTCGAATCGAATCCATAATTCGAATTCAGGCTTTGAGTGTGGGGCAAGAGTGTAAGAACTGGCCCCCATCAGGACTCGTGTGAAATACTTCCTCTATGAAAATAAATTTGAACAGAGTGGGAAGAATTTTAAATTCCAGACGGTACTTTTTAGATATTAAAATGCATTTGCCTTGAGGCATGCATAAAAAGCTGAGGCAAGGGATGAAATATTTATTCCATGCAGAAGCTGAGTATCCATCCTTTTATGTAGCATTTTTAACACCAGCTGCCAATGGCCAGAGGCTACACTGACCCCAAGGCAGTGAAGTAGGGCCACTTACTACTCCCCCCAACACACACACACACACACACACACACACACACACACACACACACACACACTATGCTGGGGAAAGGATGCTAGCATAAAACAAGGCCAGGGAAGCTTTAGGGGTCTTGTGAGAGGGTGGGAGTCAGCAGCCCTGCTTGTAGGGGGAGTGCAGGCCTCTAGCTGAGGAAACCTGCACAGGAAGGTACAACACAGGCAAGAAAGTGTGAAGGAAAGAAATGCCTTTAGAACAAGCCATGTTCCCACAAGGCAGGAAGGGCAGCCAGCCAGGCCTTTGGACCTGTGTCCAACCTTCCAACCCCAAGTTAGACTGGGACAAAGCATTTGTTTTGCCAAAATACCCCTTTCTCCAGACTGTGAGGGAACCAGGGAAGCCAGTCTTCCCGCCACAGTTGGAAAGCAAGCAGGTTCTGTGAAGGCTGACAGGTGCAGCAGTCTACACCTCTGGACTTCAGCCTGCACTCCACCACCCTCCAGCTGTGCAAGTCCCGCCATCTCTCTGGGCCTCTGAGGAAGCCCCAGCGTTACAAAGCAAAGGACGACATCTACGTCAAAATTTACTGTGTGTGAATAATGATGATCTCCATAACACTTGGTGCTACAGGAAGTACACACCCTCAGAACCCCAAAGAAAACAGTCATATAGCTTCATGCTGCACGAATAAGCCTCTCATGGTGATGACTTTTCCAACGTTACTATGCAAACTACGATTTATTTATTAAAGGGCTATTTTCTGTGTCTGAGGATCTTGCATGCACAAATGTGTGTGCACTGTATTTTTATGTATGCATTTTCTTGTTGTGTGACTCAAAGCCTCTGTGCCTTTTGCCTGCAGAAGAAGGGGTTGGATTCCCCGAGTTCAGGTCCCTTGCAAGAGCAGTTGGTGCTTTTAACCACTGAGATCTCTCTTCGGTCCCCAAACTATAGTTATTTTTAAAGTGCACTTTGCTTTGTATGCACTAGGAAGAAGTGCACACCATGGCAGACCCGTGGAAGTCAGAGCTCAGGGCCTGCCTGAAGCAGTAGTAGGCATGTGCAAATCAGTGCCTGAAGCCAGACAGCCCACCCAGTGCTGGTAGGCACCAGGAACTAAACTCAGGTCATCAGACTTAGCAGCAAAAGGCCCATACCTGCTAAGCCTTTTCTCCAGCCCCAGACCATGATCTTGATACACGGGGCTCTTAATTATGCCACAATCAGTGGTGGAAGTCAAGGCTGACCTAGTCCAATTGGGATGCCCAGCCATCGCTTATGAACTACCTCTTGTGACATGGATTCACAAAAGTGTCAGAGGTGAGGGCGCACTCCCTAGCTTTGCTGTGTGGTTCCAGTCACTTTGTTCTCCAGCCCAAGGAAACCGAAGGAGCTGTATCCTGTCCCCAGATGTCCTTATAAGTACACATCACAGGCCGTGAGGCTGGGGGCAGGGAGTATGACTCAGTCAGCGACTCCAGTCATGGGGAAACTGAAGCCAACGGTAAAGGACAACACATCTCTGGTCATCGCTTGGACAGAGACCTGAGTAAGGGATGGGATTCAGACACTAATAAGTGTCAACATTCAGATGAACACCGATAAAGAAACATGGGGGGACATGAACCAATTCCCCTGAAAATGTGAATTTATTGGAGAGATAATCACTATTCTTGGAAGTGAGATCTATGTAAAATCTACTTTTTTGTGCTTTTTCTCAGGATGGTGAGTACTTTATGATGAGCAAGTTTTATGACTAGTGTGTACCTCCAAGCTAGTCGAAAGCGCATGGAGCCTGTTATTCTGACGCCCTGGACAGGGGATACTTAAGGAGAAGCTGGAAGTCAGAAAGGTGGTGAGATTTCTCCAAGGTCATAAGCTCAGGCGTGGGACTTGAATCCAGTTTTTTTTTTTGTTTGTTTGTTTTCTAGCTGAGGGGTTGGTTTTCCTAACACTGTGTGACCTGGCCTGCTTGCATGCCTATCACATGTGGTAAATTTAAAAACAGACCAGATAATGTTTTATTTATTAAGGTAGCTCGTGGGCATGTAGTCTTTTTTATTTTCCTGGTATGTTCAACATTCCTTAACACATTTTTAAATAAACCACACAAGAAAAACAAAAGGGGCGGTGGGAAATCAAGAAAAGCTAAACAAGAAAATTAAAAAGCCCAGCATGTCCCAGGGCTCAGGGCTGGCCTCACACAGTGGTGGACATGTCCGTATCACACCCAAAGCCTGACAGCCCACCCTGTGCAGCTGCCAGTATGGAACTTGTAGCTACCACGGCCAGCAAGCCATTTGCAGCTCTCGACTGCTTCTCTTTTCCCCTAAAGCCTCTCCATCTATCCGAGGTCGTGGTACTCCACACGCTTTTCTTGATACTGTTATTATAAAGATCATAGACTCATAATCCGTCCCTGGGGGCTGAATCTCTGTAGTCCATTCCTTAAAGCCTTCGTGTTGTAAGACTCAAGGCCTCTGAGCGTCTGTTTCCTTACCCCACACATTGAGTACATGTCAATATACCTTCCCCAGGGATGTTAGAAGCATGAAGAGAGATGAGAAACTGAGTCCCCAGCACCTGCAGTACCACCTCGCTGTGTATTCTGAGCTCAGAACACACGGGCCCTCGCTACCTGCAGCTGTCTCAGCCCCCTATGGGGGGGTTTCCACTCAAAGGAGACCTGAGAAGGAATCTGCCCACATAGCTTTCTCTGAGGGTCACACAAAGAAAATCATCACAAATAACCTCACAGTGGACAAAGTTCAACAGTGACTTTCTTTCCATTTCAAATAAATTGAAGTATCACATGCCCAGTATGTACGTACGTATGTATGTATGTATGTATGTATGTATGTATGTATATATGTATGTATGTATATATAAAATTAAGTCTACAATCCAATGACTTGTAGTGAGTTTAACTGGTTCTAATATTAAAACATTTCTATTAATGCAATTTCCTGTATTCAGTGGCAATCAATCCCCAAACTCCCAGGCACCCGTGAATCTGCCATCTCTACAGATTTTCCTTTCCTAGACACTGCATGTAAATCACATAACTTATAACTTGTAATCTTTTGTATTGGCTCCCTTTACTCAACATATTTGTTTGTTTCATATTTTTGTTTTTACTAGGGATTGAATCTAGGGCCTTGCACCTGCTAGGCAAGCCTTCCACCTCTGGGCTGCATCACCAGCCCTTAGCATAAGTTTTGTTCAGCCATGTTAGAACACGCATCGACTTTACAGTGCTGCATAGTGTATCACTATATGGGCGTACCATATTTTCCTTATCGGTTCCTCAGCTGATGCATTGTTAAATTCTGTTTTCATATCACAAAGAACTCAATGGAAATGAAAGCTCTAAAAGCCACCTACCCTATCCCATGGGTGGTCCATAACAGACAGTATCCCAGATACCTAGAATTGTCTTCTGCCCACGTTTCCAAATGGTATTTGTCTGGTGAACCAGTTCCATAGAGGAAGCCTAGAAACAAAACCCTGAAAGACCACAAGAATGTTGACATTTCCCAAGGCTTTGGGAAGGGAGCCTCACTCTGACTTCTGACTGGCCACGTTCACCTAGACGTACACAGGGTGAAAACAGGAACACCCAGAGTGAAGTGACTGCCCCAGGGACACTCTGGCCTGACCACCCACTTTTGAATGGAAGGCCAAATGGCACAGATCATTCTGTTTCAGTGATGTCCAGTACTGTCAGGACACATATCTTCTGTGGCTTCTGCCTGACCCCTCTGTTCCCACTGGCTTGTACTAATGCATTTAGACAGAAGTACTAATTTATCATAGATATAAGATATATCTGCAGAGAAGATATAAGTAATGCCAGGCACGACAGCCAAGTGAAAAGATGGGTTGGTTTTTTGTTTGCTTATTTTGTTTTTTAAGGACTTATTTATTTATTATTATAAGTACACATCGCTGTCCTCAGACACACCAGAAGAGGGCATCAGATCCCATTACAGATGGTTGTGAGCCACCATGTGGTTGCTGGGATTTGAACTCAGGACCTCTGGAAGAGCAGTCAGTGCTCTTGACCGCTGAGCCATCTCTCCAGCCCGTTTTGTTTCGTTTTTAGTTTTTCCAGACTGGGTTTCACTATGTAGCCCCTGGCTGTCCTGGAATTCCCTTTGAAGACCAGGCTGGCCTCAAACTTGACTTCTGCCTCCCAAGTGCTGGGATTAAAGGTGTGTGCCATCACCACCTGGCTTGTTTTGGGTTTTTGAGACAAGGTCTCCTGTAGTTCAGTCTGGCCTGGATCTCAGTATACAACCAAGGGTGACCTTGAAGTTGTGATACCCCTGGCGCTACACCTCAGATGCAGGGTTTGGCACCATGCACGGCCACACTTCATTCATGTGGTGCTGGAGATTGAATCCCAGCTTCTTGCATGTTAGGCAGGCACTCTCCCAACAATCATGTTACCCACAGAGCCATCTCTGGCAACGTTCTTTTGTTGCAACATTTTGTTATTGTTGTCGTTGTAAACAGAGTCTCACTCTGTCTTACTTTGCTTGATACTTCTAAATGGACCAGGCTGACCTCAAATACTATAGACCTATAGGCTTTGCCTGGGATTGACTTCAATCCCAGTGGCTACCATGATAGTGGCTACCATGCTGGGCTTGTTTTAACATGTTTTTAAAAGAAAATTATTTTAGTTTAGTTTAGTTTTACTTTATCACTTTCCATCCTGCTCACTGGCCCCTCCCAATAACCCCCTCCCTCCCCTTCTCTTCTGAGCACTGGGGTGGGGTGGGGTGGGGAAATCCCAGCCGGGTCAGGAAGTCCTGTACATCAGAATAGCAGTATGAACAAGCCTGCCCCAGAGAGGATGAACGATTTTGAATCAAAGCATAGGAAGGTGGGACAAGGGCAAAGAAGCAGAGCCCGTGGGGACCCTTGTGCAGAGGGACAGAAGCTACCACTCAGTGCCACACTTTGCTGATGTGAGGACGGTCAGTGGACACACTCCCCCCTGTTCCCTGCTCTCCCACCCAAGACGAAAGGCATAGCAAGTGGGCAACTGATTTCCTATGAAAGGCACACACTCCTTCAGGATCGGCCTGGAAGAGCTGCCCACGACTGCCGAGCCCAGGGTCTCTCACTTGCCTCTGCCCATGTTCATAGTCACCTGTAATGTCAGAAAATCATCACAGTGTTTGAAAAAACAATGTCGTCTTAATGTCTTTTGTTTTCCTTTTGAAGCCATCTAATGGCCCCAGGCTCGTCTTGAGAAGCAGCTGGCAGCTGGAAAACCCCCACAGATACACCTCCGCCCTTTCCCAGTGATTATCGCGGCCTCTGGAACGAGCGGGTGGGCGGGCCTCGCGCACCTGTCCCATGGTGCTGGAGTAGCCCAGGCCTGCCCGGACCTGTCTTTAGAGAGTCACACTGAGCCTTTGTTCTAGGCCCAGACGGTGGGTGCCCAGGGGCAGTGGCTACAGCGATAGTCCACAGAGGTGATGATGGTCTGAGCGGCCCCCTGGCCCGTGCCTCCTGCACTCTTCATGCCCTAGAAGCTCAGCCCCCGTCTCTTTGCTCTTGGAGATGAGTCTGCCAGTTTAAGCCTGCCCTGCCCTGGGGTGATGGTTAAGATCTGCCCTGCCCACAGTCCTTCCAGACTCCACCTGTCATATCTGACAACCTGTTCTAGGAGACGGGTTGGGAGAGGGGACACGCTTTCTGAGAATACTAGGACTTTGTTCTTCCAGGCCTTGAGTCCCTCCTCCCCTGTGGTGGAGAGGCAGGGGTAGAAAATGAGGTGGACTCCATTGAGGGCTGGGCACCCCGGGTACTTGTTGGGTACCTAGCTCTACAAGTTGACTATGACTAACAAGAGCTGTGCTTGTGGAAGTACAGTGCCCAGTACAGCTTAAAAAGAAAAAAGAAAAAGAAAAAGACAGATGCCCTGCTTGGATAGCCTGGGTGTCTTCCCAGAGATAGGGCTGTGTCTCTAGCTTTTCCAGGGTGAATGGGCACTTACCAGAGATGTCACTCATAATCTGTCTTTGTGTGTGGTGTGTACATGTGTGTGCATATGGGTGTGTCCAAATGCACTGTCTGGGAGCTTCTCATTACTGACCCTGAAGCTTACCACCTGGCTAATTGTCTGGTCACCTCCTGTCACCAACCTCTATCTTCAACTCCAAGTCCTAGGTGTACGGGCAAAATGTGAGATGCCATGAGCAGTGGGGCCCAGCTCAGGTCTTCATGCTCCCACAAAAAGCACTTCACCCGCTGAGCCGTCTCCCAGCCCCATTCAGCTTTCAGCCATGGGTCCTGTAAACTCCGTTCAGCCATGAGAACGGGAGCCAATGCAGACAAGCCCAGCAGAGCACAGTTAGCATCTGTTCGGTAAACACTTACTGTAAAGACATCTATGCCTTCCGAGTATAGAGAGAAGCAGAAGGGCAGACAACAGGCAGCTGCTAAGTGGCCAGAGTTCACCTCCAGGCCTAAGGGAGGAGGCAAGACTGCACGACTCTGTAAAAATCCCTGCAAATGCTCTCCTGGGAGGACAGAGGCCAGCACCATTCCTAGACACTAAGAGGAACATGCTCTGCCACCTACTGGTCAGCACAGGAATAGCACAGGGGGACATCCTGTACACTGCATTTGTGTCTACTACTGAACACCGTAGGTTCCAGCAAGGTATACTAAGTCCACAAAGATGAGACCTATAGCTAGGGAAGAGCAACCTTCTAAGGATTCTTTCTGTAAGTCCTGAGATTAAGGTTGGCTAAGCTTCTCCTGAGACTCACGGAAAGGGTGACCAGGCCTGTCCAAGGTCAGGCTTGGCAAAGGGAGAATTAACAACCCTTTAACATTCCACCCAGAGTCACACTATGGATGTAGAAGCCGTGGATGCCTCCCACGTCCGACATGGAGGAGACAGCAGTTCAGAAACACAGCCAGATGATCCAAGTTTTCATCTCTGCGCAAAGACAAGGCCCATGCCGAACCCATGAGGTCGGCTAACTTACCTACTCCATCTGCGGCCTCCCGCTTGCTGCTCCCCTCAGCCCCGCCCCAGCTTCCAGGGCCAAGGCTCCCTTACATCTTTTCAGAGCGCACCCCTGCTATGCTAGGAGGAGCAATTGCACTAGGCAGGTGCAGCCTAATGGGCTGGGGAGATGCCTGGCCTATGGCTGCTTCAGAGCCGGCAGCTGCCTGTGTTTACAAACAGGGGGAGGGGAGGGGAGGGGAGAGAGCAAGGAGAGAGAGAGAGAGAGAGAGAGAGAGAGAGAGAGAGAGAGAGAGAGAAGATTTGGAAGTGTTGCCTGAGAAAGCAGATAATTCTAGCCAGCGGGCTCCAAACTATTATCCCATCTAACAACACTCCACTAGCAGACACTATTGATGCTAATTAGCCCCCACATCCAAGGTAATTAAAAGCTAATCTGGAGGTTAAAAGGTGGTCCTGTGTGTGCACAAACCTCACTCTCTGTCTTCAAGAGTGAGGTGAGGTGCCACCAGGAAGGACTGAGCGGTTCCCTCGGGCGCTGGATGGCTGAACTTGGTTCTGTGGTCGGATATTCTCTTTCCCACAGATAACGGCTGGTTGATAATCCGATGCGCCACGGGACCGGCAATCGGTGTTGTCCGAGCAGGAACTTCTCTAACTGGAGCAGCGTGCTCCCTTTCTCTTCCCCCACACCCTCTGTGGCATGCAGATGTGGCATGCACACAGGGCTGCATTCTTAGAGTGATTGATCTGAGAACTGGGAGAAAGTTCGTATCCTCAACTGTGCCCAAAAGGGCATCCAACCAGGATGGCCCACCGGCACCCCTGGTCATGGCTGCAGCAATTAAATGTTAGGTAACAGGTGGGCCTTAACAGGTGGGCACCGCAAATGATGAAAAGGCGTGGGCCCTGACTCACCTTCTGCAGACAGCCCCTGGGTGTTGATTCCCTTAGCTGCCAGGAAATTCAAGCAGGCATCTATGTTTTCAATCTAGAGGGGAAAAACACAAAACACATTTAATAACCATTCAGTTTTCTCCAGACCCACTCACGAAGAAACAACAGCAAGCAGGACGCACTCAAAGCGGCCAATGAGATAGACAGGAGCAAGGTTAGGACTCTCAAAGCGCTGTCTGTACTCGCACAGGAAGCAGTTACTTAATATCCTAACCGCACAGTGCCAGAAGTCGAGGCCTTGGATTGTTTGCAGATGCCAAAAATAACCAGGGTGGAATGAGATCTCTCATCTTGATCAATGTCACCACGGTGTGATCCTCAAAGCCGGAGCGGTTGCCAGTAACACGGAGGTGGAGATGAAATTGATAGACCCACCCATCCTCCAGTTGCTGGGGGGGAATTTCCAGTCACTAAAGATGCAGGCAGTCAAATGCCCAAACGATGAGTGGCAGTTTCAGCAGGAATCGGTGTTTATTCACAAAATTCTCACCCTGGCAGGCATTTGCAGGTGACCACAGAGGACCATGAACTCTGGGAAGCTGCTGTCCTTTGTCCTCTCTGTGGCAAGGATAGAGCCACCAGCCGGAGTCTGGGAGGCTGCCCATGTTTGCTAGTGTTGACACCAAGGCCAAGGGCAAATCGATGTCAGGCCTCGAACAAAAAAGCAATTAGGTCATTCCCAAAGGTCTGATTTGACTTCAGCTGTCAGGCCTAATTACTTTTTTTTTTTTGTTTTAAAGGAGAATATCCTAGCTTGGTGAATGTCTCTGGTGACCAGAAGTCAAAGAAACAGCTTTTGACTGGGCACAAGCATCTTTGGACTTCATAGAATTTGCGATACACAGTGATGATTCCACCACTCCCATCCTCAACTAATTCCTGCAGTGGGATTTCCCAGACTCCTCAATGTTTATAGCACTCAACCCAGTATTTATGCCACCGAGTTTATTCTAAACTGAGGACTGTCTTTCACAATGAACATATTGTCCTTCTCCCTACTCACAGGCAATGTCTTGATAGTTCCCCACAGCTACAGCTGGTGAGAAGTAGCTCTGAGCACAGTCTGGCTCTGGGCTGGTCCTCATGAATTTGATTCACACTGCTACATGACGTAGACTTCATTGAGCCGCTGGCTTCTGGCATTCTCCTTCTCCACTCCAGCCTGTAGATCTGCTTCTACCTACTGAGGTCTGGGATTCCACGAAGGTATTAAAACATCTAACAAATTCCATATTTTTGTCGCGGTCTCACAGTGAGAGTGGCTCTCACAGTGGTGGTGGCTCTCACTGTTTAACTCATTAAACAGGCCACGGGCTACCTGACTGAAACTGTGCCGTCTTAGAAGAGCACACACAGCCCCAGTTAGAAGTGACTCTCCAGGCAACCCCCCTTTTTATTTATTTGTTTATTTTATGTGTATGAGTACACTGTAGCTATCTTCTGACACACCTGGAAGAGGGCACTGGATCCCATTAGAGATGGCTGTGAGCCACTGTGTGGTTGTTGGGAATTGAACTCAGGACTTCTGAAGGAACAGTCAGTGCTCTTAACTGCTGAGCCATTTCCCCAGCCCATCCCCCCTTTCGTTAAAACCTAGGTTCCCTCTCCTTCCAGCCCACCTTGAAGGTCCTCACCAGGCTGCTGTATAATCATGAGACCTTGGGGGAGGGGAATGAAAGTGGGGAGAGAGGAAGAGATCACTTCCTGTACCCTATCACATGGTGTGTGGAGGGTGATCTGTACCCTATCACATGGTGTGTAGAGGGTGATCTGCTCCCATTTGAAAATATAGTAAGAGTTAGATTTCCAAATACTGTTTTATCCTATTACAAAATCTTGCTTGGGAAAATATTAGTCATAAAAAGAAAATACTGTCTGTGATGGTTTTGTTTCTGCTATATATATAGCAAAACACTTAATAGAAGGTTGTGGGCCCACAAAGAAGCACTAATATATAGACAAATACATGTAATATGTGCTCTCTCTCTCTCTCTCTCTCTCTCACACACACACACACACACACACTCTCTCTCTCTCTCTCACACACACACACATATAAAGAGAGGCTGTCATTATGTTACCCAGTATAAACTTGAACCCCTCAAGCAAGCCTCCTGCCTCAATCTTTAGATTAGCTGGCACCACAGGTATGCACAACCATCTCCAGTTCAAGCCACTATCACTTTGAAAGCACAATAAAAGCATGAAATTTTTTGAGTATTATAACACACTTCTATAATACAAGCATTTGGGGGGTGGGGTGGATAGAGGCAGGAGAATTTGAAGTTGAAAGCCAGTCTGAGCTAAACGTTACCCTGTTTAAAAAGACAAGAGCTAGAGAGATGGCAGGGTAGCTCAGAGCACTTGCTGATCTTCCAGGGGACCGGGGTTCAGTTGTCAGCACCCACGGGGCAGAGATCACAACGGTCGCCAGTTCTAGTTCCAAGCCCTGTTCTGGTTTGGCAGCTAGAAGGAGCACATGTGGTGGACGTGCATGCACGCAGGCCAATAATCATACATATAAAACAAATCTTAAAAACCGAACAAAAACGTTGTACACCACATTCTTTCATGCCCATCCTTTTTCCATAACCCCGTGCTACTTCTTTAATAAAGCATTTTATCTTGCATGTGACCGATGAGAGAAGCTAAGGTAATTCTGTCCCCATAGGGAGAGAGAAAAGGAAAAAGCTGTCTGTCACTGGATTTTTGTTAATGCGAAAATTACAAGTGGTACAGCTAATATTTACCCTAGACAGGGCCACGTAATAAGGCTAAATGCTTTGGTGCTAGAATAACAATGTGAACTGCGGGGGAAACATGATGGGGGGGCGAAGAGATAGAGAGAAACAGGGACAAAGAGACAGAGAGAGGCAGAGACAAAGAGACACACACACAGAGAGAGAGACACAGAGAGAGAGACAGAGAGACGGGGAGAGAGAGAGAGAGACACGGAGAGAGAGAGAGAGACACGGGGAGAGAGAGAGAGACATGGGGGGGAGAGAGAGAGAGAGAGAGAGAGAGATCGGTTTAAGAAAAGCACTCTAGGGGCTGGAGAGATGGTGCAGCAGTTAAGAGCACTGACTGCTCTTCCGAAGGTTCTGAGTTCAAATCCCAGCAACCAAATGGCGGCTCACAACCATCCGTCACAAGATCTGATGCCCTCTTCTGGAGTGTCTGAAGACAGCTACGGTGTACTTAGATATAATAAATAAATAAATCTTTAAAAAAAACAGAAAAGAAAAGCATTCTATAATACAGCACTTCTAAAGACTCCCTTTTCAAGGGTCAGGGAACACGGTTACTCATCTCCTCCATGGGACACTCAGTGCACACAACGCTGTGTACAGCACACGGCAGGCCCTGCTGACAAAGCTGGCCTTACTACATTTCAATGCAGCCATCTGCTAGGATTCCTCATAGCATTCAGTTCTATGAGCAGGATGAATAACTATAAGTGTAATTATAAAAAAAAAAGTCACAGAGGCATACTTTCTCCTTAGTTAAAAAGTTCTACCATTCTTTTATACAATTTCATGGTGTCATTTAACAGTCCCTCACAGGGGGAAGGGGGTAGAGGAGAAAAAGTAGACATTGTTGTGGGGGCAACATCTTAGGCTGTCATAGTGCAAGTGGGGGAAGGGGTGTCAACAGCCGTCTAGTAGGTAGAAGTCAATGACGGTCCTACTATGTGCACGACTGCACTTAGTAGGAGGACAATCCTTACTCTCCACCAGTGCTGAGGCTGAGACTCCTCAGGTTGGATTCACAGATTGACTGTGCAGGTGTCAGGCACTGAGCTCTGGTCTTTGGATGCCATTGATTTCAGTCAGGACCACAGGATGGGGCAAGGGAGGTAAGAAAGCTAAGGCCAGGGTCTTGAACAAGGTCGCCCAGGTCAGTGAAAGGGCTGGGGAAATGCCCCCAAGAGGCCTTCCTATCTTGCTCAGGGGCCTGCTGCAGCCACATACTCTTCCTCTCTGGGGTCCACAGAGTCATTCCATGCCCACTCAGGTTTCCCCCAAAGCACATGAACCAAAGGAAGCATCTGAAACTTCGTTCTTTCAGTGTACAGAAAGCATTAGGACACCAAGAAAACAGGAGGGACAACATCCAGAAGGCTGACCTGCACTCCCAGAAAACGTTAGATGAAAAAAAAAAAAAACAAAACAACAACAACAAAAAACTGGGCCACCGTGGAAAGGTCAGACGCAAGCCCACAAGTACCTTGAAAATCTTCCCCGTGCCCTGAACTCTGCACAGGAGGAGCTAAAAAATTTCCTCAAGTCACAAATCTACTCTTTAATCATGTTCTTCTGGGGCTGGAAATCACTCCCGACAAAGGGGGTTGGGACCCTCACTCTTTTCATCTGCACCCCAGGAACGCAGAGAGGCTGGGGAGCAGGAAGGGGTCAGGCCTGGATTCCAACCGCCCCCAGCTTCATTTGGAAGGAGATCAGAAGCAGGGCTTGCTGCTTTGATCCTGGTCCTCTCGAGATTACAACGTACCTGAAGGTTTTCCTCCAAATATAGCACAGGTGAGCAACCCAGCTCCTCGCCTGTTAAGACTGCAAGCCACCACCCCACCCCAACAGCACCCCGGTGCTCATTACAGCGGCAAAGACGCTCATGTCCCTCTCTAAAGAGGCTTCTGGCTCATGTGTGATCCAGACACCCAGGGAGAGCGGAGGATCCTGTTAACACTGGGAGGCAGAGAGAGGGGAAAAAAGAGACTCTTAACAAGAAAAGTATGTAAATATGACCAGACCTGTTCATTAGCACAGTGCGGCCAATATAAACCACTTTCCAAAATTAGCTAAGAGGAAAACAAATCTGTGCAAAGTCTGACATTCCGGTATTGCCTAAGGGGGCTGGGGCTGGGTGAGGAGGCTTTTGTAATTGAGGCCATAGAGATGGTCAAGAGCTCTGGGATTGAGCTGCTTCAGCGGACAGCATAGATGAGGTTGGAAGCCCAGCAGAGGGGCCAGCATGTGGCCTAGAGGCCTGGAAGCAGAAGGTGACTATTGAAGGATGGGGCAGGAAAGAGGAACAGATGCTGGCCAGGATACCCTTCCCCACAATCCTGTGGCTTGGAGCCAGACGCAGCACAGTCTTCATTCACCCCAGCAGTCCTTTCTCCCCATCTGCCATCACCTCGAACTTGAACAGGCTCTCCACAGTATCTGCACTTCCGATTTGCAGGGCAACCTCCGCGGCTTTGTGCGTGACAGCCTTTGCCTCAGTACTCAGAAGACCATTCCATAGCTCAGAATGCCCTTTAATCCCACTACTCAATCAGGGGCATATCTGTAAGTTCAAGGCCAGCCTGGTCTCTATAGCTAGTTCCAGAACAGCCTGGGATAGGTAGTGAGAAATAAACAGAAAAACTTTCAGTTGGGATCGAGGTTTGGCTGGGTCTCATGCTAACAAGTATGCAAACCTCAGAGGGTGTTGTCTATCTCCTCTGTGGCTTAGACGTTGATCAAATACCATCTGTTGTAGCGGTTGCCATGGCAACATCTTTCTCTGACTACCAGCATAGCTCCCAGTGCAAAGCAGATGAAAATGCTGAATGTAAGGGAAGATGATGGTCTTTACTGGAGCTTGGCGTCCCTGGCAAGATGGGTCCCTGGCCATTCCAAGTCCACCCAAGCTTCACACTGTGCCCATCATGCTCTCTACTCTGGAAGAAGGCAAGGAGTTAATGCACCAAAGTCACGCCATTCACAGCCAGGTTTTTTAAAAAAAAAAATCACAAGATGCCTAGACCTTAGGCAAAGCTAGGTTTGAACATGCAAGCTCTATCTCTCAAAAAGCAGTGTGACTTCTAAAATCAGCTCAAATGACTTGCTTGTATGTGTATGTGTGCACATGCATGAGAGAGAGACAGACACACACACACACACACAGAGAGAGAGAGAGAGAGAGAGAGAGAGAGAGAGAGAGAGAGAGAGAGAGAGAGAGAGAACACTTTATTCCTTACGGTGCTATTTGCTATTAAAACTAGCCATTGACTCTCTATGACTTGCATCTCAGCTCTGAATCTCACAGTGGAAGGAAAGCTGTCCTCTCTAAGCGTGCACTGTGGCACAAGCATACTGCACTCACACATATATAATTCTTACTGGTGTGGCCCTGAGAGGGATACCTATATAGCAGGCACTTAATACTTGCTGATCTAAAGAATGAAAGGGAAAGTGTCTCAAAGCCTAAGGAAGAGACAGAGATGGGGAAGAAAGTGTATACTTATGCATAAAAAGTTAAAAAGAAAGCTATTTACTTATTCATGCACTCATATGTACTGAGAAACTACTGGGTACTGACTGGGCAATGTGCTGGCAACGGAGATACAGTAGTGAAAAATAATACGACCTCTGACCTTGTAAGGCCTATAAGTGTAATGTAGGTGAACAAACATTCATTCAGTGGTGCATGTGTGAGGCAAGATGACACACTTCGTGTTAAGAGGAGGAGGAAGAGGAGGAGGAGGAGGAGGAAGAAATGGGAAACATGCATACCAGAAGAAGATCTAGCCACAGGCAGTCTGAAAAAAATTCCCAAACAAGTGGCAACATATAAGGGCACAGACAGGGAAGTCTTGTCACCTTTGTTTACTGATGTGGCCCTGAAAGGGATCCCTACATAGTAGATAACTTGGTACTTGCTGATTGAAAGAATGACAGGGAAAGTGTGTTAAGGCCTAAGGAAGAGGCAGTTGTGGGGAGGGAGGGAAGGCAGGACCTTTCCATCTCCTGGGGAACCCTTGTCAGGACCACACCCTGCCCCACTGTCAAGGTGACTACAGCCACACCCTTCCCAGCAAGCCTGCAAATGGGCTATTCTGTGTTGGGCACAGCTCCACCATAGCTTACACATAAGACTAGGGATGAGGGACTAGGAGAGAGATGATAAGGCTCAGAAGTCACCTTCAACATCTGATCCCCTGTAAAAGGAATGCATCCTGTCTAAAGGTTACCATGATCCTCTGATATAACCTGTCCTCATTTCTGTAGGGGGCAGAGGAAGCCCTGGAAGTCTTTTAGGGGATGTGTATTGTTGACATAGGAATGGTCATGCTAAGGACTCAAGGCCTCAGCTCCATGGGAAACTGGGGAAGTCATTCCCCACATGAGTCAGGCTCAGAAAGGCAAAGCCTTTCGTGAGTTCAAGAGCTTGCAAATGAATGATCAAGGTGTACAAATAGCCATTGCAGCTTTCTCCATCTGGATGTTTACAGTCTGAAACTGCTCAACCCCTCCCCTATGTGCTGCATAGAATAAACAGGTTGGTACCGCTTTATCAGCATGCACGAAGCCCCCTGCAGACCCGTTTTCCCATATGCACATGCATTTGTGTATCTGTCTTTTCTGCATTCTGTCACTAGTCAGGGTTCCCAAGGACCCAAGACATGCAACACAAAGTACATTTCTATGCCTGCTTACAAAATTAAAACTAATAAAAAAGAAGAAGAGTATCAACTCAAACAAATAAACAAACAAAAATAAAATCAAAACAAACAAAAAATCCCATACTACACACTCTGGGCACATGTCCTCCTAAACACTGGTCCCCTGGTAGCTGCCTTTCCTGCATATGTTAAGGGCACAGCCAGGTGCCTACTCTGCCAGTCTTCACTTCTGTTCCCCTCCCACCTCTGTCACTGTGACCCCAGAGAAGCTCACACAGAGTTTTTATTTCAGAAGGAGACTTCAGAAATGAGGAATCGCGTGTCCATTGTCGATCTTCTCCTAGACAGTAAAATACTGGGAGCATCCAGGCCTGACCTTCTGTAGATCTCCCAGATGCTGCTTGCC
This sequence comes from Tokudaia tokunoshimensis, assembly GCA_036184795.1. Lineage (NCBI taxonomy): Eukaryota > Metazoa > Chordata > Mammalia > Rodentia > Muridae > Tokudaia > Tokudaia tokunoshimensis. Next base: position 24,486,968 of record BTHU01000001.1, on the reverse strand, counting down.
TGACTGGTCTGTCAATCCACTTTTTGGGATGGTTAATGGGTACCAAGTCATGGCCAGATGGGAGGGTTGAGTCCTGGTCTTTTACCACAAAGAAGGCTGACAAGAGTAAATAAACACTATTGTATTATCAGAATAGCTAGACGTGAGAACTGGAAAGCTGTCTCTCAAGGAAACATTCACGTTCAAGATGATGGATAGTTTGTAATCAAGACGATCAACGTACCATATATAAATTCTGAAACAGTAGGCTGTATCTCAAAGATGTACAATTGGCTGTCACAAACTTAAAAGCAAGTTACTAGTTCCTTCTTCTTTTGGTTGTTTTCTTTCTTTCTAAAGATTCTTTTTTTGTTAAAAAAAAAAAAGCTGATTAGGAGTATGTGTGTGCACAGAATGTGTTTGTACAGAATGTGTGGGTATCTGTACCACAGCATACATGTGGAGGTCCGAGGATATTCTATAGAGTCAGTTCTCTCCTTCCAGCTTTAAGTAAATTCTGGGAATCAGACTCAGATGTCCTGGTTGCTTAGAAAGCACCCATATCTCGCCAGCCCTAGGTTTTTGAGACAAGGCCTTACTCTGTTGTCCAGGTTGGTCTCAAACTCACAGTGATTTCATTTTCCCCAGCTTGAACTATGGGCATAAACCACCATGCCCAGTTGATTTATTAACCTAAAAAGCGGTCAACTTAAGCTCTACAGCGAGGCCCTGGTCGCTGTCGTGAGATATCAAAGCCACTTTAGAGCTTCACAGGGTTTATCTATGGAAGTGGGCTTGAAACTGGAAATCGTGAGAGTGGGAACAGGGCTGGGTGTGGCCCAGTGCTCCACGTCTGCCTGCTTCTCTTCTGGCTCAGTTGCCCTGCCCAGCTCTTTCCTGAGATTTGGCAACATTATCTACCATACCATTTACAATATTTATAACTTTAGCGTTCCAAGATGCTGTCAAGAACTCCTTGAAAAAAAAGGGGGGGAGTGGGGTGGAGGAGGACTTTATAGGAGTTTCTCTGATGTTTTAGCAAATGGGTAAGTCCACATGGGTACGAAAAAATCTAGGGGGAGGGGAATTGAAACCAAGCATTTCAGATTCCTCCAGTGACTATCTTTTTCCATTGTGTCTCCAACGGCCTAGACTATTTCATTTTCTGAGGGTTTTCCAACTTTCCAGATTTTCCCTTGAAACAGATCAAGCCTGACAAAGGTGCTAAAGCCAGTCGTCACCCTGGAGAGTCCCAGAGTGGATCCCCAGAGCTGAGCTCTGCCCCCTTTCACGGATGGTAGCATTGTGAGCAGAGGCAAGCTACTAGTGACAAGGGCCTTGAACACAGGTCTTCTTCCTTCCTCCTGTTCCAGTGGTTTCCCTGTTCTCATTTGCTTTTCTCTTGCTGTGACTAAACACTGACCAAGGGCAACTTGGGGAAGAAAGAATTTATTTAACTTACAGTTATTTAATTTATTTAACGCAGGAGCTCAAGGCGGGAACTGAGGCAGGCTGCAAGCTTCGTGCAGTGCATGGAGTGAGGCCTCTTCTGGCGGGCTCAGCTGACTTTCTTACTCATCCCGGGTCCACTTGCTAGGAAATAGCACCACCCACGGTGGGCTGGCCCATCTCTCCATCACTTAGCAGTTAAGAAAAAAATGTTTCACAGGCATGGCTCACGGGCCAGTGTGGTCTATTCAACTTTTTGGTTAAGGTTCCCTCTCTCTAGGTTACGCTAGCTATCATCCCGGCACTCTGAAAAGTCAAGAACTCCAAGTGAGGAACAGAAGACAAACAGAAAACTGACAAGGGCCAAGGGGCAATCCTGGAGTGCCTCACAGGAGACAGGGAGGGGTCTGTCAGAGGCATGGACTGTCAGCTGTTGAGACAAGCAAGTCCCTGGGGATCAAAGACACAGCAGGGGCAGTGGTAGACAGAGGTGTCAATTAAGTCAATGATGGGAATCAAATACAATGTGAATGGCTGCCAGAGTTTGGATCTGAAATGTACTAAAGACTTCACACTCCCAACCTGGTGCTATTAGCAAGAGGACCCCCCCCCAGAGTCAGGTGTCCTAGTGGGTGGTCTAGTCATTGGACATATGCTCTTAAAGGGCCAGACAGACACTGCTCTTTCCTCTAGATTTTTCACCTTCTGGCAACCTTGATAGGAGGAGAGCTTTACTTTGCTGCTCTATTATCCCTGCCAGGATGTGCTGCCACCGTGCTGTAGATGCAGAAGCAGGAAAACCTCCAAACTAGGAGGCCGAATGAAACCCTGCTCTTTGTAAGCTAACCGTCTCAGGAATTTGTTACAGTCATGGAAAAGCTAACTCAGTAAAGCAAATTTACACCAAAAAGTAAGTATTTTGCAGAATCTTTTGGCTTTACTCAGACAGAAGGAACAAGCACAGGCAGCAATTTTGACTGGAAGATCATGACTTCCAGTTCTCCAAACATGAGGCAGCACAGGACAGCGGACATGTGCAGAAAGAAAATCTTGTCTGGGAAGTAACTAGTACTCTAAGGATTCACGTGGTCCTTTAGAAACACTCGCTAAAAACCCACTCTCTTCCAGGCCCTAGCCTAGATGCAGTCTGCACAGCGATAGACAGAACAATACTGTTCATTCCTCCAGGACCAGCCAGCCTATTGAACATGCTCTGGCTTCAAGTAAACAACCAGGTCATAAACTCATGGGCACAGCAGTGTTAACAGCCAACTTACATGCCTAGAGCATGCTCTTCCTGTACATGTTTATAATCCTGTACCTCAGGACACCGCGATGCCAAATAGAAGGTACATCCACATTTTATCCCAAAAGTCACATGTGTAGCTGAGGGGTTAGCTTTGAATTATACATCGCTGTATGTATTCCTAATATATAGTTGGGAATTTTGCAAGTCACAGGCAGGATATCTCCTACCAAGAAATTAGATTTCACTAGTATTTCTTAAACTCTACAGTATTAGTAAGGCCGCTCGCCACTCAGTCAGAAAAGTGTGAGAACAAAAATAAAATAGTATTAAAAATTGAAGTAGTTCTTAACTCTACTTGCTGGAGAGTCAGAATGCCAGAGACATGTGGTGGTCACTGAATGAGGGAAATATACTGGACATGGAAGATCTCCATTGCGGGATACCCTTGACATTCCCAAGGCTACATGATCCCCAGTGCACCTGTGCGGAAACAGTGAGAGTATTGGCTTCTCACAGAACGCTAATCTCTGTTTCTATTTATACCTTTGTGCAAACATTCGGTTGAAGCAAATAAAACTTCCATTTACTGTTTTAAAAAAAAGTTTGTTTAACATACAAAATATGAATATTGACCATTTCCTGTGTTGTCAACCTATTTCCCAATGTACTAAGAAGATAGTACCTATTCACTCCCCATGTCTACTCCAAAGACTAGGATTAACTGCTGGATGATCATGAAAACAGTCTGCTGTACACCAACTAAACAAAGTAAATAGTGAAATCTGAAAAATCAGATCCAATTCCTCAAAAGTCCTAATCAAAGGAGTCTTTATTGTTGCTTGTCAATCTTTGGCCAAGGTGGACAATCCTGCTATTGCCTCCCAGATGGGGAGACAGACACTGAGTATGTGTCTCCCTCAACTGTAGTTATTAAACAGAAGTATTCTGTAAACTGCACTTCCCTGTGCAAACACAGGGTAGTAACAATCAAACAGCAAGTGTGTTTCCAAGCTGAGCACCGAGTACTCTACCGAGTCATTTTCTCTCGTCTGTATCTTTAGCAATGCGATAAGGCAACCAGGAAGGGCTCCATCCATCCAGGCCAAATACAACCTGAACCCTGAAAGGATACTTCGAGGGGAATGTAGCTTCCTTCTAGAAGGTTCTCAAGTTCATTCACAGTATTTTAACCCTTCTGACGCAGATACATTTTAAATCCCTGAGGGGAAAAAATTATGAGCCTTTGTGGTGGTTTAAGGAGAAATGTTCTGTAGCAGGCTCATACATTTGAACACTTGGCCTCCAGTTAGTGTTGCTGGTTGGGGAGGTTATGGAACCTTCAGGAGAGGGAGCCTTACTGTAAGAAGTTTGTCACTGGGGGGTGGACTTTGGGGTTTTTATAGCTTAGCCCCATTTCCTGTTCTCTCTGTTTCCTGTGTGGGGATGAAATGTGATCTCTCTGCCAGGTGAGCCCCATGCCCCAGTTGCCATGGCTTCCCCACCAAGAGGGGCTTTTACATCTCTGGAACTACAAGGCGAACCAAACCCTCTCTTCCCATAGCTGCTCTAAGTCAGGCATCCTACAAAAGAAAATAAACTCATACAAATCAAAACGCTTCCCAAACAAGAATCTTTCAAACTACCACAGGGCCAGGATTCCTTTAAGATGTTCACAATACTTGCAAAGATATACTACTTTGGGAGAGTCAAAATGTGTGCTGGGGAAAAACAGGTAACCAAGAAATAGAAGAGGCTGGGCACAGGAAGACATGGAGAGCCAGCGCTGTAGCTCAGTGGCAGAGCACTGACCTAGCATGGGTCTAGGAAAAATAAAGGTAGGTAGAGCTGGTGATATGGTGATAGTAGCACATTCAGGCCATGCCTGCCCAGAGGGAGTAGCTGCTGCCCGGTTATAGCCAGTTTTTGCCATAAAGAGCTAACTCATTGTTACCTGACTGATTATCCTTTCTATCAAAGCAGAAAACCAACTTTTATCATTCTTACTTAACTGAGAATATCAGGAGGGTTTTGTTGTTGTTGTTCTTGTTTCAAGTTCTGACCCTGCACTTGAGACTTGCAGGCCACCATCCTCCACCTCTGCTCAAGTGAGCACAGAGGCTCACAGTCTTCGTGCGCGCGCGCACACACACACACACACACACACACACACACACACACACACACACACACACAGAGGCTGTGGACCTTCAAGTGCAAACAGGCATCCCTCACTAAGTTCTATTCCATGGAGATATAAAAATAAAATAAAAAAAAACCACACATACAAAAAACTGTCCTTTGATGCTAGGGCAGACATAAGAACTCCATGAGCACATGTGCGGGGAGGTGGGCCCAAGCATGAGGCCCAGATGGCTTTTATATAAACCATAATCCAAATGGTTATAAATCATCATCGGATTTCTCATTCTGCTCAGGAAGGTCTGAGGCTTCCTGCATGCCCACCCCACTCCCTCACCATCACCCTGGCCTACACCAAGTGTCTCAGCCTCGCTGAGCACCAAGTTACCAGTCACCACTCCCAACACCTCAGGCCTGGCACAGGTGGGAGAGGTATCCCCTTTAGATTTCCACTGAGCATTTCCCAAGTACCAAGGATAAGACTTCTGCCTGCAAAGCCACTCATGTCTGGGGGAATACAGTGAGCTGAAGGAGACAAAAGCATTCTGTTTATATTTCAAAGCCTTGTTACTATCACACAGCACAGGGGCTAGTTAGATGGATCAGCAGGTAAAGGTGACTACTGCCAACCCTGGAACCTTGACCTGAGTTTGATCCCTGGAATCTACACAGTGAAAGGAAAGAACTACTTTCTGAAAGTTTGTCCTCTGAGTTCATACATGCATACATGCATCATGATACACACACACACAAACACACACCACAAATAGAAATAAATAAGCATGAAGAAAAAAGAAAAACAGAGAGCATGCAAAATGTGGTGAGCCTCTTATAAAATTTGCTTAAATGTCATGTGAATTACAAGATGAACATGCATTAGGACCCTAGACTAGATCCACGGAGCACATGAAGGGTCCCAGAGATAAGGGACTAGAACTGGTAGGAAATTCACTTCCATGAGAACACAGCACAGACAGTACAATTCAGACCCCATCAGCTTAGAATATATAATGTTCTTAAAGACTGTTCAAATGTGTGCTACATGAGCACCAGAATAGGTGCTATGCCAAACTTCAGCAGACTTTTTGGAGATACTCTCAACTTAAAACATTTTGAACTCCCTGATGAATAAATAGATGCTATAATTTTATTTTTCTCAAAATATTTTTGAGACAGTCTTGATATTCAGTCTGGCCTCGGACTCATGGCAATCCTCCTGCCTCAACCTCCTGTGGTCCTGGGGATTACACATATACGCCTCTATGCACAACTGAGGCTTTTCTCTTGACTCTAAGACAACGTTGAGCAAGTGGGCTGTGAGATGGCAGCCTGAGGATCCCATGGGAGTTTGGAAAGGAGGTCAACTCTCCCACTCCCTCCAGACCCCTGGAGTTAAAAGCTGCAGGGTCAGGCCTAGAATATTCCATTTAGCATGTTCACTGGAGTTTAAGAAACTTGCTTAAGAGGCTTTGCCAAGCCCAACTAGCTTGCTACTTTGGTGTCTTTGTATAGCCCCATAACTGTGATTGAATCAGCAGTAGGGACACACGATGACCAGTGGGTTCCAGACCAGCCTGGCTACATGATGAAAACTTGTCTCAAAAACAGACAAACAAACAAACAAAAACAAAACAAAACTAGAAACCAAAAACGCAACCCAACCCAACCCAACCAACCAACCAAACAAACAAAAACCCCACTAAGTGAAACTGTAAAACTGTAAGAGAAGACAGAGAGAGAATGGGACAATTTTTGACCTAGAACAACTAGAAAAATCTTTAAGTACTTAAAAGTATTATAGTTACCAAACTCTGACACACAGCCTTGCCTCTGCCTTTGAGGATACCCCCCCCCACCCGCCAATGATCAGATAACTCTTAACAGTTTAACTCTTCCCTCTGAGAAACATGAACTAAACATGGTTAACCTGGCTAGCCCAATGCCAGCACCTAGGCGGAGAGATGAAAAACAGGCTACCTCCACGATGACAGAGCTTTGGCATTATTTAATAGCACATAAAATATGATCAGTCTCTCATAAAAATGGCTTACACATCATTGTCAATTACAAGACAAACATACATGAGTCGGGGAGCACGACCTGCCTGGGTTTACATTTGCAGAAGAACTGCATCTGTCAGCATCAACTCTGGTTCAGAAGGAATGGCACGGCCTTTCATGGCTGTTCAAGAGTCTGGGGTGCCTGTGATGCAGGGTTTGGAAGGATGTGAATGTACCAGAAATGGACTATGACTGCTCTGTAGACTCCTACCTGCACCTGCTTGGAGTGTGCAGGCATGGAGACCTCCTTCCTCCTGCCTGTAAACAGTGGAGGCACCCCCCAGGAAAGTCAGCCCTGCAGGGGAGAAATTGGCTAGCTGTGGCCAATGTTATTAAATAACGCCAAAGACCTGGGCAGAATTTCCCTTCTGATCTGGTAAGCCACTGTGCTTGAATCCTGGAGTGTATTTGCTCCCTGATGCTCCTATGAGCGATTGCCACAATCTTAACAGCTCCGAATGACATGAGCGCACATGGGTCAGAAGCCCTATGTTGGCCTCAGAGAGCTAAATTCATGCTGCTTCAGAGCTGTGATCCTTTGAGCATCAGCTACGGCAGGACTTACTTTCCTAGCTCTCCTGCATCCCATGGTTCCTGGCCCCTTCCTCTGACTCCAAAGCTGGCAGGGTAGTACCCATCAGGGTCCATTATTTCCTGCCCCTTAGAGGATTCTTGTGCCCACACCCCAGGCCTGCCCAGATAACCAGCCCAGGTTACGATCCTTAGCTTGCAAAACAACACGTGTTCTGGTCATGGAGATCAGGATGCTACCTAGATGTGGGTTCCCCACTCAACCTTGCTTCACTGGGCACCTACTTTCTGACCATGAGGGAACTCCTTGTTGCACAGATCAACAGTCATGGGTGCCATGCAGTGAGAATGCCCACCAGATGGACACTTGATTTGAGTCCCTTCCACTAACTTCTCTCTCCCCTCCTTGCCTAGGGACAGCTTCCATTATCCCTTTTATAAGAGAGAAGCTGCCCCAGAGAGAACTGGCCTCTGCCCAGGCCACACATCCCATTTCAGCGCATACTTGTCTTTCTTCAATTGAGTTGATCCTTATCCCTGAGCTGCTGCTTATACCTCTCCGTAAGGGATGGCAGGACACTGTGATCTCCACCCTTCAGCGTCGCAGTCAGTTCTTCTCCTTAGATCACTGTCCATATACGGTGACTGATAATAAGAAAGGGATTTGCCAGGTTTCTGGCATGAGAGCCTCAGGGTGCCACTCATCAGAGCTGGGCAGCCTCAGACAAGTTACTCAACTGCTGTCTGCCTCAGTTTCCTATGTTATAAAATGGAACTAATCATGTCTGCCTCCATAGGATATACAAAGACCAAGTCAGTTAATATAAAGTGTCTACAAAAGTATTCAGCACATAGTGGGTACACATTGGGTTTCTTGTACAATACTGTAAGAAAATAGTTGAAGAATACTAGGAACAACAGCTCTTAGGGAAGGAGGGAGGAAGGAAGGGAGGGAGGGAAGGTAATGGTCTACAGTGATCCTAGCCCTGCAGAGCCCAGCATCCAAACTCTTTATTAAACTTAATGGAATGAACAAAATACACAACCTTATCCCAAGAGCTGCCAGGAGACTAAAATGAATTGCAGCATCTGAAGCACTAGGGAGGTGACTCGTCCTAGAACAGTGGCTTGTCATCCTTGTCATCTCGGTATTACTCTCTGGTAGCATCCAATGGCGATGCCTCGGCACGCCTACTTAAAACATCAACAAAAGAACAGACTGAAAGTGAGAGCTAGGTCCCGACATGTAGCCTTTCCTATTCAGGGCTTCTAGGTCAATCCAGGGAGAATTAAGGCAAGGAAAGAAGTTTCTTAACATTGCTAAACTTCCCTGAACTCCTACAAACAGCAACAATATATATCAAGGAATAAGACCTGGACTCACCCATCCTTCCTCATATACCCTGAAGTGACCAGTATCGGAGCGAAGGGGGATAAGGGCCTTCTAGCTATTCTTGAGCTACTAGTAGTTTTCAACAGATCTGAGTTCAGTTCCCAGCACTCAAGTCAGGTAGCTCACAGCTACCTGTAACTCTAGCTCTAGGGAATTTGACACTTCTGGATTCCTTGGGCACCTGCAGTCACTTATCCACAGACCCAAACACAGACACAGACACACATAAAGAAAAAAGAACCTTACCAAAAATAAAATAAAATAAAATAAAATAAACCAGAGACCCAAGGAAGAGAGGCAGAAATGAAGATCACTATCACCTTTAAACATAACAGTCAAACCCGACCAGGATGGTGGAGCGGCCACTGGGTAGGAAGCCATGGGTGCTTCCTGCTGCCTGCTCTTGGTCCTGGCTTCCTATTTTGCTATAAACTCCAAATGGCCTCTGAGCTTTCCCTCATTCCTTCTTGGTTCTGTAACATTTGTGTGCCCTTAGGGCCACGTAAAAATAGACCCAGAAGCCTTGTGTGGAGGCAACTCAGCTGCCCAAGGATCTCAGCCACTCCTGAGGCACGCAGTCGACTCGCTGGCAGCTGCTGTTAGGGTTCCCAGTCACTGTGCCTAGAAATTTGATCTGGTTGCAGATGTCCCTCTCCTGGCCCAGGAGGCTCTGTAGAGACTGAGGCCGAGAGACCTGGCGCCCAGAGGCATCTCAACTAGGGGCCACCTGCCCAAAGCACCACGGGACTTCTCAGTGATAGGTTATCTCAGGCCTTTCCCAGAAACTGTCAGACCCCTCCCTTCCTGCTAACTCCTAACTAAGCCTGATGCTCCCTGTCTCCAAGGTCAATAAACATGGAGAACAAGGACTGGTGAAGAGGAAGGCACTAATTCTTTTATTGTGTTTCTTCTCCATACCGTCAGTGAAGACCCCAACACTTCCTCCTCCTAGGGGAATAACCTGTTCCTAAATCCTCAGTTGTTATACGCAAATATAGATTTAGAAAAAAAAATCATTCCTCTGTCTTAAAGCAGTGGTGATCCCTAATAGTGTCGGCTTAATGGGATTTAGCATCACCAAGGAAACAAGGGCATCTCTGTGTGGGAGTTTCTACACTGGTTTAAATGATGTAAGACTCACGCTGATATGGGTGGTGCCATGACATGAGCTGGGGTCCCAGACTGAATAAAAAGGAGGTAGAGAGTTGAGCACCAGCATTCACCTCTCTCTGTTTCCTGATTTCAGGAGCATGACCAGCTGCCTTGAGCTCCTGCCTCTATATCGTCCCCACCATGATAGCCTAGACCTTCAAATTGCGAGTCGGATAAGTCCCCCTTCCTAGTTGCTTTCTCTCAGGTATTTGTCATCAAAATGAGAAAAGCGACAAATACAACAGTGTTGAGAATTGCATACAACTAAGTGGACCCCTGGCACGTGGTACCAGAGAGGGAAATCTGATGGTTGACCCATGAGGTCTTTTTCTCTCTCACATTTCTACAGAAGGAAGTAAAAAGCTGACACTAAGTGGATTATCAGGGCCACCCTGTTAAGAAGGGACTGGTCCAGGAGTGACTGAAGACAAGGATGGGCACTCTGCTGGATGTGTTTCTGTGACAGCTTGTCTACATTGAATGTCATCTGTAGATCTAACCAGACTGAGTGGTAACCGTGGCCAGCACACAGATCATCCTGACGGAGCTGCAAAGCAATGCTTTGAAGCAGGTATGGTCCAGATCCAGGTGGTAACAGAGCTTCATACCCTGGGACACAGCTGGTGACCTCAAGATGCATATGCATTGCAACCCTAGGGGTCAGAAGGAAAAGGAAGCCCTAATCCAGTTAGAGTGGAGGAGAGCCAGAGCTGGCACCAGAGCCTTGACCTGGTGCTGCTTTCCTCTTTTAGTTCTGTCACTGTGTCTCCCCGGGTGCTGGCCATGGGAAAGGTTGGCCAGGGTAAGCCTGCCCTAAGCTACCCACTCCTCTTGTAGCAGCAACTCAGCTCTTACCACTTGTGAATGGGGGTTCTACACTTAACACAGTGGTATGTGTGTTTGTGGGGTTCTTCCCTTGGAAGTTTGCAAAGTCCTGCCATCCCCTTGTCTGTACTTAAGTGCAGACTTCGACTTGGGGACCTGGGCATTAGCATTTTCTACTGAGCAGGGTCAGGGGCAAGGGCATGCTCTGAGAAGAAGGAGAGGTGTTGGGTTAGCCTGAGGTTTCTGGAGCTCTACAGGACACTGAGCCAACCGCTGGGAGCAACAATCTGCTAAACCTGCATGCCAAATTCTAGGTCGTTACCACTTGAGGAGGACAGAATTGGCAGTTTTCCTCCCATTTCCCAAGTGTTCTACATCCTTAAAGACATGAACCACTAAATGATGTCATCAGCATCAGCGTCATCACCGTGGAAACCACCAAGGAGGCAAGGGGAAGAAGGGAACAAGCTTCCCAGCAGCTGCAAAGAGTGATCTAAGGGTGTTTACCCAACACTCTAACAGCACCTGCAGCAAACACTGTCCACCTTAGTGTATTCGCCATCTTAATTATTATCAACTATTGTAGTGAGAATTCTGGTTTCCTTTTTTAAAAAAACCACAGAAATATTATGGGAATATATTTTTGCTTTAATCCTAGGTGTGGGATATGGGGCTGCTTCAGATTGTCCACAGCAGGAGACTATGATTTGCCTTGTGCTCTAGCAGGGATATGTGTTTGCCAGCTGCAGATAGCTTCGGTGAGTGTGTGACAGTTGGAATTCTGGGAATTTTTCTGAGGCGATGTAAATGCCAGGGACCCGATTGAAGGGGCTGGTTGGACCGTTGGTGGTTGGATGCTCTTGGTTGCGGTTTGTCAAGTAGTCGTCGTGTGCGAAGGCATGACAAGAAGAAATTAGATATTCTGATGGCAGTGCTCAAACTTGCTCCAAGGAATTTGACACCCCTAATCAGCAGGAAGTAGTCTAATGATGTGGTTGCCCCCTTTTCCTTCTATCCTTCTTTTCTCTTCTACCTAGTATTAGGGGGTTGAAAGGGTGGAAGAAGAGGGGTAGAGAAAGGTGGGAGAGAGAAGAATCTGCAAAGTAGCCAAAACTCAAATTACAAACTATCACTATTTTCATTGCCTCATTAGTTCACACGCACGCGTGCGCGCACACACACACACACACACACACACATTTATGTGAGTTATTATCATTCCCACTTCATAGGACAGGAAACTCAAGGCTTCAAAGATTAAACAATTAGTTCCAGGCCTCAGAACTGAAGCAAGGCATTGAACCTCCTGGCTTGCAACCCAGGCAGCCCTCGGTCTAGATATTCCAGGGGAAGAGAGAAGATTCCCAGAGACCCACAGAGAGGCTAGTAGGTCGCTGGAGTGGAGGCCTAGCTGAAGGGAAGAGCAGATTTAAGTCCCCTCTCTAAAAAGGCCCACCCTATGCCTCCTCTAAAGGAGGACAGAAGGCCAAGTTGCTTAAAATAATGATTAAAAGAGAAAACCTCTGCCTGCTACTGGCTGGTCCAAGGCTCTACAGGGAACAAAGCCCCTGAGGGTCTCATGGGGCATTGAGTTCTAGGCGAGAAGGAGCGACCCAGCGGCCTCTCAGCACCCTCTGGCCGAGCTCCAAGCAATGTTTCCTTCCAAACTAACACTTAATTCTGCTGAACAGATCGTTTGAAAGCCAAAGAGATGCCCCCTTGGTTGCCATGGCAACATCACACAGACAAAACATTTCTACCAGCTTTGACGCACACGCAAACTTACTCAAGGGTCAGTGGGATATGTTTGGTAGAAGGGTAGGGGATGAGGGTGCGATGGAGAATATTTCTAGAGCTCTGTGTCCAAGGATTTGGCTCTAAAAGATTCAAAGGCAGACTGAGCTAGGCTAACAGACTTCACAAGAACCAGCTGAAGCCAGGCTCGCTCTGGATACGTTCAGCCCTCGTTTTATCAACACTGTCAAGTTTGTTTTCTGAAAGCTGGACACCAAGGGTCGTGGTTGCTGGAAAATGAGCATGAGCCTGGAGTCTCGGGGAGAGTGCTGAACAACCCGCCCCTTGGCTTCTACCTGCAAGAGGCAGTGTCACACCAAGCACAGCCAATCAGGAGGACCGCACATCCCAGGGCAGAAGGGCATAAAACCAAATACCATCCAGGTACATGTTGATGTTAACATGAGATAGCAACTGTTCCTTCCAGCTGGGTAGGGTTTGCTGTTCCTAGACCCCATGCCTGAATTGCCATCCAAACTGACAGCCTTGGATCTTTTCCTTTAGAAAGTTTTACCCTGGGACTGACCCCAGAAGCAGCAATCTAGGGGGCAGAAAACACAGGAGAATTATCCCAGGTCTAAACAGTCCTCCATGTCTATGAGTTCTGCCACACCTTGGGCTCTTCCAGGCCACACCTTTCACCATGGGAACAAAAGGGCAAGGGTAGACATTGCAGGGCAGCCAGAAGAGGCCTCAGCTGCAGCCTTCCAGGATTCTTGCCTCAGAAATGACCTTCCTGGGGAAGGATGGGTTCTGGAGTCCTAGGGTTCTAACTGTCCTCTGGTCTCTTGCCCACAGCCAACTGTCCTGGGAGGAGAGACCATTTCTTGCTGCTTGCTGACAGGCCATTAGGATGCAATGTCATGTCTCTTGTGCCCCATGATACGGCCCCTGGAATTCCAGTCCGTTTTCCAGTGTCTGTTCTTACTTCTCTGTGCTTTAAAAAAGAGAGTGGGGTCTGGTGTGGTTAGAGAAGAAACTCGAGCTCCTGGCCAGCCTGTGGGCAGGGCCCTGGAAGCGGAGGAAAAGGTGCCCTGCTCTCCACGCTTGTTCCTCCTGCAAAGCTCACTGACCAGCTGATGAACTAGCCCCCTGCTTGGAACAGTTGCTTTTCTTCAGTTGCATTACTAAAGACTCCTGGTAGATATTCTTTTTCCATATTTTGGGAGAATCACTCACCTTCCCTGTAGAATATCTTTTGCAAGATCTCACCTCACTGTGTGTCCTCTTCCCTTTACCAAAACAATGCTCTCCTCCGAACAACAGCAAAGGGTCATCACTGATCACCCTCAATAAGAGCCCAACAGGGAGGTTAACTTCTTAGGAAGCTAGAGATGCTGGCTGGCACATCCTCGAATAGTACTCTGACAGAAGTGCAGACACTGTCAGTCCATGAATGTTTACATGCATGTCCATGTGTACATGTGTGTATACGCACACATATTCAGTCAGTCAAAGCAGAACCTCACTTTCGATATGAGCTGGGAGAGCCGTCACGTGCACTTGTCGCTATCTTACAGCGCTGTACTGAAGGACAATATGTGGTGGACACAGCAGCACCCTCTCCCCACCTCCAACAGAATAGAATGGCTATCATAGACATTCCTCATCTCCCTAGGCTCACATTATCTTTCCTGAACCCTTCTCTGCTAGGTTTGCCATATGACTGTCTGCTTCCCCACCCCAGACTGGAACCAATTATCACAGGCAATTATAGGATTTTATACTGCTGTTCTAAAGAAAAAGAAAAAGAAAAAAACCCACACTGCCTTCCTCCTCAGTACTAACATAGTTGAGTGGTGGGGAAGCCACAGGATTGTCTTGCTCCTGTGATAGTATTTATAACAAACACATTTGCGGATAAAAATAAATCTGCCCAGAAGAGTCTGAGTTGGTAGCATTTCACAAGCTTGAGAGTAGACCTTAATGACAACAAGCGGCATCTTCAACAAACAGTACAGGACATACACTTGGACCAAATAAAATAATTGGCTGCCTACCTTCAAATGTCAGCTCTACACGCATGACACCAGGCTAGGAGAGATGCATTGACATCTGTCCTAGAGAGAAGGAAGGAACGCCTCTCTTTCACATGAAGAAGATTGCCTCGTGTATGTAAAATGCTTGCACTGAAATTAAGTCTTCTATTGTCCAAACTTTTTCAATTATTAATACACTAGACAGCTGCAGAAGCGCTAGTAAAAATAGCAGCCAACCCTTCCCAAGAGTCAGAGCGGTTCTCAGAGTCCTGGCTGGGGATTTGCCTACATAAGGAATGGTTGGTCTATGGAGCAAACAAAAAGAGTGAAGCCTCTAGGGGGCTCACCAAAGAGAAGGAACTCCCTTCAGAATGTAAAGTGGAAAATGAGACTTTCACACACACACACACACACACACACACACACACACACACACACACACACAGATGTACACATGTACACAGACACACACACACACACACACACATCTCTTTATAATAAAAATAGCTTTTGTGCATTTTAAAATGTTGTCTAAAAAGGTCACCTCTGTCCAACTCTTCAGGATACAAACAAGTCAGAACATTGAAGAGTTCAAGAAATGCCAGGCACTCTGGAATCCGCGGCATCTGTCAAATGGTGGGGAGTCGGGTGGAGATGGAAAAATATTTTGTTCCCTTCTTTTGATTTCTGAAGCAAATCCACAACCAGGTATTTGGATGTCCTACCCGACTCTGACAACATGTGCTCTCCGAGTGAAGCACTAAGAATTCCCGAGACATAGGCCCCCATTCTCCCAACACAATGATTGATATGAACGCAAGGACTTGGCAATATGAGGAAAGGAAAGCGTTAAAGATTAATTTTTGTGTTTTAAAAGCTTAAATACATCACACTCGTCAGGATATCACTCATCATGGTTGCCGAGCAGAGTGCAGAATTAGCCACTGTCCATCTTCCACTTACCACCACAGTGCCAACGTCACGTCTCTCCCCCCTTTACAGGCTAGAGCACGTGTCCCACCCGAGCCTCTGCACCCCACACGGGCAGAAAGGACCACACAGATCATCAAGCCATAGAGGGTCCATGTTCTAAGTGTGTCGTGCTGATACCTATTCGTTACGATTTCTTTTAATATAAAGGATGTTTTGTTTTTGCATCCTGACTATACAGACATCACAAACATTTCTTAATGAATGCCAACAAATGTGTCCGAAGCAGAAAGCACAGCTACTTGGGGAATTAGCCTCATGGAGCAGCTTCTGGAGTGAGTGTTTTTCAAGCTGCTCAGGTCTTTCAGAGACCATGGCCTGCTAACCTTACACAAACACTACACACGGACCCACTTACCATTTGCGATCTGTTCTTTGGACAGCCATTGATGTCTTCAATCTTGTCATTTGCTGTAAAAGGAGACACAAGTTAGCAAAACAAATAGCAGAAAAACAGTCTCAGGACTGATTGCCAGACACATGAGTCCAGCCAAGTCCTAAGTCCCACACTGGGGTCCGTCTGGACAAGGCTGAGTGTGAACTGCTGAGCCACATCTAGCAAGCTTTGGGACTTACTCATCGAGCTGCCACCCTCTGGGGACAGCTGGGGCAAGGTCATCATCACTTCAAGTAGAGACAACTGCACTGACGATCATCTTGCCCTGACAGGACACAGTGGCAGTGTCTGACCTGGGGAACAGTGAGCTGAGGTTGCAATGGCAGGCTACAGACCCAGATTTAACTGCAGTCTCTCCACAAAGATGGGGTGCTTCTGAGAGGATTGGCCCACTTCTGGCTCAGCAGGTGGGGACAGAAGCCAATGAAAGCTGCTCAAAGCAGCTGTAACCAGAAGTGCTAGGTATTGCCCTTGGGTGCCCTGACTTCATGCAGTGGAGGCAAACATGGAGATGGAGAGCCAGACCCCAAAACACCTTGATCAAGACCAGATAGCAAATCCAAATAGATCAGGGTACACACACACTTGAAGTGGCACCTCTCTAGGGGAAAAGTAAAAGAAAGGGGGTGCTGTTTTGAATGAACAAGAATCACATACGAATGAGGAGGGGAGATCCAACTTCCTATGGTGAATGCAATTTACCATATAGAAGCAGGAATTGCTAGGAAAATACAACCTGGGGTATTTGTGGAGAGGGGACCAGTGGAAGCAGCAGGGGAAAGCTCCAAATGTTGCCTATTTGCATCAGCTCTAGAGCTCCTCAGCTATGTTACTCTCTAGACCACAGATGCCTCCTCTATAAAGGAAACTGACATCACCTCCTTCAAGATGAGCAATGAAACTGTGACGGCAAGGACACTGGTAAAATGTCATAGTGCCTGGTACACAGTAGGTGCTTTGCATATCATTCGCTATGATACAGTCTTGACGATATAGTCGTGAGCTTGACTCCATGTGGGGTAGGCTCAGAAACTTGGCCAGAGCTCCACATTAAGGAATAAACCCCTATTCCCATTCCCTAAGCCCCCTATGTTACTGGCGGGAAATGTACTGGGATTTTTGCTGTCTAGTACTTTCTGCTGGCCTGGCCTGATCCTACTGACTTCACATGGAACACCCCCTGTTCTCATCTCCCCAACCCAAGCTTTGAGAGCCTGGCAGATGTGTCAAAGCTATATCTCACATTGTCCCAGAGCTTAAAACTGTCTGCAAAATCTAATTCCTCCCCTACTCCCTCAAATTTCTCAACAGACTATTATAATGGCTACAGCTTGCACAGAGATGAAAGACATTAAAAAACCATCTCAAAGGATAATGGCATCAGAGTAGCCAGGTCTTTTAGGACCTCAGAATGCCAGCCCCCCATCAGCTCAGATTACACTTTTGTTTTCTCTTGTGTTCTATCTTGAGAGAGACTGGGAGATGGAGAGCAAGCTGGGGGCCCCGAGTCAGCTTGGTTAACACAGATTTGCTTGATTCGTGCATGCCAAAATGATCAGTTGTGCAGGGTGGGGACCACAGGGGACTCTCCATCTTCAGAGATGAAACTGAGGGTTTTCAACCCTGCTAAATGTCAGGACACAGAGAAAAGAGTTTGTGAAAGCTCTAAGACCAAATGAATACCAAGAATAGGAGATTAACGGTGCCCAGTTGGCTGGGGATGTCACTCAGCCATAGAGGACTTGCCTAGCATGTACAAGGTTTTGGGTACATGGTTGTACATCACGAGTGGAAGAAGGGAGAGAGGGAAGGACAGCTCAACGAGAGGAATGACATTTGTTCTTTAGTTCACATGAAAATACAAGTATCCAGAACAGATTGCTGTCCTATAAACCCCATAAAACAGAGATTTCCACCTGCCTTGTTTCCTACCATGGCCCCAGAGCTAGGGCCGTGCCTAGCATAGTAGTCATTCAATAAATATTTGTCAAATGGAATGAAGAAACGAGTATTCAGAACATCTCAAGGAAACCAGGCCGATCCTGAAGCAGCTGTCCTTTTGCTAGTAAATACAGATGGACACACCAAAGACAGGAAAATAACCGAATGCCCTCAACAGATGGCAGTCGACAGCCCTTCACATATGGGAAGTTATGGCGAGCTCAGAGGTTGACCACGGACTCTCGTACGTTAGAGTCAGTGTGTGGTCCCGGAGAATCAGCAGCAAAGGTATCTCCGCTGCATGTTTGCAGCAGCCCGAGTTGTGAATCACTGTCCAGATACATGCACCTGACCCGTGTCTGCGGCACTGGGTTCCGATCAGCCATGTTGCTGGCCCCTCATCACAGAGCAGGATGGGGAGCTGAGATGCTAAGGAGTCACTTGGGGTGTGTGAAGGATCCTGTTAGGTGGAAATTAAAGAGTTTTGTCTAATGACTCCTCTAATTCTTGCTGGCAGTCTGTCACAAAAATGCACTCATGGCAGCTGTGATTTCGAACATCACAGCTCCTATGACCTAATACTGCCACTCAGAACGGTGAAAATAAACCCACAGGGTGTAGCCTACTTAGCAGCACTGAGAGAGTCCACACAGAGATGTAAGTCAGATGGCTAATCCAAACTCAAATTCTTAAAAGAGGAAGGTTACATCTTGGGCTATTTAGTTTCTATTTTTATATAATTTAAGTACTTCTTTATTTAAATTCCCAAATCTTCCTATGGCTGTCATAAATACTTAGCAGTGGTTCTGTTGGGCCTTTAGAGCCAAATACATTAACTCAGAGTAGGGGGTCTCTGGTTAGAACCACGAGTCAGATAATTAAAGAAGCGTACAACACCGGGCAGTGGTGGCGCACGCCTTTAATCCCAGCACTTGGGAGGCAGAGGCAGGCCTCTGAGTTCTGAGTTTGAGGCCAGCCTGGTCTACAGAGTGAGTTCCAGGACAGTCAGGGCTACACAGAAAAACCCTGTCTTGAAAGAACCAAAAAAAAAAAAAGAAAAAGAAGCGTACATTTGTCTGCCAAGTGCTTGGCCACGATCACACTAGCACCTCTGAGAACCTATGGTAAATTATCTGTCCTAGGATGTTCAAGATGTTCTTAACCCCACTAATGTAGTAACTTATCTGCACACAAGGTAACAAGTTACCTATTGGAAAGTGTCAACATGTACCTTTAGTAATGACAGTGACATCAAACTCTGGGCCTTTCTATACCCCTTCAAAGCATGCAGGACATTTTAACAGCTTGTGAACTTATGTCCTTAACATCCCTGGCTACTGACAGTCCAGGCAATATGAGAGGAGTCACGTGGCTTACACAGAACCACAGAGCAGCAAGTCATTGACAGAAGGGGTATAGTCCTTTACATTGTCTTGAACTTCCAGGATAGGGGGAGCAGAAGAAACCCAGAGTGAGCAGTCTAGAGGAGACAGCCATGTCAAGGACTCCAATGCCAGGGGAAAGGGAGGGGTGGAGGAGGGGAAGAGAGGAGAGGGGAGGGGAAGGGAGAGGAGGGGAGGGGAGGGGAGGGAAAGGGAGAGGAGGGGAGGGGAAGGGAGGGGAGGGAAGTTACTCTTCTTGTGGGGGAGTAGTAGCAAAGCCTCACCCAAGTTGAGGGTCAAGAGGGATAAGAAAGCTTTCCTCTTGTGTCCGAGTATGAGTGTTTATGAATGATTGGCTAGTGTGATTCTCTGGGATAGTTACAGCCTGAGATGGTCCACATACAGAGAGACTGTCTATCCAAGGTAGCTAACTCCTCCCCCTGTGCTATACCCAGCAAACAGGCTGAGGTTTGGGGTTAGCAGTGGGAGTAGGTGTCCTCCATCAGAGTGCAAACCCCCAACCAGGCTGCTTCCCTCTGCACGGCTGTCCTTTCTTCATCCCTTTATACCTTTAGTAAGGGTTCCAGGACTGAAGCCAGTTGGGACAAGGTACTGGGACATGGGTCATCTGAGACAGGGGTGAGAAATAAGAGCCTTTGAGCTCTTCCTGTTTCTAGGGGAAGGTTCTCACGTCACCCCCTCTCTAACTCTTCATGCTTGCCTTTCCCCACTCTCCTGTCTTTTCCACACCACTTCTCTCACCTCAGCTCTTTCTGGTGTCACCTCAGAGAAAACAGGAGGGCACGCATCTTTTTTTTCAACTCTCACAGATCTCCTGGCCATTCCCAGTGCTTGGGCTTGGCATGTGATAAACAGCACGGGACTCCCAATGCTCATACCACAAGGGTCTAAACAGAAACCAAGCCCTGTGCCATCAAAACATCAACAGCAGCACTTTCTACCTACTGTGTAGAAGGCAACCCAGGGAAGCAGGGGTCATAAACAGCCCAGTGTTCAGAGTAGGGTATGAAGGGGGGTGCCTGGGGCAGAACGAGTAACATGGGGGAGAAAGTCACTCCCCAGTTTGGAAACAAGCTGGTTCTCCAGGTGATACTCGCATGCCCTATGCTGTACTCAGGGTTCTCGCCTGCTGCTACTCTACTGACCCTGCGTCTCCACCCTCAGCTTTTCCTTATGGGCTCTTCTATAGCCCAAGCTGGCCTGGAACTCGGAGATCTGCCTGCCTCTGCCTCCTGAATGCTGGATTAAAGGCCTGCAACACTACCACCTGACACTCCTGTCTGCTTCTTGCCACCCCTCCCCCCATCTAAGTTGAGGTCTATTTTCTCTCTTCCTCCTCCTGACCTCCTAGTCTCTACATAGGAACGCAACACACACACACACACACACACACACACACACGTTTAATGAATCTTACTTCACGTTACTATTTTCGACAGAGTCTTGCTACATTGCTTAGGTGGTCTTGAGCTTCTGGGCTCAGCCAGTCTCCACACGCTAGCCCACCAAGTAGCCGGAACTCCATGAGAGTCCTCACACACCTGGCTTGAATCATGCTAGAGTAAGCAATGCAGATCACATCCCGAGCCCCTCGTACTTCGATATGGATTTTCTAAAGGACACGGATATCATCTTCCATGGTATAATTATAAAACTCAGAAAATTTAGTGTTGATACAATGCCAGTACTCCAATTTTGTCAACTAACTCAAAAATGTCTGAGAGAGCATTTGATCCCCACTCTGGCTGCAGGCAGGGACCACACAGCCCATTTCTTCTTGTGCCTCCTCAGCCTCCTCCATCCTGGCATCGTTTCCCGCTTTGTCTTTCAAGGCACTGATGCTTTTGGGAAGTACAGGCCAGTTTTGTTTCAATTAATTTTTTTTTAACAGAATGCTCCACAGTTTGGGTTTGTCTGTGATTTCTTGTGATCAGTTTCATGCGCTCCATCCCAAACTGAAACATAACTGAAGTAAGGTCATGTTCTTCCCAGTATACCATCCCATCTGCCCCTTACCCAGACTGGGATTTGGATCATGTGGCCATGATATGGGCTGGTAACCTCCCCACCCCCATAGCCACTATGAACCATGGGTTCTTCTTGCATGCATCCTGTTTGCATGCTCCATACAAGATAAAACCTAGGTGCTATGGACCAGAGAGATCCTAGCCCTGCCCTCCCCAAGCCTTCTCTAGATACAGTCCTCGGTATGGACCCCACCAGGAAAATGCAGCAGTGTTGTACAGCAGCAGTAGCTTTCTTGTGTATAGCCCAGTTCCCTCTTCACCACCATGTTTGTTTGTAAATTGTCTACTTATTACCAGTATAGTTTATATTTTATTCCATTGTTTTAATTCACTGGTACCATCAGTTCATTCCAACACCCCCAGATTTCACTGTTCTTTGTAGCTCTGGCGGCCAGAACTGGTCCTAAGAAACACTTAGGAAAAATTCTGCTGAATGAAAAGAAGTATCACATGTGAATCATGTATCCCTGAGATCACTGACTCCATAGGCAGAAATTTAATTCCCAGTGTGGTTGAAGTAGAAGTAGGGCCGATGTGGGATGACTTGGGCACTGGGACAAAGCCTTCATGAATGGGTAAGAGAGACCCTTACGTACGGTTGTCGCCCCTTCTACCACACCACGCTTACAGGGAGTAAAATTCCTCCCCTAGTCCTCTCAGCTTTTCCTGAACTACCTGCTGGACTCAGGCAAAATTCTGGGCTCCCAGCCAGAAAAAAAACCTAGACCCAGATCTAGAGAAGACAAAGCCCAAGACCATAGTAGGCAGAATGATGGAGGTCCTTCTAGCTGTGGCTGGGCAGCCAGAAGAAGTATCAGAAAGAGTTGGACTCCAGAGCGTGAATAGAAACACACCAACCCCAAGGAAGCCAGCACATTGCAAGTCCAACCAGTAGTACCCTAATTGTAGAAAATTTCCGTGTGGGTTCACATATGCACACACTGATGTCCACAGGCAAATACACTCTATATCTTCTCATAGCGAGCACATAAAGAAGTTAATTCAGAATTCAAGGGGAGGAATCCTAGAAAGTCCACACCAAGATCAGAAAGTCTTGTTCCTCTACCATCAGGAGAAATACCACCGGATAGTGGCATAGTTTACATTTGAAATGCTAGCCTATGAAGGCACACTTTTAATGGTAGCCTCTTGGAGGCAGAGGCAGAGGCAGAGGCATCTGACAGCCTCGTCTACATAGTGAGTCCCAAACCAGCTTGTGCTATATAGGAAGACCCTGTCTCATATAAAACGAAACAAAGGAAGTTTCCCCACAGGCTCATGTGTTTGAACCCTTGGTTGCCAGCCGGTAATTTGCTGGGCGAGGTTGTAGAACCCTGAGGAGGCGGAGCCTTGTTGGAGGAAGTGGGTAGCTGGGGGAGGGACTTGAGCTTTATAGTCCAAGACTGCGTTTTGTTCTCCCTCTCTCTCCAAGTATGGACACAGTGTGAGTAGCCAGCCTCCTGCTCCTTGAACCACAACTCCCTCGGCACGATGGACGGCGTCCTTCCGCAACTGTGAGCCAAAATAACCTCTTTCTCCTTTCAGTACACTGCCAAGTGTTTTGTCACAGCAGCACTGGGGAAAACGTGCATCCTTCCCAGTTTCCGTCTTCTGGATCTCTATGCTTGAACAGAGCTCAGAAGTATGTCCAGGCATGGAACTGTCCGGGAACCACCAGTGTGCTAGCACCTGACCTTCTCTGAGCCAGAGCTACCCTCTTCCGGAGCCTGAGGTGCCCCAAAGTCTGCCGTTACATCATGAACATCCTTCATCTGAGAATCTCAACTCCAAACTGCTCCAGAATCTGGAACCTTCTGAGCATCCCTGATGTGGCATGTAGAAAGTCCCACACGACTAGCCTTTTGTTTCACATCCAAAATTATCTAAAACACTGACTAAAGCTATCTTCAAGCTGTGTATACAAAGTGTCTATGAAACTTAAGATCACTTGCTTAGACTTAAAACATTCCCAACGTATCACATACATATGGAAATGTATCAAAGCCCCCCAAATCTGAAATCCAAAACACATGTACAACCCAGCATTTGAGAAACTCCACCGTTACTGACCTGAGCCTCCAGAAACACAAAGCAGCAGTTTAATTCCAAACGAGCCATTCATCCGAACTGACTCACGGAAGCATCCTACCTCCCATCTTCATAGCCGGGCTCAGCAAGCTGACAGTACGCATCCTACCATGAGCCTCTTCTGAGTCCGTGGTAG
Source organism: Tokudaia tokunoshimensis (assembly GCA_036184795.1). Classification (NCBI taxonomy): domain Eukaryota; kingdom Metazoa; phylum Chordata; class Mammalia; order Rodentia; family Muridae; genus Tokudaia; species Tokudaia tokunoshimensis. The sequence continues at coordinate 24,463,436 of BTHU01000001.1, read as the reverse complement.
GCATGATTAATCAGCTCTGACACACGACATCATCTTCCTTTGCCTACTGTTTCAGACAGCTGCTACCGAGTGCTATTCTGAAGCCCATCAAATTCGCATAGTTCTTGTTTGATCTCCAACTTTCCTTTCGAGAAGCACCCATAAAGAAAACAAGGGGAGCTGACCCACTTTCAAGTCAGAAAAGACAGCTGGGGAGATGGCTCAGTCAGTAAAGTACTGGCTTTGCAAACCTGAGCTCAGATCTCCAGAAACCACGTAAGAAGCAAGGCGCAGCAGCGCATGCCTTTGACCCCAGCAATGGAGAGCAGAGACAGGTGGATGGAGCCCTGAAGCTCATTGGCCAGGGATCAATGAGATGACCCTGTCTCAAAAAAATAGAGATGGATGAGGTAAGAGTTCTGTGGTTAAGAATAATTGCTGTTCTTGAGTTTGGTTCCCAGCACCCATTTCAGCGGGCTTACAATGGCTTACACCTCCAGTGCCCTCTTCTGGCCTCAGTGAGCATTGCATTCACATGTGTAAAAACGGGCACATGTAAAACTAATAAAATAAATCTTCAAATAGAGTAAACAAAGGTAATTCAGGAAGGTACTCTATATCAACCTCTGGCCTCCACAAATGTATATGTGCATACACAAGTACACTCACCTCATGCACTCTCGTACACACCCATTGCTAACAAGTATATACATGGGGGAGAGAGGGATGGGAGACAAAGGTAACAGAAGCATAGTGGGGTAGGCGCCTGTGGGGCATGGAGCAAGGCAGAGAAAGTCTCCGCAGTATTATCCTTTCTCCATTTTCTCTCTTACTGATAGCTGAAACTGGGGAGGGCATCCAGCGGAATCACACCCCTAGCTATGCTTAAAGGAGGCTCGAGGCCAGTCACAAGCCTGCTGACAGGACCTCAAAGCCCAGCTCAGATACAGGTCAGAATTTCAACAAAGATGCAGGCAAGGTGGAAGCACATCTCCCAAGGCTGCGAGACCAGCCCATCCCTCTCTCCAACCCCAGCGAGCCACTGAGGTGCGCCAAGGTGCTAAATACATGGCCGTGGAACTAAAGAGAAGGCAGCGGCTGCACCAGGTAAGAATCTCATATAGGTGCCTCAGTTTCACCGTGTCTCCCTTTCCCCATTGGCAAAATGAGAAATCTACCACCCACTTCCTAAGGACAGAGGAGAGCAGAAGGAAGAGGGGGAATTGGAAGAAAAGTATCGAGACACCATTTAGGTGTCCTCCCACGAGGCACATAGTGGTACCCACACCTAGTACAATCCTCTCCCTGGGTGTGGGCCGGACCTGCAACTCTGACATTACGCAAGAGAGTCTGTCCCACTGGGATGATTGCTCCAGAGCTGGCCCTGATGGATCAAGATTCCTATCTGGCAGGAAGCTATAAGAGCAGTGGCAAGGAGGTGAGGGTGATCTCCGGCTGGTAGCAGGCAAGACTCAGCACCCAGAATCCTCCAGTGATGAGAAAATGAGTCCCACCAGTAACTCAAGTAAGCATGAAAGCCAACCCTTTTCCAGTGAGTCCCTTGTGTGAGGATGCGGGCCCCCCCCCAAACGTGATCATAGCCTGATCTAGACGATTTACGGAAATGGTGAGACAATAAGGGCATGTTTTAAATGGCTGCCTTGGTGACAGGAGCAAAGCAGTCCAGGAAGGGAAGAGGAAAGAAGAGATCAACCTTAGAAATTAATGCCGAGGTGGAGGGGGACCTTCTCTGTCAGCGGCGGTCCACACTTTCAGCCTAAGCCCGCTGCTTGTGTCTCTGTGTCTCTCCCTGTAGAACATTAGCACAACCTAATCTCTGAAATCCACTTACTTCTCCCAGCTGAAAGGAAAGCGACTTTTGCAGAGGAGCTGGGGCTCCGTCTTTTCCCTGTACCTTCTTCTCTGGCACTGATGAGCTGCTACAGTTGACAGTGATGGCCATCGACTGGATAAGGTACACCCAACAGATCTCCACAGCTCTGACTCTCAGACAGGACTGCAGGCCAGAGACAGTGCTGTGGCCGGCATCCACCCACTGGTGTGCCTGCCCCTTCCCAGCTCAGGTCTAAGGCACGGACATTCCAATGGCTCAAGCTCTATTGCCCTGGTATTAAAACCAGAGACCACCAGCCATCTCTGGAGCCTTTGATTTCCTCAGCCCCAATTAGAGTTGGCAGGATTAAACAGTCCTGGGTTTTCTTTTCCTTTTTGAAGTATGCCCCCAAAGTTTTCCAAAAAGAACTATGTGAGTCAGGGAAAGAGAGTCGGACACATGTCGAGTGTCCATTTCAAAGCCCCGGTTTCCCACTCTAGTTCTGGGTATCCTTTTCCCTGAGATGGTCAAGGCAACTCCACCATGATTTCTCTTCTTTTGAGAGCACAGGCTGGCCATAAACTTACTACATAGACAAGAATAGCCTTGGATCTCTGATCCCACCTGCATGTTGTGAATCACCATACTGGGTTTATACGGTGCTGGGGAGGGAATCTGGAGCTTGCATTCTAGCTGAGCATTCTACCAACGGAGCTACACCCACAGCCCTGCTGAGTTTCAACAGAAACGGTTTTAAAGCTGGGCTGGGCTCCACACAATCAGAATCAAAAGAAAGTCAAGAGAATGGGCAGCATGTTGGGCAGAGACATCAGGCTTTGCATTTCCTCTGCCCACGGGACCTTTCTGGGCTGTAACCCACTATCCCGCAAAAGGAAAGATGGACTTACCTACAACCTGGATGATCTGGGCCAGGAGCACGCCATCGGTCACATCTTGCTGGAGGTCCTTGATGAGGCGTTTGTGGCCGGATTTAGCGAGGTAATGATTGGCCCAATCCGTGTAGATCTATAAAGGAAGCACACAGGCAACTTCAGGAATCTGGGCAGAGCTCACTGCAGCGTCAGAAGCAACTGCTGGGACCTATGCTTGGGTGCCACAGTCCCTTTCCTGCTGGCTCGGGCAAGCGAGCTGCCAGAGCCATTAATATTCAGTGCATTGTGCCGACTAGGCATTCAGCTAGCCGCAACGGTCCTGTCTATTGAGAAAGCTGTGTCAGGGTCTAGAGAAAAGCTAAAAAGAGCGTCAAAACATGCACAGACCTGAATAGGCCGGGGGACAAGGAACTAATAGTTTGTCCAGACGGCTTTGAGACACTGCAACGCTGAACACAAGTGAGGCCTCTCCCAGCCCGTCACAGCTTTTTCACGTTGTGGAGGAAACGTATGGGGAGTTTACCACCCAATAAGCATCTTTGGATGGGCCATTTAAGGTAAAGAGGGCTATTGAGTGAGCAGAGTTCTCAAGAGCCTGGCTCACTTGTAAAGCAGCCAAGAGGGAAACACAGAGTCCTATCACACACGTGGAAGTAGCGCTAACTCACCATCATTGAAGTTTTAACTGGGTTAATTAAAAGCCAGCCACGATTTTTACTGTCAAGATTCTACAACTAGGGGGCTGGTGAAATGGCTCGATGGTTAAGAACAATGGCTGCTCTTCCAGAGGTTCTGAGTTCAATTCCCAGCAACCACATGGTGGCTCACAATCATCTATAATGGGGTCTGGTGCCCTCTTCTGTCATGCAGGCACACATGCAAATAGAGCACTCCTATACATAAAATAAATAAATCGAGAGAGAGAGAGAGAGAGAGAGAGAGAGAGAGAGAGAGAGAGAGAGAGATTCTACAAATAAAACCTAACCAATTCCAATACATACCTCTTTCCCTAGAGAAACAAATGTCAAAAAAGGACCAGCTACAAATGGATGATCGTATCAAGGTCTAACTTGGGGAACCAATGAATTTATTTCTTACTTAGAGAGTACTGGTGACCTCAAAGCTGCTACAACTCTGAAAAGGCTCATCCCAGCATGACAACCAGTAGCTGCAAAGATGGCCTCTCTCCTTCAATTAACTCTCCAGAGACTGTACACTTTAGCACCTCCTTGGTCCAGGGGGCCACAGGAAAATCCTGGCAGAATTATATACAACTGGTCTATACAAGGTAAAGGAGTGGGAACAGCTGAAATCTCAGGGGAGGGTCCAATGATCCTCTCCACCTACTCCTTCTTTAAATATATCAGTGTGCATAGCATCCCAGAAGGCAGAAGCTGGGTGATCTGTGGGAGAACAGATTCCTTGGGGAGCTCGGCACACCTGTTCTTCTTAAATCACAGACTCATTAGAGCAAAAGATTATTTTCTTCTAAGTGGGGAAGCAAAGAAAACTCATCCAAACCCAGGAAAGATACCCCCCTCCCCAAACATTTCCCTGTTGATTTAGAGGGAGGGCTATATTTATTTCTGAGTTCGTAGGGGAATGTGGGGTGGGGGATGGGCACACCTTTCTCAGTGACATGAATGACTACTCAAAAGGAGGCACAGCACCCCCTCAATTGGTCAGAAGCAATAAGTTTACCCCCAAACCTTCTAAGGCCTTTCCCCTCCACCAGTGGGTCTGCCCAAGAATTCACAAAGATCACAGAGCAGAACTTCAGCTGGCCCTGGCCTCTGCCCTCCACCCATTGCCTAAAGGAGTCTTTCTTTCTTGGGGGTGCTGGGGGGAAACTGAGGTACAACCTTTGTGGATAGGCAGCATCTCCAGCTGCTTAACCCTGGAGGCAGTGAGACCCTCAGCCCCAGAAGTGACAAGACTGCGCACTCTGGTTTGGAGGTGAGAGAAGTCACTTCCTCTTCTACTGATGACTAAACCCTCCAACTTCCATTATGAAGACCCATGCGCAGACTAGAGGCTCATGGGAACTTTTTCTTTAACAGCCTGGGTACCAGATTTTACATCCATGTTCCACTCCTCCCCAGACTGTGGATTACCCAAGACCAAAGAGCTGGTAAAGAGAGAGAGAGAGAGAGAGAGAGAGAGAGAGAGAGAGAGAGAGAGAGAGAGAGAATGAGAATTTATATATATATTTTTTTAGATTTATTTATTTTATGTAAGACACTGTAGCTGTCTTCAGACGCACCAGAAGAGATCATCAGATCACTTTACAGATGGTTGTGAGCCACCATGTGGGTGCTGGGATCTGAACTCAGGACCTTTGGAAGAGCAGTCAGGGGCTCTTACCCACTGAGCCATCTCTCCAGCCCGAGAATTTATATTTTTACCTTCTTGTTTTTTGTTTTGTTTTGAGTTTGGTCTTACATAGCTAAGACTGTATTTGAACTGTCTACGGAGCCAAGGATGACCTTGAACTTCTGATCCTCCTGCTTCCACTAGCTCAGTGGTGAGATGGCAAGTGTGCATCACCATTCAGGGTGTTCTATGGTTCTGGGGAGCAAACCCAGGATGCCATGCATGCAGGGTAAGCCCTCACCAGCTCAGCTCTGCTCCCAGCTCATCTTCAGTTCGTATAATTCAACCCAATAGATCAGAGAAAGCTAAGGGATCAAAATACCATAGTGGCAGTTAAGATGGGCAAACTAAAATTTAAGCAGCTAATAAATGAAATTACTCAGAGGGAGAGATGAAAGAACACTAAAAAGAACGGAGGCAGATCCGAACTCAGGCCCCAGTTCTGAAGGCAGTGCCAAGGAAGAGACCTGAGTGCATCTAACTCAGTGATGATCCTCAGGGTAGTATCTCAGTGCACACGGTACACCACAGCCTCTCAGGGTGGATGAATGGATAGCTGGATGATAGTCGTGAGCCACCAAACACATCTGAGAACGTTTCTTATTTGTGAGATGAAACTCGCATGTGTTTCTTGGCTATGATGATACTGAATCAGTCAATGCATTTGAAGGCTAGTTCTTTTTGTTTGTTTGTTTGTTTTTTATGTTTTGCTTTTTTTAAATCTTTGAGACAGTGTCTCTCTAAATAGTCCTGGGTGTCAAGGAACTCACTATGCAGATCAGGATTGCCTTGAACTCACAGAGATCCACCTGCTTCTGTCTCTCAAGTGCTGAGATTAAAGGAGTGCACCATGATGCCCAGCTAAAGGCAGGTTCCTAACCCAAAACTGGGGTTGAATCAGTATCAACCAGGGCAATGCAGTGCCTGCTGCACTTGAAGCCTCCCTTACCATGCTAAATATATTAACTCATCCAATCCTCGTCATTGCAATAGTCACTTGTCAGCAAAGAAAACGGAAGTGTAGAAGGATAAAATATTCTGTTCAATGCCACAGTAAGTGGTAGGGCCAAGAGGGGAGCCCAAGTTGAGTTTTCTAGATTTCCCGACACAATCAACATTGCTTCTCTGAATAAAGTCTATATGTTAGGTTATTCCTCCCCCCCATGACATCCTGTTGGCTCATTTCTCTAGCTAGTTATGCTGAAAGAATTCAAATGGCTAGCTTTGTCTTGTCATCTGAATGCCATTGGGTAAATCACCCATGGAGTAAGTCACCCAACCTTTCTGGGCTTCCTTGTTTATTTGCCAGAATTGAAACCTTGAACTGGATCCAAGATAAATCCTTCTTCTACGTTGATTTTTCTCATGTATTTTGTCATAGTGATGGGAAGCTGACCTGCACACTTGCCAGTCAAGAACGGCAGTGTCCATAGGAATCTCTCACAACCCAGAGGCATCTCATCAGCCATGTGGGAGGGACCACAGTAACATACAGAAATGTCAAGCCATGTCCAAGGACTCAGCTGAGTGAGAAGCATAACTTGGTCAGGACTCTGGTAAGTGACGCACTTTTGTCCCTCCCTAGGTAGCTACCATACTTTAAAGTAGGCATGCTGTTTACCCATTCCAGCTGGAAGCCAGGATTAAGCCTTGTTTCTTTCCAAGAGTGTATACATACCCCCCCACACATATACATACATACATACATACATACATACATACATGCATATACTCTTCCCAGAATGACCTGAACCCTCAGACGGTGGGAGGCAGTGTATGTGGAGAGACACAACATGGACCCTTGGAATCTGACCAAGTTGCCTCTGGCTTGGGGCAAGTTAATCTCTAATAATCTTCCATTCCTTGGTGTCTTCTTTTTCTATTGCTGTGAAGAGACACCATAACCAAGGCAGCTTATAGAAGCAAGTGCTTAACTGGAGGCTTGAATACCATTTCAGAGGGTGAGTCCGAGACCATAACAGTGAGGAGCATGGCAGTAGGGCAGGCAGCTCTGACACAGGACCAGTAACTGAGAGCTTACATCTGATCCACAGATTGGAGGCAGAGAGAGACTGGGCTTGGCATTGTCTTCTGAAACCTCAAAGCCCAATCCCAACACACCTCCTCCAACAAGGCCACCTCTCTCTCTCTCTCTCTCTCTCTCTCAAGATTTATTTATTTTTATATATGTTGCTATCTTCAGAAGAGGGCATCAGATCCCATTACAGATGGTTGTGAGTCACCATGTGGTTGCTGGGAATTGAACTCTGGGCCTCTAGAAGAGCAAGCAGCCAGTACTCTTAACCACTGAGCCATCTCTCCAGCCCCAAGGCCACATCTCTTAATCCTTTCCAAACCTAGTTTTCCTAATCAGGGGGCCAAGCCTTCAAGCATGGCCATTCTCATGCAGTCCACCACACTCAGTCTCATCCTCCATAAAATGGGGACGGTATCAAATACGTTATAAGGTGGTACTGGCAAGTCGTGGCCTGGGTCAGTGCCATCTGGGCACCTGTTTCTGTTAGTAAAGTTTGTGGGACACAGCCACATCCTTTTGTGGTCTCTGGCCGCTTTCATGCCACTAAAGCAACGCTGAACAGTTGTGACAGAAATCTTTGACTCATAAGACCTCAAATATTTGAATCTGATTCTTCTGAAAAGTTTGCCACTCTTTGCTCCAAAGAGCAAGTACGACGGCACGCCTGCACCACGCAAGAACTCAGCAGTCATCACTGCCATCCACCCCACAAAACTCATCAGCTCTCCTGTCTCTTCGATGCTGCTGCTTGCCCCACTTGGGGGCTCCCTGGCGCAACTCCAGGGCCTGCCCTTCCTCGAAATCACTCTTCGTTTCCAGATCCAACCCTCGAGCTCCCACTACCAGATGTGGGCAACCACCAGATCTGGCCCAGCTTCTGGCACATGGCAGGGGGCCATTATGTGCCTGCTGGGTCAAGCTGAGTGGAATGAGAAATTCCGATTGATTACCCATGAAGACGAAAGATATGGGCTTTCGGTGAGTCTTCAAATCAGAATTTCAAGCTAGAGGAAAGGTGGGGGTAGGGGCAGGGGCAGGGGCTAGAGCAATGGCTCAGAGATAAGAGCACTGGCTGCTCTTCCAGAGGATGGGGCAAGGTTGTGAGGCATTCAATTCCCAGCATCCACATACTGACTTAGAACCATCTGCTACTTAACTCCAGTTGCAGGGAATCCAACCCCTTCTTCTGGCCTCTGTAGACACTGCACACAAATGGTGCCCACATGTACATGCAACAAAATGCATAGGCACACTTTTTAAAAAAAATGTTTTGTAAAAAAGAGAGAGTGGGAATAATGGTTACTCTTGTCACCTTGACAATATCTAGAATTAACTAAAATCCAAGTGACGGTGATTGAATCTCTTAGAGTGGGAAATCCACCCTAAATCCAGATCTTCTGACATGAGAAGATCCACCTTCAATCTGGGTCACACCTCCTGGTGGCAGTCTATACAAAGGACATGGATGAAAGAAGGGCTTGCTCTTTGCCTGCTTGCCCTCACTTCACTGGCAAGTTCATTCCTTCAATGGCATTAGAGTCCCAGGGTATACTGAAGACCTTCAGTCTTGTGGACTGAATGACTACTGAGTTCTTCAACTTTCCATTGGGAAACAGCCATTGTTGGAATAGTTCCACTATATCATGTAAGCCACTCTAATAAATCCCATTTATGTATTATGTACGAACGTATGCAGGTATGCATGTATGTATAGATTGATAGATACATTCTATGAGTTACGTTTCAATGCCAGGACAGAGAAGCGAGAGGAGGTTGAATGGGGAAAAGAGGGAGGGAAGGGGGCTTATGGGACTTTCGGGGAGGGAGGAAACGGGAAAGGGGAAATGATTTGGAATGTAAATAAAAAAACTTAGAAAAAAAATAAAAAATAAAAAAAAGAGAGAACCCTGACCAATAGAGCAGGGAAATTAATTATCTCACTCAAGCATAATCATTTGGACCATCTAACATGGATCCCTGATAATTTGTAATTTCCCTTTCTCTCCCATCTCCAGCTCTTGACTTTGGAAGATATGAACCACACAAAACCACTCGGGGTTATTTTCAAAGTCAGTTGCCACAGGCCATGGTAAGTGTAGCCGTAAACTCAATCCTGTATCCTTCCCGTGATGTTTCGGTCAATCACACAAGTTAACACAGGCTTTCCAAGGGACACTGTGCTGGCTGGCTACTTTTTATGTCAACTTGACACAGTGGGAGTCATCTGAGAAGAGGGAACCTCAATTGAGAAAATGCATCTATAGGATCTGGCTGTAGACAAGCAAGCCTGTAGAGCCTTTTCTTAGCTAGTGATTGAAGTGGGAGAGCCCAGTCCATTGTGGATGGGGACATCCTGGAGTGGTTGTCCTGGGTTCTATAAGAAAGCAGGTTGAGCCGGGCGGTGGTGGCGCACGCCTTTAATCCCAGCACTTGGGAGGCAGAGGCAGGCAGATTTCTGAGTTCGAGGCCAGCCTGGTCTACAGAGCGAGTTCCAGGACAGCCAGGGCTATACAGAGAAACCCTGTCTTGAAAAACCAAAAAAAAAAAAAAAAAAGAAAGAAAGCAGGTTGAGCAAGCCATGGGGAGCAAGCCAGTAAGCAGCACCCCTCCATGGCCTCTGCATCAGCTCCTGCCTCCAGGTTTCTGTCTTGTTTGAATTCCTACCCTAACTTCCTTCAACAGTGAACAGTGATGTGGAAGTGTAAGCAAAATAAATCCTTTCCTCCCCAAATTGCTTTTGGTCATGGTGTTTCCTCATGGTAGTAGAGACCCTAGCTATTCATTGGAGAACCCCTCCTCAGGTTCAGCAACTCTGCAAGTTTTCAAGGTAGGGTAAAAGCCAGAGACTTTGGGTAGCCAAAAGCATGTCTCCAAGGCTCTCATTCCCCCAAATTATGGGGACTTGGGGGCCACTGCTGCTTTTTGCACCAAGAGGGGACCTATGAATTTTCAACAACACAGTTTTAGTGAAAAAGAAAGAACAAAATCCCCAGTTGGATTTCAAATCCTCAAACCAGTTCAAGGTAAAACGGTCTCAGGGCAGTTTCACACTGGTCCCCAAGCAGGCTTCCCTAATCTTGATTTTCCCCTGTATCCACAGCCTCTGCGCTGCATGGGGGATGTTCCTACAGAAGCTGCTGTCAAAGAAAATAGGAGGGGGAAGGCCCAGGCAGCAAATGTGGCTTTCTACAGACCCTGGCAGGATTCCAGAGTGCCAAGTTTGCTTGCCTCTCACTCCACAACAGTCTCTGTCATTAGAGTTGAAACCCAAAGGGGAGACTTTAGAAAACTGGTGGAAGTAAAGGATCTGATTACCGGGTGATGCTGACACCGTGCTGAACCAAAGGCGATAATAATGTCTCCAAGTCTGGACCTCGGTTCATGAGGCTGTTCTGTAACGAGGAATCATAGCAGGAAAAGCCACACCAGCAGAATAGAATGAAGGGATAGAAAGCAGGCCAGAAATACAGGCTGGGACTTCAGACAGGAGGAGGATACCAAGAGAGCCATTCCTGGGAAACTAGGGTATGAGGTGTCTTGGAAGGAAATACAAACAGAGAGACTGGTGATCAGAGCAAACCAGTCATTTGGCATCTGCAACTGCTTCCCGTGTTCATTGTAAAGGATGCTACTGTCTGTTTTTGAGCCAAGACTTTGGTCATGCCATTAAGATAACATCTTTCCTTTGCCTAGACACTGTGCAGTCAGATGTCTTTGCTCTGATTACCCAATGCTATGAAAGTGATACTGCACCAGCAGATGGGGTGTTTTCACTGTTTGTTTGTTTGCATTTTACTACAGCGAGGTTAGTGCTTCTTCAATGGATGCCAGCTTGAAGGAAATAGAAATGCACATTTGGTACCCAGGATAAGGATGACATGTTCTGCATCACTAGCCGAACGGGGGGTGGGGGGCAGCACAGAGAAGGAAAATCTCCTGTGTGGGGCTGCACAGCACAGTGGGGCTGAGTCAGAACACAAGCTCTGGCCCCCCATTGTTTGTTAGAGTCCACTTCTGCCCAGAGCACCCCAATGCCCAACTGGAGGGTAAGGACTCTCACTCCTCTCCCATTTTAAGGTACGTTATTCACCACTCTAGCCCCATAAAGGCAACATCTGCAGCCTCAGGTGAACACATGAATCAGGTTGAGCTACGTTTAGTCTTCCCAGCAGTGGGTCACTTGATGGATCTCCTTCCCCGTGGGCCTCAGTGTCCCTGACGGTGCAGCTGCCACACAGGTGCCTTAGACACAAGATGAGATCACATATGTAACCAGCTAACACAGTGTTGTTTTCTGGCACAATGTATTAAATACAAAGCTTGTTATTAATATTCAAGTTAAACTCTAAGTTTTAGAGAAAATGTCATTCCTGGTGGCAGAAAGAGGCCACTCTTTTTCAGATCCTCACATTTTTTAGCTACTTAATTGGCAATCTTTCCAAACAGATTACATTGAGAACTGTAACACAGCCTGCTTTCTTTTAATTGCCACAACTTCCCTTTTCTTGGCCACCCAGGGGTATCACTCTGAACACAAGGCTGCTGTGAGGTACTCAAGGATGCTCCTAGGTGCACTTAAAAGACTGACAGTCTTTGAACATCATGTATCAGTAGCAGCCTGGTAGGTAGGAGCATCCCAGCACTGGGGAGGCAGAAGCAGGAAGACAATTGGAGGCTAGCCTGGGCTACATAGTAGCCTATCTCAAAAAAGAGCAAGAATTGTTCAATGTCTTGTCTTGACATGATGTGACCTCAAGGAAAACAGATGGGGAGACCCTGCGACTGTTTGTGCTGATTTCAAGTAAAAAAGGCTTGGCTCCATTAGCAAGGGGCCCCACCAAAGAGCTGGGTTGCAGAAACACTGAGATTGTGACTGGTTTCTCTGTAGTCACCCCCTCCACACTTGAGCACAGGTGCACCCCACTGCCAGTCTCTGCTCCTGGGGTACACTTTGAATAGAGCCATCATGTACCATAGACATGGATCTCTGTCTGGGCTCAGAAGAAGGCAGTAGGTATTGGGGAACACCCACTGGTTCCCTCCCTTCTCCAGCAATCTTGCTTACATCATCACCAAACAAACGTACTTCCCAACACCCTCCGTCTGCCCTGCAAGCCTCACCTCTAAAGGAATCTGCATGCAAACACGCAGAGGGAGTCACTGCAGTGGCACGCTCTTCATTAATGTCAGCTTTAGTCCCCTCCCCTCCCCCCTAAAGCTGGGCTTCACTGAGTGTGAAAGCAAGCTGATTAGTACAGCAGCACCTGTGCCTCAGTGCATTCAGCAGACACTTCCTGAACACCTCACCCGGGATGATGCTCTGACTGCTGTACGCAATGCTAATTGAACACGTCTTCTAGAGCCAGGCCGCCAGGTTTCAAACATGCCTCAGCCACTTCCTAGCCAGGCCATCCTCCATAATGTAGTTAAATTAACTGAGCCTCAGTTTTCTTAGCTGCAAAATGGGCTGACTCCCTATTTGGATTCCCGTGAGATCATAAGCACATTTACTGGTTCCTGGTATAGGCTGACTGTGCTGTGTGAGCAGGAAGGGAGTAGATGACACATTATGTGGACACTTGGCAAACCAGGGACTCCTTTGTTCTCACCTTGTCTTGGAGCAAAATGTATCATTTCTCTCAAATTGACATAAGAAGAGCTTGTAACAGAGAACCTTTATTGACAATGCTACTGATTTGGAATCATCTAAGAGACCTCTGTTTCCAGAGGAAAGTAACTAAGGAAGGCTCACCCTGGATGTGGGCAACACCATCCTACTGACTGGAGCTTCAGTCTGAATGAAAAGGGGAAACAGAGGAAGCAAACTGAGCATGGCACCCATCTCCCCTGACTCCCCGCATGATGTGATCAGTTGCTCACACCACGGCTTCCCATGAAAACGCAGGTCAATAAGCCGGGCAGTGGTGGCGCACTCCTTTAATCCCAGCACTTGGGAGGCAGAGGCAGGTGGATTTCTGAGTTCAAGACCAGCCTGGTCTACAGAGTGAGTTCCAGGAAAGCCAGGGCTACACAGAGAAACCTTGTCTCGAAAAACCAAAAAAAAAAAAAAAAAAAAAACCCAACAACAAAACACTCAAGTCAAAAGAAACCCTTCTTTCAAGTTGCTTTTTGTCTGGTATTCGGTGGCACGGATGTGAAAAACTCCTCGTACAAAAGTCAAAGTTTCCCCAGTTTGGAAGGGAGTGGACACTGTTTGCCAGGAGTGGCGGTGGTACCAAGGGCACAGCACTGTTTTTGAGGGGCTCAAAGTGACTCCAGGAGCTGCAGAGGGTCACGTGTCACGGCAGTGTGGGAAACACCGCTGTAAGGCTGTAAGAAGGGCCGGTCGAACAATAGCCACCACAGTGCTGCCAGACCCTGGGAAAAGGGCTGGACACTCGTCACTGGGCACGGACAGCCCTACCTGCGCAGAGACTTTCCCATGTCGCCAAGGTATAAAGCAAACATAATTTCACAACAGTATCAGGAAAACCAAAATAAATATGCCAATATAACTGGGCTGCGCTCGGGGTAAACCTCACACCCCACCCCCTCCCTGTTCTCCCAGTCTGTGGGACCAGGCTGGCCTGGGACCCTATACAGAGAACGTTGGGGTAGGGCCTTGGAACAGCCTCAGAGCCACACAATGCTGGCATTGTATGTTGGGAACATGAACAAGTTACAGGTGGGTGTGCACAGCGACTCCAGGAGTTTTGAAACCCTGCCCTTGGAAAGAAAAAGACTAGCAGGCATGCCGAAGGTGTTGGGAGGGACTGGCCACATCTTCAGGATGAGCATGGAGGTGTCTGCTTCCTCCGTACCCAGTTCATCTACTCTCAATGCCCAGGATCAACCCCCCTACACTCGGCTCTCCCACAGCGTTCTGGACCCCACATCCCAGGACTCAGAGCCCTGCCCCTCTCACCGGAGCACTGGCCCCAGAGAGCTAGGGGCATGCGTCTCTACACAAGGCCTACTGTGTGCCAGGTGAGTTATGACTGTGGTCTCATCTGCAACCTTCCCCACTGCAGCAGCAGCAGATGACGATGATGACGACAGGAAGTCTTCCTAGTTGGCTAGAGTTTTCCAAACATCTAAAACACTTCTTGGCACACAGTGGGAGCTCACTAAATGGTTGTTGAATAAATAAGTGCCCACAGGCGTCCTCCGTGGTAATCAATCTTCATCAGTTTGACTGGGGTTGGGATCACCAGGAAAACACACCATTGGGTGAAAACCGTTTTCAGAGTGGTTTAGATGAAGAGGGATGACCACTCTGAATGTGGGCCGCACGATTCCACAGGCTGGTGTCCAGGACTGAATAACAATGAGAATGAGAGCAGCCCACCAGCATCCATTACTCTCTGCTTCCTGACTGTGGATACAATGTATCCAGCTGCCTCCATCTCCTGCCCCAGTAAAATACCCTCAAATGTGAACCCAAATACCAGTCTTTCTCTCTGAACCCGTTCCCAATCGTGTCACAGCAATGAGAAAAATAATCAGCATAAAACCTGACACGAAGCAATCGGGATCTGAAAGACCTCGCTCACTCGGGCCTCGCACAGCCAGTGGCAAGTAAAGCTCTGGTTGACCCAAGAAGCCCAAAGGTAAACTGAGTCTCTGTATCTCCCAAGGGTCTCCCAGGAAGGGCAAGGGAGGTCACCTAAGAATGGATGCTGGGATTCTTACTGGACACTTCCAAATAAAATCTGTCCTTCATCATCCTTAGGATGTAGATCTGAACAGCACAGCCCAGTGGCTCCAAGAGAACCAGTGTCAGCACCAAACAGAATGTCTCGGGCGTTTTCTCCCTCCTCCGAAATCCACAGGCTGACTCGCTCTCAACCACCATTGTGACATGACGGGTGGATCAAGTCCTCCCAGCAGGCAGGACACAAACAGCATACCCCTCCTTTAACAACAAGTATCAATGGACCCATCTGACAGGGCAGCCTCACCCAAGGGTGGTGACAACCCAGACATCACACAGACCTCTCTATCTGTCCCAGACTTGTTAGGCAGTAGGTTAACTCTGAGAGGAACTGACCAATGAGACTCCAAAAGGAAGATATGAAGAACAACAGGAGATAGTAGTAGACTTTAGCCGGGTCAGCTCAAACTGGCTTCAGGGACTCCCTCATCAGGAGAGCAGGTGGAGAGAGAACTCTGTTACCTTTTTCTTTTCTTTTTCTTTTTTCTTTTTAACCCTTCCTATCTTAATATGCTTTGTGTGTGTGTGTGTGAGTGTGTGTGTGTGTGTGTGTGTGTGTAAGTGTATGACACTGTAGCTGTCTTCAGACACACCAGAAGAACATCAGATTCCATTACAGATGGTTGTGAGCCACCATGTGGTTGCTGGGAATTGAACTTAGGACTCCTAGGAGAATAGTCAGTGCTCTTAACTGATGAGCCATCTTTCCTGCCCCACTGTTACCTTTTCTGCTAGTGAACTTTCTTTTTTTATTAATTATTTTTATACACTCTGTATTTTACTCCCCACCCCGCCAAACCCTGTCCACCCTCCGATGCTAGTGAACTTTCTAACCACAGGCATACCTGACTCCCCATATATGGCCTTAAATCTTATATGACTTGGACTGAATCTGAGTAAAATGGGCTTCCAGGAAGAATATGTCCCTTTCCTTGGAAGTACATGACCTGGAAGAGACATGAGGATCAGCTGAGATAGGATACATATAAGCCCCAAGTCCACCAGACCACGGCTGCCCACCAGGCCACCGCTGCTTGGCTCAGCCCATTGTTTCTAAAGAGATGGGTGACTCAGTGGTTAAGGGCACTTGTTCTTGCAGAGGACCCAGGTTTGGTCCCCAGCACTCACATGGTAGCTCACAAACCATCCTTAACTCCAATTCCAGGAGATATAGCACCCTCTTCGGGCCTGCATGGGCTCTCAGTGCACATACATGCAGGTGAAACATCCATACACATAAAGTAAAAATAAAAATTTTGAAAAAATTTTGAAAAGGCTTTCCTTGTACTTGTAAAGTAAATTTATGGTTCTGCCTAATGTCTGCCTCTGTGACCCTTGGCACCTAGGTCAGGCCAGGCTGGATCATAAACACCACTCCCCTAAACACACACACACACACACACATTCTCTCTCTCTCTCTCTTAAAACCTATAACAGCAAAATCCCTCTTTATTCTGTAGATTTGAAGGGAAGGCTTCTTTCTTACTTTAAGACCACATCACAGCTGCTTATGGCCATGATGTCATTTTCTCTCTTGATAGCCCAGGGACTAAAGAGTCTGTTCCTTCCTCCAAGGCCCCTGCCAAGCTATACACAGTGGCCATCTTTCCCAGTGAGGCCACTCCTTGGACCTGAAGGCCTGCTCTCTTGCTTCTGGGTCCCATTTTAGAATAATTCTAAAAGGTAATCTCAGATCAGCTCCTTCCCAGGAAGCTGCAGTTTACATTATTTATTTTGAAAAAAAAAATTTGATCAATTTATTTTATGTGCAAGAATGCTTCCTTCACCTGCAAGTCTGTATGTGCACATGTCTATGTGCCTGGTTTGATTCCTTGGAACCGGACGGTTCTAAGTCGCCATGTGGATTCTGGAAACTGCACCTGGGTCTTCAGCAAGTGCTCTTAACCACTGAGCCATCCCTCCAGGCCTCCATTTTAAGTATAACATTTGTTTGTTTGTTTTTGTTTTTGAACCGAGAAGATGCTGAGGTTTTGTGACCTTAGGTGAATCACAACTCCATGAGCCTCGGCTTCTCCATCTGTATAGTGGGATAATAGTCTTAATTACACATGGCCAGGGGCAGCTTTCGTCTACAGTGAGGTGCACAGCACACAGAGATGGGACCTTTAACTACTATTTCTTCTTCCAGTGGCCATCCTCCAGTCCACAAAGCTCAACCGGTCCCTAACACGGGTCCCTCAGCAGGTGTACTCAGCGGGAACACCCTCCTCACTCAGGCACAGGGGAAACACATTTACAGACCAATCCTGCCAGCTTTTCTCTTCTTTCTGTAAGATCCCAGCATATCCTGTAAACAAGCCTGTGGTCCAGGGCCCTTTACCCATCCCCTCCCCCATTCCTGCAAACGCTGGTCCAGGGCCCTTTACCCATCCCCTCCCCCATTCCTGCAAACGCATACTCCATAAAGACCCTGCTCACATCAGTTGCTGGAAAACCATCAGCAGGCCATTTTCATTTCTTGCCCCAGAATCATTTACTTCACCCACATGGCCAGTTAGGAGCTTCACTGCCTTGAAAGCAAATCTGTATCTGAAACACCAGCATACCACAGGATCCACAGGCAAGGCCATAGTGATTTTACTGGGGAATGAGTGGCCTGAAAGGGGGATGGATATGTGCAGGGAGTACAGAGGGACTCTGGGGAAGACACAGTGGTATCAGAGATCGGAAGAAAGACATCCGTGGAAGGGGGATTTGGTCCACTGGGTGAGTGAGAGAGATTAGAATTGCCCTTTACTTGCTAAATCTCAAAACCCATGAAAACAAAGTATTTTAAGGCTTAAGGTGTATCTTAAGCCAGTCACAGAACAGGCACCTGTAAGACACGCTTAGCTGAGGCAACTTCATGCTTCTAGGACGCACCGGATTCAGAGATGTCAAAAGCACAGTTTTAAAAACGCCATACAAACCCACCACACAGTATACCAGAGCACTGAGAGAGGGACGTGGCTGTAAAAACTTTCTGGAGTATTTGGGAACCCACCAACTTAAGAGATTATGCTAAAATCATGAACGCCCACAATTAAATTTCTTTTTTTTTCCAAAGCGGTAATGAATACTCAGTCCTAATTACCTCACTACAGCTTTCTGTTTCTGATGCTCCCGGGATAAGAAGCAGTTGCTTCTCTCTTGGCTGAGTGTGAAGAATCATCCCAAGGGAGCCCAGCAAGCGCTGCCTGCCAGGTGTTTTTCTTGAAAAGCTAAGGGTGGACCATCCGGGAGTGAACTCAGATGGGACAGGAAAAGAAGGATGAGTTATTGTTTTCCCCGACTCCCCTCCCACTCCGAGGGGGAGGTTTGTTTTGTAGATGGGAGGGCATGGGCATGCAAATATGTGGCCACAGAGACTACATGAAAACGTTTTGCATGAGAATTCAAGGAGGCAGGTGGGATTTAGGACCTGCTCGTGCCTGTAGAAGGAGGGAGCTGTGTGTATGGGGCCTGATGGAGGGCACCCCTCCAGTCAAGTCCCGTCCAATCTATTCTCTCCTGGGAAATCTTCCACAAAAGCTATGTATCTTCCCTGGGCTTTCTAGGGCAAGCAGAGGATTCAGGAATAAAAAGAGATGCCCAGTTCTGCTTCCCAGAACATAAAGGGACAGGAGCAAGCCAAGGCTGCGGTTAGGCTATTCCCGGTTCGGTTTGCTTCCGTGGCTCACTGGGTGCACGGTGAGCTTGCAGGAGCCCTTGCAGTCACTCTGTGCCTGGTAAAAGGAGAGATCCCTCCTGGCTGATGCATCGTGAGTCTCAGTCTCGGCGCTGGCCCTCCTTGCTCTCTGTCCTGCACCGACTGCCACACACAGAGGCATGCCAACCGGCTGGCTCAGCGCTCCTTTGGCCTTGGCTCGGTCCCAGCCTGTCTCGAGTGACCAAAACTCACCTGACTCTTCTTGTTCCTTTCCATCAGGGCTGAGAGGTCCGAAGAGGCGCAGAGCTCTCTGTTCTGGGAATGAGTCACTCTTCTCTACCAGCATTTACATTTCCAGCTCAGTCAATCCTGGCTTTAGCATCAGGAGGGTGGATGCCTTTATGCAATTGATCTCATAAGCCTGCCAGGTGTGGGTTTTGTCTTGTAAAAGAGGGGGGTTTTTTGCTGTTGTTTAACTTTTTTAATTATTATTTTTTAAAATTATCTATGCGTACGGACGTTTTTTGTTTGGATGTGTGTTTGTGAAGTGTGTACGCTTGGTGCCTGTGGAGGCCAGGAGGGAGCACTGGTTCCCTGGAACTGGAATTACAGGAGGTTTGAGAGGGCATGTGGGTCCTGGGGAATCATACCCAGATCCTCCGGAAGAGCAACCAATATTCTTTATCTGCTGAGCCATTTCTCCAGACCTGTAACTTTTTTTTTCTTTTTTTAAGGGCCACACAGACACAAATAAGGTGTACAGGGCTGATTACAATTTCCAATAGCCAGTCCAAGCAGTGTTTCCCATACAAAACAAAACAAACAAACAAACAAAACACCTGAGTAAGGAAACATCGTTGCACCCGGATTACCCCAGGTGAAGCAAACCCAGAGAGGCTGGTGAGGCACAGGGCAAAGGCGAGACAGTGGGATCTTTCCATGGTTTCACCCGGAAAAAAAATGGGAGGTAGACTGCTTAGAGCCCAAGAATATGATACACTTGCATATACATTATATCTATATATGTAGATATACATACACACACATATCCTTTTACTCAAGGGACGTATCAACCATTAATAGCAAGTCATGAGACATTGGCTTTTGAGATGATCAGGTACAGATATCTCAACCCCAAAGCATTTGGCTAAGCGAGTGGGTGTTGTATTTTGAAATTCACAAACGTGTGTGAACGACACACAGGGAAGTCTACACACCTGGAGTGTGACATGAGACCTGGAGGCAGGCCCTGGCTTCACCCTCTTCGTACACCCAGACCAGGTAAGTCACACAAACTCTTCCAAGTCCTCCTCCTCTTCTGTGAGGCACAGGCACAGGCAGCCCTGGAAGCCAACGTCTAAGAGTGGCCACTGGCTGGCGACGGACCCGCGTCTAAGAGTGGCCACTGGCTGGCGACGGACCCGCGTCTAAGAGTGGCCACTGGCTGGTGACGGACCCGGATGCCTTCTCAGGAGGGCACTGCTAGACTCCAGAAGGTCAGAGCACCACGTGTCACTTGTCACAGAGAACCAGGACTTGCCTGACAGACACACTTTCGTGTTGTGGGTGGCAGAGTTGTGTGACTCTGGGCTGCAGGGAGCTCTCAGCAGTGGCTGCCACTGCCCTACCCTGGGAGCACACTCCACTCTCCTCCCCATATGGGAGCCCCATTCCTTTCTCAGCAGTTCCAGAGCTAAGAGACTTGGCTTCCGTGGAAGCAACCAAATGACCGTCCTGCCTTGTGCCCTGGGCTCTTCTCCATCGCTGATGTCAGAGCTGCCAGGCCAATGGGGGAATCCAAGGTCGCTGTGTTTTATGTTTTTTACAAAAGGCTTTTACCAGGAAGACTACAAGAAAAAAAAAGGGCTGTCCCCTACCCAGTAGACACACTGTGGCCCTGGATACAAAAGGACAGTTTGCACAAGCATATTATTTGTTCTAGAGTTCTGGAAGGGAGCCCTGGAGTCATCTTAGGAGAAATAATGGTATCCTCACAACAAAGCTGTGACTGCCTCCCAGCTACTGAACTCACACAACCCAACCCTAGCCATGTTGGAAGACAGGATGAGAGCTGGTGTGTGTCTCATCGCGTGGCCACTGATGCCCAGCTGGGCACAGATCAGCATCAGCATCACACACTAAGTCTTCTAACTTGGTCCATATACCATCACATCACAAGGGAGTTAGAGAAGTCAGCCTGGTTCATTCTAATAGCCAAGATGGAGAGAACGTTCTAGAAGACATTTGCATACGTGTACAGTTCCTTAGAAAAAGGGGAGATTGGCTCTTGTGCCTATCCAGGTTAAACAGGGAATGGAAATCCCCACCCAGGCACACTGGCTGTTTTTGTCAAGGCTCAAAACACATTAATAGCCTCCTTCTGGTGAATCCTATTTTTAACACTCTACCTCAAAAGAAATCCATTCTACAGGGCAATGAGTCTAGAGAGCTCAGAGGTTTAGAAATACATCCCCAAGATGATGCTGTTTATTGCTGTGCCTACACCATGTTAGACTAAAGTCAAAGAAGCGCATGCCCAGTTCCCTGACAACCTTGTTGCTGTGATGAACCAGCATATCTGGAGGATGAAGGCAGCAAGAAAATGCAAATGGGTTGGCAAAATGCCTCAGCCGGTAAAGGCACTTGTGGTGCACGTCTGGTGACGTGAATTCAAGTTCTCCAACCCACAAAAGCAGAAAGAAACACTGCCTTTGTAGAGTTTTCCCTCTGAGAAGGTTCAGAGGCCTCAGCACAGCAGGGTGGTCCTAAACCTGTGTCAAGCCATCTTGATACAGGGGCTTTCCCTTACATCATTCACAGTCCTGCAACAGTGTCTGCTTACAAGGCAAACGCTGCAGGGTTTAAACATTCGACAATGCGCCGTTGTAAGGTCAGTTATACACAGCATTCCACTAAGCACACCACTCTTCTCCAAACAAGGCTTGCCACCTTGGCATGCTAATGTTGTCTCAGAAGTTGAGCTAGCAGCTTGATGGGGAGGGGTCGAGGAAGCTTGGGAAGAATAAGCTAAGGGGGAGCTCCCAGACCTGAGGCTATAGCTTCTGGCCACTCTCTCAGACCATTTCAAAGTGACCACTCTGATTGTTAGATCATACTCTGTCATGATACCAGTGTCCAAGACTGCCATTAGCTGTGGGTGACACGAATCATCTGAATGCTAAGGAGATACTAAAGAAGAAAAGTGCATCTTGCATGTTCGCTCAGTGAACACAAGCTCCCACATGGATTCTCCACAAAAGGGAAGCTGGGTTGTCCTGGCCAGGGGCAAGCAGGGGAGGCTATAATACCCTTCGTGAAATATGCCATGGTCTCAGCTGGCTGGGGGCGGTGGTCCCTACCTTTAATCCCAGCACCGAGAGGCAGAGCCAGGTGGATTTCTGAGTTTGAGCCAAGCTAGGACAGCCAGGGCTACACAAAAAATTCCCTATCTCAAAGAGAGAGAGAGACATAGAAGAAAATAAATATGCCAGGGTCTTAACAGATAGGAACTCCTTCCAGCTCCCCTCTCAAATCTTTCCCACAACTGAAGCCCTCTAGACTACCCCTTGACACCTCCAAGCCTTGACAGAAGCCCATCTTTCTCCTCATTGCACCTGCTGAGGCCTCATTAAGAAGCCAGAGGGAAATGACCACACCTGCTGCCATGGTGACCCTGCACATCTGGCCTCTGGCTTCCTCTGAATTTGTGCAACTGTATTTTCTCAGCCCACCAATAACTTCCAGATAGACCCTTCTCCATCTGCTCTAAAGACACACCATCGAGCCTTCCTGCATCAGGACACATGACACAGAAAACAACCGGGGGGGGGGTGTTGGGGGGGGCAGGAAGAGCAATGTCTCAGAGAACTCAAAGCCTATCCCAGCACAGACAATAAATCCGAACCGTCCTCTAAACAAAAGCCTGATTCAAACAAGCTTTACCAGCTCTCCCCAGACACCCCGCCAATTCCCGTCACTTGGCTCACCACTTTATAATGGTCACAGGAATCACGACTTTGATCCCGAGCAGGGACCCAAACGTTGATACTTATAGGCATAACTGGACCCCTGCTGGCAGGCGTTAGTGTGATCCTCAGCGGTCAGCAGCCGGTGCCCTCTCTAGGAGGTGTTTAGTTCAAAGCTGTGTGGAGGAGTGTGAAGCCGCAGAGGTTAATTTTAGCTGTGGTCAGATTTCCTTACACGGGCCACCTCCTGAACAGCCGCAGCTACCCCAACCCATGGGGCGGCCTCCTGGCCCCCTGCCCTGGCTTCTTGGTACTGTGATTCCTACACCTCCTTCACCCCCACCAGATTCTCTTCACCCTCTAAAATAATCCAGCTCGCTATGCTTACATTTTCATGACACATTCAGGGGAAATACATCACGGGTTTCTTTGGCTGCACCAAGCAAACAAACCTGGGGAGCCGCCTCCTCCCTGGTCCTGTGCTTGGCGTAGACTACTGTGGACATTCGGGCTGAGCAAACTTCACCGAAGCGTACGGGCTTTCAGCTTCTGCACGGTTTCCAAATTCTCCCAAATCACAGTGTGCCTCCATGTCTCTCATCTTTTGCCTAACACCCTGTTTCCTGACCTTACATTACATTGCTTTTCACTGTCCACAGGGAGAAGCAACCACACACTTCAGTCTTGCAAAGAAAGCAAGTTCACCTGGGTTCAGCTTTTGCAGGGATCTTGACAAAGCTACAGGGGCCTTTGCTCCAAAGCTACAGGGGCCTCCGGCTGGATGCTGGCCCATAGCAGGCTTTAGGAAAAGAGTCAGGAGAAACAGATCTTTTAAGCTCTTACATCCTGCCAAACTCCCAGAAAGAGGCATGGTAGCTTACCGATCTAGTCTGTGCTGAGTAGGACGCTGGCCTGCTTGAAATGGCCTTGTTTCAATGTAGTCAAGAAATGGGAAAATCATGCAATCTAGAGTGTGCCTCTTGTGACCTCCAAACAAATACCTTGTAGACAAAACATGTGGTGTTTAAGACCGGCATGGAGGCCATGTCCAGAACCTATCCTCGGTAGGGCACAATGCAGATTGCCTGCCTTAGCCCTCCTTGTTATTCTCCAGGGTATCTTTAGGCACCTGCTGCAAAGACTCAGGTACTCTTGTGTGAGAGAATGGACATGATTAAGAAAGTGCTTTCCTGGGCTGTTACAGGTACACCAGGTGATTCACAATTGCCTCTGACTCTAGTTTCCAGGTGGCTCACAACTGCCCTCTGGCTCTGCAGGCAGGTACCTGTAAGCACATTGTACATGTAAAAGCATGCAGGTGTACACACACACACACACACACACACACACACACACACACACACTAAAAATAAAAATAAAGAAATGAGATGGCTCAGTGGTTAAGAGCATTTGTTCTTCCAGTGGAACCAGGTTTGAATCCCAGAACCCACGGAGTGGCTCATTGTTGACATCAGGATCTCTGAACCCAGTGACATCACACCTAGGCTACAGTGTGACCCACACACCTGTTGCCAAGGCAACAGCCACCATATTCCCCAAATCCACTTGGCTCACCTCCCACCTTTACCTGCAGCTAGTCACTATCCATATAAAAGGAAGACCCCCCTCTGATCTCTCTCTCTCTCTCTCTCTCTCTCTCTCTCTCTCTCTCTCTCTCTCTCTCTCTCTCTCTCTCTCCCTCTCCCTCTCCCTCTCCCTCTCCCTCCCTCCATCCCTCCCCCCTCTTCTCTTTTCACCGCCACCTTTGCCCTTCTCTCCTTCAATAAACCTCACGTGGAACTGTTTGGCCTGGTGAGGTCTTTCTGGAGCCGCGCAACAACCACAACACTCATGACCACTTGTAACTCTAGTCCCGGGGGATCTGATGCCTTCTTCTAGGTAGCAGGCACTCAAGTGATACAACAGACATACCTGCAGGTAAAACACCCAGGTGCATAAATTATAAATTAAAATAGGAGGGGAGATGGGGTGGAGAACAGCCTCTCCATGGAGGTGACATTTTGACGAACATTCTATGGTACATGGCATTCGATTGATAGGAAGGAACCATGCCAAGACTGGGCAGTGATTTTTCTGGAGCCAGCAGAGCAGTGTGGCTTTGGCGACTTGTTAGAAATGCAGATGTCAGGCCTCATCCTAAGCCTGTTGAAACGGGAACTCTAGAGTGGGGGTGGGGTTGGAGTAATGGGGGCGTGCCCCACAGCCCGGATGCAGACAGGTGGTTCTTAGGCACTACTGTTTGGGAACAGTCAAACTGTGAAAGAGGATTCTAGATGGGGAATTCCTCAACAGGACACAACTCTGCAATCCCTGGCCACTAGCCCAGGACCTAGCGCATACTAGGAATTCAATGCATTTTCCTGCCTGTCTGCTGGGCTGTAAGGCCCAGTCCTCAAGAGCCCAGATTAAAATCAACCAAAGATAACAATCATGAAAATATGATATTCATAAAACTTCAGCACGAACATCCAGAAAGGAAGAGGGAATGATGTCATTTAGAATTCCAGGTGGCCAGAGGAGAGCTTTCCTTGGTATCAGAAGCTGCCAGCCGCTGACACCGACTCTTCCGCAATCTAATAAAACTTGGCATCTCAAAGTTGTCAATTAGATTCCCTGTAAAAGGCTAAATGCGGTGGCCTTCTGCTTCCTAGTCCTGAAACCCAGTGAGAAAGGCATTAGTGTGTGGCAGCTGGGATAATCATTTAATTAATCTTTTCCACTCAGGGAAGCCATCTTCCCTGCCTCAACCCAGTGACTTGTAAATCAGCAACGTCTTCTTGATCACAAAAGGCAGAGCAAACAATTCGCCTCCCCAGACCAAATTGGAGCCAATTTCCTGATGGGGTCTGAGTGACACTTAAATGGGTGCTGCCATTTCTCCCCACCACCCCCCCACCCCGCCTCCGCCAGAGCCACCCACAAGGCTCCATCTCATGACAAAGAATAGTAAGACTGAAGCTTCCTACAGAAGGTCCACGAAAGCACAAAGAACAGGGATTCTATGCCCAGTCAGACTTGATTCCAATGTGTCAGGATGATTGACGTTTGGCAAGCAATTGAAAAAAAAAAGGATTTGTGTGTGTGTGTGTGTGTGTGTGTGTGTGTGTGTGTGTGTAGGCAGAATTAGAAAAATCATGTATTTTTTTCTCCTCTTCCTCTCTATTGCTTTGCTATTCATTCAACAAATATTTATTTGTTTATTTATTTGCTTATTAGATGCTTATTTGCACCTTCACTGGGGAGAGAATGACATGCAAAAGTGACATGGGGCTTGTTTTGAGGGACTGACAGATATTTAACAAGGAGGTCAAACATAATTTGGGGGTACTGATAAGCCAAGTGGGGGTAGCATCATGGAAGTGGAAGGTTGGCAGCACACAGAGGTAGAAGTTGGTAAGACCTGTGAGGTAATGGGTTAGAGCTGGATACCTAGAGAGACTATAAAGTAAGTTTCTAAACTAAACTATAGCAGACTTTGTTAGGAAGAACTATATAGTATATCACTATAAAGTAATGTTTATTTAATACAGATATTTATAGATATATGTCTTTACACAGGGAAGTAGGCACACACACTTCCTAATCTGTCACCTCAAAGCATTTAAACACAGTGATATCTCAGTAGTAACATGTATCTATCGTAGCACCCAGACTTTGGTTTCTAACACCATGCTCTAAGAGAGAGAGAGCCAGAACTCCTTGCAGAAATAGATTTCCTGCACTGAGATAAGCTTCTTCATAAAAGGCTGGAGTTTGTTCTAATCCCAAAGACAACACTGTATCTCCACTTCAAAACACAGCAAAGGGTTATGTCATGCCAAAGGATCCAGAAGCCAATTGAGCAAGCTCATAATCGTCAGAGCCAGCCCAGCTCAGCACAACGTGTAGAAGAAGAAAACAGCACTAGATTATAAACTAGAACAAGAAACAGATAGTCCAGGGCTCATACTGATAACTGAAATATGTAAACAAACAAATGAGAACAGGAAAACACCTCATATAAGAAGAATTCCAAATTAATGGACAACAACATTCTCTGTCAAGGATGAATGTGGGCACCTCAGAGGGTGACACTGAAAAAAGAGAATGAGAACCTTCCATGGGAAATATGAAGCCACTACCTAGCCAGGACATCCAGGCCAGCACAGACACCCAGTCAGGGTGACAGAATGGACCCCACGCCTTGTGGGAAAAGGCCTGTTAATTGAGGTTTTCTTCTCCCAAACTCATGATTTTCATCTTAAGTATGAGAAAACCTAGCATATCCCAGTTGATGGCTGGCAATGGAGGCAGGAGAAGATGCTCTATAGCAGTGACTCCCAACCTGTAGGTTACCACCCCTTTGGGAGTTTAAGGACCCTGTCATAGGGGTTGTCTAAGACCACCAGAAAACATAGATGTTTACATTATGATTAATAACAGCAGCAAAATTACAGTCATGAAGTAGCAATGAAAACGATTTTATGGTTGGAGGCTACCACCACATGAGGAACTGTGTTAAAGGTGAGCACCACTGCTCTACAGAATGTCTGGTGGTGAATGCCTCCAGTCCCTGCATTCACTCCAAAGGTGGAGGAGGCAAGAGGATCAGGAGTTCAAAGCCAGCCTGGGCTATATGAGACCCTTATCTAAAAATCAAATAGAACTAAAAACAAGACAAAACAAGAAAACAAAGAACACCATAATATTCTTGGAAACTATCAAAATTCTGAGAAACTGCCAAAGCCTGGGGATAAAGTGATGGCTCAGTGGTTAAGAGCGCCAACTGCTCTTCCAGAGGTCCTGAGTTCAATTCCCAGCAACTACACGGTAGCTAACAACCATCTTTAATGGGATATGATGCCCTCTTATGGTGCATCTGAAGAGGGCAACAGTGTACTCATATACATAAAACCAACCAACCAACAAACAAACCTTTAAAAAAGAAAAAGAGAAAGAAAGAAAGAGAAGGAAAGAAAGAAGGGAAGGAAGGAAGGAAGGAAGGAAGGAAGGAAGAAAGAAAGAAAGAAAGAAAGAAAGAAAGAAAGAAAGAAAGAAAGAAAGAACCAAAGCCCAAAGAAGCCTAAGAAGACCTAGCTATTAAATGTAGCATGGTCCCCAGGGGAGACCCCCACAAATAGACAAAGGGCATTGAACAAAAACCAAGAAAATATGAAAAAAAAATGTGATAATGTCAGTTCATTAGTGGTAGCAAGTGTATTGCACTATTAAAATTTGTAAGGTCTACAACAATGTTCTGTCTTATATTCCATGCTTATAACCTTTCTATAAAGATAAATCTATTATTTTAAATTTATTTTATTTTTAACTGTGTGTGTCTGGAGGGCAGTGGTGTGTATGTGGGGGGGAGGGGGGGAGGGTGAGTGTAGGTGCCTGTGAAGGCCAGACAGAAAAGAGTGTTCTATGCAATGAAGCTGAAGATACAGGTGTTTGTGGGCCACCTGATACTGATACTAGGAACCAAACTCAGGTCCAACAGCCAAAATCTATTCTTGAACGAGAAGTTAATTTAGCTCTCTCTGGCAGTCTATGCCTTAAGTTTCAGCATTTGAAAGAGGCTGAAGCAGGAGGATTGACACAAATTCAAAGCCAGTCTGATTTGCAAAGTGAATCCCAGGCAGTCAGGGTTACATAGTGATACTATGTCTCGAAATAACAACAACGAAATATAATAGCAACAAAAAAGCTAAATCTATTCTTAAACTAAATTGTAGCCAGGCACGTGACGCATGCCTGTAATCCCAGAACTCCGGAGGCTAAAAACTACGGTTTGAGATCTGAGCTATATAGCAAGACTCTGTCTCAAACAAAGCAACAACAACAACAAAGGTTATTTAAGGGGAAAAAAATCTTCAAAGTTCCATATTGACTATGATGTACAGTCATGTTTGAAACCTAATTCTTCATTGGCAAGGATAGCAAAGGGATTTAGCTATTTCAAGCAGGGTGCTTGCTGAGTGTTTGATTTGAGATCACAGGGTCTCAGAACATGCTCGCGTTAGTATACACACAAACACATCATGTGCATGAGCCTATGTATACTGGTTTACAGCCCCTGGTCATTATGTTCTAGAGGCCCCACCCACAGGGGTAAATTTCCCAGAATGCTCATTAGTAACTGTTCAGTAAGATAAAAGGAACTAACAAAAAGGAAGCCATTCAGAAGTCCAGGTTTTACTTTGATCCATTCAAAGGAGCCATGAAAGAACTATTTGTGCCCAAAGAAAAAGTATGGGGGATCTCCCAGTTAACAACCTGAACCTGAAATTCAAAAGATCTCATTTGTTCTTAAGTCTAGAATCTGCATTTGGTTCTTTCTCACCTTTAGAAGACAGGGCTTAAGATGCCTGGAGTTCCCTCACATTTATCAGGTCATAACTTGATGTGAGACATTGGAATGAAAAATGTGAACAGCCAGACACCAGGACTTAAGAATGTTTGTGCTGCAAAAACATCACCAAAATGAGTGAACTTTGCAATAGCCCTTCATCTAAAGAGTTTAAAGATCCCATCACTAAAAATCTCTCCCTCTTCCAACATATACATACATACATATAACCCTTATATATTTTACATATACATATGTATATATCCTTTATATATACATATACCCTTTATATATCATATATATATATATGTATGTATGTATATATATATATATCCCTTACATTGCTGGAAGCAGGAAACAGAAGCCATAGGTGGCAGTACTTTAGTCTCTGAGCTATGCAGATTCTTAGCAGGCAATTAGAAGACAATTACTTTTTTTTAAGTTCCTGCCATATCTTTGTTTTCCATTAAGGTGGGGGGCCCTTTCTACAAATTGCTTTTGCCAAGATAACAAAATCACATCTCTTTTCTTTTTTATAAACAAAAGAACGGATAATAAAGTGCCAAATTAATTTCCCCTGACATGATAAAACGAATGAAATCATCCCGTGTGGGCCATCTGCTTCACGCTTGCAGACTGAACTGCACTTTCCACTGCCGGGAAAGTTGCTTAACTCAGTTAGTCCTTACTGTTCTGCTTTTGTCCTAGTCTCAATGGGACCCTCTCCCTGGTGACTCAGCCAGAGGAGGGGGACACATGGCATGGGGACGTCTCCAGCTGGCTGTCCATCAGTGAGTGAAGACGTCAGGAGGGTAGCTAAGATGGCTAGACATTTAGCAAAACGGCACGGCGGGTACCGGGGAACATGTCCTAGATGCCACCCACTAAGGCCCATGTGAGCATTTGCCATGCTTAGCCCTTCTAATTTTAGAGGCAGTTTCTACGACTGGTCCTGTTTGGCTCACAGGGACTCTGAGGTTCAGGGAGGATAACGCATTCGCCAATGGCTATTCTGTGCTATACTGTCTGGCTTGGCATCCATCAGTCACTACGAATAAAACTCAGCATTGCAGAGTGGGTGTGTATGAGTGCTGGCTTAAACTTGAGGTAGCTGTATAACTTGTATTAGTGACTGCCGTGTGGGACAAAGGAGCAAACGCCGGCATTCCAGAAACACAAGAGGGAGAGTTCCATCACTCTTTCCCTGTCCTCATAGAGGGAAGACAGGAATAAAAAGAGGTAGGTGTGTGGAAAGGGTCTTCTCACTCAGAACACTGGGTTGCTCTCACACACTCTCCCCACCCACTCAAACTAGGGGTCACTCACCGCTGATGGGGAATGTCCTGTATTCAGAGATGCTGGAATGGTTGGTGGCTTCAGGAGTACTACCAAGAGACTCTGATAGGATGCAACCTGCCAACACCCTCACAGTGGGGTGCGGTGAGGGGAAGTGTGCCCTTGGAGAGAGTGTGACCTAGGGCATATCAAGAGAAAGAGCTGACTTCCAGTAGAGCAGAAAACCACCTCCGGTGAGCATAACCCAAGGACACACCTTTGCCCTCTCTGTAGCCTCCTTGAGGATAGAGGGAGAGGGCTCACTATTCTCACTTCATCTCTAGAGGCTCTGACCCCAGGTCTATGGATTGTCTGCGAATGAAAAGAAAAGGCATCTGGCTGTTGGTGTCTTCAGGCCAGCAGGCACGGTCTGTGGGCTTGTGTGCCATCGTCCCCACACTACCCTTGAGACTTCCTGGTCTCCATTATCCTTCTCCTTGCAATCAAATGCCTGGACCCAAGCTGCAAGCGTGAGATAACTAGGAGAGTTTGGATGACAGTCTGTGTTTGGAAAACAATCTGCTTTTTCTTTCTAAAGTTCCCTAGAGGATGCTGATGGTGGGCATTGTGAGCTGGATATCCTGTTTTGCATAAAGATACTGGTTAATTATCTCTGAAGGAAGAAAACAAGCCCATTTCACTGGTACCCAAGCCATTGGCCCCAGGGATCCTACAGTCCCCACCTCCCCAGCCCTAGAATTAGAAGTGAGCAGGTCACTGCTGAACCAGCTTTTTATGTGGGTGCTGTTACCACATGAGCTACTGCCCCAGCTTTGATGGTCAGGACCTCGTGTAACCCAAGTTAGCCTCACATTTGGTATACAGCCAAGGATGACCTTGATCCTCTTGTCTCTATTTGCAGAGTGCTGGGATTACAGATGAGCTCTACCACATCTGGTTAGGTGGTACTGGGACTCAAACGTGGATCTTCTCAATGCTAGACAAGCACTCTACAACTAAGCTCTAGTCCCAACCCCACTAGTATTTCTTAATATTTAAAAAAAATCATTTGTGTAGAGTGAATGAGGCAGTATGGTTCAAATGTGTCCAATAGAAGATGCCCCTTCCACTTTTGCCCCTTCCACTTTTGCCCCCTTCCCTGCTCCTACTCCCTTTATCTTCTCTTTCTTTTTTTTTAGACAAGGTCTAACTATGTTGCCCAAGCTGGTCTGTAGTGTACCAATAGCCCAGGCTAGCCTCCATTCCTTTTTTTTTTAAAGTTTATTATTATATCTAAGTACACTGTAGTTGTCTTCAGACGCACCAGAAGAGGGCGTCAGACTTCATTACGGTTGGTTGTGAGCCACCATGTGGTTGCTGGGATTTGAACTCAGGACCTTTGGAAGAGCAGTCAGTGCTCTTAACCACTGAGCCATTCCTCCAGCCCCATCCCTTGATCTTCTAGTTTTAACCTCTCAAGTTCTAAAATCTGCTACCACATATGGTTTAAGTATTGTTTTTCTTAGTGTATGAAGCAACAGCATATAGAATCAACATGAAAATACTAAAATAATATCTTTGCTCCCTCCCCAGAAATAAGTCTTCCTTTTAAAATAAGAGAATTGATTCAAGGCCAGCCTGGTCTACAGAACAAGTTCCAGGACAGCCAAAGCTACATGGTGAAACTCTGTCTTGAAAAACCAATAAATAAGGGGTTGGAGAGATGGCTCAGTGGTTAAGAGCATTGACTGCTCTTCCAAAGGTCCTGAGTTCAAATCCCAGCAACCACATAGTGGCTCACAGCCATCCGTAAAGAGATCTAACACCTTCTTCTGGTCTGTCTGAAGACAGCTACAGTGTACTTACATATAATAAATAAATCTTTAAAAAAAAAAAGAAAGTTTAAAAATAAAAAAAATTAAGCAGATCTTACACTGGGTTCTCAACTACACACTTTCTTCCTTCTCAGAGATAACATGAAGGGAAGATGAAGAGGGTCTCTTTCTCTCTGGCCCCTGGTCTGATCATGTTGCACATTTTAAGTTGAAGAAGTGCAGGTACCAGAGATGAAAGGGATAGGATGAAAGAAGAGGTGACTGGTGCAGGACTATTTCCTGTTTAGACTGTCACTGTCCAGGCCACTAAAGACCATTATGACTCATGATATAATATATCACACAGAAGAGTATTTTGTAGTTGAAAAGTCCCCTAGAAGGACTCAGTCATCTCTCAAAAGCACTAGGTTCTATGGCCATAAACAATGTGTCCTGGCATTTTATTCATTGTCTAATTTTATTATTTAGCCTGATTATTTAATTATTTATTGCTTAATTACTATAATAAAATAATGCTATTGATTTATTTATAAACACGAAAAGGAAATTCTGAGGACGGAGCACTATGGCTCCTAATACAGATTCGGCATGGACGAGCTGTTAAAAATTGCATGTTCCATCAATGAATTAGTGCCAAGTGACTAACCTGTCATCAGACAAAATAAATAAATAAAAACCTCCGAGGTGACATTCCAGGTCTGAATATCAGACATGCGTGGTTTCACAGAAATTACCCAGGCTTTGATTCCCAGCAGAACTCAGGCTGACTTCTGCTTCTGTCACTTAAGTGGGTGACTCTGGGCAAAGGGGTTAACCTTATGACCCTCAGGATTCCCCCGTGTGAGTGGAACTATGCTTATCCTAGTTCAGAGGGCTGTCAGGGGACGAGAGGTACACTAAGTGAAATCCAAGCAGCTGGACTACACAGCTACCCAAATCCTAGAGAGGATCTGAGATAAACATGGTAGATAATTCAAATAAATGGAAAGAGACAGCCAGATAAGATGTGGAGGCTCCCAGCACATGAAACTTTAATGCCGGTGACAATTCAGGTTTGGCTCTGGTCAATAGGAACCATAAATAGCTGTCTCCTAATGGCCACGTCCTCTTGAAAATGGGTTATTCGTCTGAGTCCGTCTCCCAGAGGACAGCTGCAAATACCATCAATACTGGCACTAGGCAACAGCCTTATTTATAGCCAAGGGACAGATTCCAAAGATAGAAGAGGTCATGGAGGCTGAGCCCCCATCTCCAAGCTCCCATATTTCTAGAGCATGGGGCGGTGAGGCTGGAACATCAGTCTTAAGGAATGACTAAGACCATGGAAACATGGCGCATGAAAATGGGGAACAATGGGAAGGGCCATGAAAGGCTCTTTGAAAGGTACCATGAGCAGAGGTGACTGGAACTACATGTGCCTGGTTTTCGGGAGTCAGCTGCCAGCCCTCACCGAGACTGCCCCAACTGGGAGCCGAAATGGAACTTCAAAAACTGGAAGACTCCATTGAATATCTAGGCAGATTGCAGTGAAGTTCAGGAAGCCTCCTCTGGACCACATCCACCCAGAAAGCACTTCTGAGCACCTGCACAAGTGAGTCCCGATCTCTTGACTTGTTCATGACCTGCACTGGAAGCAGGTGCCCCTACCTCCTCCTGTTCCTCCCTCTCGGAGGAGATGCCTGCAATTCCTCATGGAGAATAGCTTCTTCTAGTCCCTTGGTATTAACTTCTATGGCTGGAAAGCTCAGGCCTCATAAGCTGGGGTCATCTTCGATTCCCAACAAACAAAACCTAGATTCAAATGCTAATCCCTTCCTCCTCAAAAAAAAAAAATCTTGTCCTTTTCATCAAGTCACCTATATTTCTTAACTCCCGTTGTACCTGTTAAGGTCTCTGAGGACAAGGTCCACAGTCACTATTCCTACTAGTTTCACAAATACGCACTTATATGTCTACTCATAAGTACTAGATGGATAAATGGATGGATAGATTGGTGGATAGATTGATGGACAAACTGAAGGACAAAAGGAAGAAAAGATGGGCTTGGTGAATCACAAAGAAGCAAGCCAGAGGAATAATTCTCCACTCTGCTCTCATTCAACATTGCCAATAAATGTCCTAATATCCTAATGTCCTAATAAAGTCCTAGCTATCACAACACTGAGGTTTTTATGGTACCCTTCCTGAACACCACCCACAGGTCTGATTCCTGATAACTGACCAGGATAAAATCAACCTTGCATATCCAGAGGACAAAACCAGATCATTTTTTGTAGATGATTGACCGAGCATTAGGTTGTCATGTCTGAGAGGCCTGGGAGCCATGGTTGCCATTTGCACCAAGGCAGGCAAGAGGGAACACAAACGCGTCATTCAAGGACTCGAACTGGAGTATATTTGGGAGACACAAATGAAAATGAGTACTTTCCCCATATTGTCTTCTTTGGTAAAGATATATAAAACTATAAGAACACATAGTGTAGGTTTTCAGCCAGGGCAGGCTACAGATAAGTAGAGAAGCACACCCTTCCCTAATCACACGAAGCCTGGCTCCTCCCACACTGACCCAATAAACACATTTGAACTTAGAAAGTGACTAGGAAAAGTCACTAAGCCAACTGGCCACGGACATTACACCTGCCACCTCGGCCTTAATCCTAGTGCGCCCCTGTGCTTCCCCTTACCCTGACCAAACACTCCTAGACAAAGGCCCATGTTATTTGGCCATCTCCCAATCCTTTAAGCCACAGATTGGGTGAGGCCCAGGCGATGTATGCCAAACCAATCAGGCTGCGGTTATTTTATTTTTCACTGGGCTCCTTCGTGCTTGCAGGTAAAACTGGTTCTGTCATACAGAGGGATTTTCCACTGCCAAGCGGGAGAGAGTAATGGTCTTCTCAGCTCATGTGTTATCCTCCACTTGAAAGGGAGTGGCTTTCTGTGTGTCTGGCAACTCCCTCGTGCACCAGAACTCTGATCTACTTAGGTTTACCACATGTGGCACCTCAGGGAAACTTCACAGTACCCTGTGAAGAAAGGATCACAGCCCCATTTCACAGGGAGGACACTGGCACTCAGGAGATGTAAGTGACTTCTAAACCACAGAAGAGGACCCACACCCACGCATGCAGTCATCGTGAAGCTTTGCCCCCATGAACGCAGCAGAGAGCCCGGAAGGATGAAGAGCTTCACAGTTCAGCTTTCTGGTGACCTCTAACCTGATCCTAGATAGAGCAGCCCCAGCAGTCTCTACTATGAGATGGGTGCTCTCAGCTAATGGGGGAGCAGGTGCTCACCAGAGGAGGAGTCCTTGCCCGTGCTCCCAAGGCCAGCCCTACACACACTGCGATCAGAGGCTGCATCTCGGTTCTGCAGATGCCTGGTGAATCTGTTATATAGTTTTGATATACGACACCAGCATCATATGCTCACCTGGGAATATTTTGGTGCCAAGAATGAGCAGGAGAGAAAACGCGGCAGAAGGATTGACCTTGGCAATCTCCCGCCACAGCAACCCCCTGAGGAGCTTTGTTGAAATCTTGCAAGAGACTGAGATGCATCTGCATTGCTGGAGGAAACAGAGCCCCGCCTGGAACATGCAACTGTCTGCAGGAGGGCTGCTTACAGCAGACAGGAAGCCACTGCACGTGTCCGTCTGTGCTCTCCAGTCAGGGTCAATGGATACTCGGGCTGGGAGAACAGTCTCTATTTGTGCCTCTAACACTTTTCTTGAAGCCTATGTAGGACAACAAAGATTCTACCAATGGCCTGTCCCCAGTGACTGTGCCTTGTTGCCCCAAACTGTTTCTCAGGACAAACAAACATTGATGTCTGCTCCTGACCAACCCTACTACAACGAGGTCTAACTGCTTTGTTGGGTTTTCTGAATCCATCATTCATAAGAAACCAAGATGAATACCATCTTATTTAAAAGATATGCCAACAGGAGGCCAGTCCACTGACCACAGGGACTTGCAATAATGTATTCTCTGCCAATGTGGCACCAACAACTAGGTGACCTTTCTCATATGATGAATACCACAGCACCTCCCTGCACTCAGAGTCAGAAGGTTCTGAGGCACAGAAGGGGCTTCTCAAGTGCTCAGGCCCAATGCTGACACCTCTTGTCATAGAACCCCAAGCCTGACCTCCATGCTAAGTTCTCCAAAACACCAAGTCATGAAGAGCCTTCCTAGCCCTGTTAGCTGCTGGATTTTCTTCCTGGAAAGCCTCCTTCTGTTGAGTTGAGTGTAGATCCTAGTGTTCTGGAGAGAAACCCAGGGGTGAACATCCCAGCCTTCAGAGCTAAACAGTGACAAGCTGCCTTGGTTGTGAGTCTTTGTCTTACAAATGCATTTCAGATGAAACCCCTCTCCCTCTACTGCCCTCTGCTCTTCCAACAGAGGCTGATGCTGGGAAAGGCTGAAAGTGGTTTTGCTTTGTTCTATTTATTTACTAGGACAGAGTGCCACTATGTAGCCCAGGGTGGTTCTGAACTCTCATCTTCTTGCCTGTGCTTACCAAGTGCTTGGATTTCAGGTGCATAGCCCACCCCTGACTCTGAAAGATTGCTAGAATTGAGGCAAAGACCTGATTTCTTATCACAACCACCCCTCCACCTCCAGAAGATGGCATAAGCCAGCTCCCCCACATCCTCCTATAGTGGTCTCCAATGTAGTCATCCTGCTTCCTGACATATAGGGCTACTGTGGTCCCTGTGTTGTATTTTCACATATGGAGCTCTAAATTGCTTCAGAAGAAGTCAAAGATCCTGACCATCCACACAGCACTCTGCTTAGGAAGAGAAAAGCCTTAGAGAGAGACCAGGTGAAGCAAAGTGGGCAGGAAGGAGGCTGTGAAGAGAAAGCTTCTGACAATTAGCAGTGTATATGCTGGGGAGACTTCACAGCCAAAGGGGAGGGGCCCATATGTGATGCACCACGCTGCTCATCCCCCCCATAGCAAAAGAAGATGCTTCCTGGGTGACCCGCTGGGAGCAGAGGGGAGAAGTGCCAGCCTGCTGGTTTCGGCCAAGAGACAGGCTGCATTGTCACAAGCTGCCTCAGTGCCCACCATATTCCACTCCCCACCCTGAGATGCAGCTTGCTGTTGCCAAACTGGTTGGGCTAAGTCACAGACAGTAAAAGGACCTGTCTGGCTGCCATATCCCTGATCAAAGTTGACTCATTTCAAAGGCAAACTGTCAGCCGTCCGGGAGATTGTGATCAGACAGAAAAATAAACTATCGGATTACTTCAGGGGTTAAAAAACAAAACCTCCCTATAAACAAAGTCATCTTTTGTGCTCTGAGATCTTCCATCCTAATAACCCATGAGGAAAATTATCAGGCATTAATTAAAGTGCGCACTTGGGCCCGGAGGTAAGGCCCTAATGCTCATTTGGATCTCGCCGTCCCCTATGGGGAAATTTTCTAAAGCTGGGAGCTTAAGAAAGCAGACCTAGGGCTGAACCAGACTCGGGTCCCAGGTGCTCAGAGTCCCACCTTGTCCTATAGTCACCGGTGACGCAATCATGGCATAGTGAGACCTCAAAGAGGTCCTAGGAGGCTGAGACACACACAGACATACACACGTGCACACAAACATAGACACAGATATACACAGACAAGAGACAGACAAAAAAACACCCCTCACATATAGACATATACAGACAGACATATCCAGAGACGCATATGAAGAGACACACTCAAAGACACAGACACATATTGGGAAACATATACACAGGTATATCTGCATACACAGACAAATGCATGCATGCATGCATGCTCGCGCGCGCGCGCGCGCGCACACACACACACACACACACACACACACACACACACACACACCTCCCCCCATCTTTCTTTGGAAAGACACAGCACGGCAAAGCTATCAGCCACAGTTTCACTCGGCTCACATTTCAGGACAAAGTTGGTTTCAGATCTGGATTCTCAGAGTGAAACAATTTGGTTGAGAGTAGATTTTCTGGGCAGGTCCCCGGGCATCTGCCTAGCAATGGGAAGAACTGATTCACATGATGTGTTAGAGACAATGGAGGCATTCCTGCTTCTCAAACCCTGGACACTTGAGAACTCAATGGGGTCTGTCGATGTGCACAGAAAGGGGCAGCCGTGCCTGAGCTCCTGGGGCCAGCTTTCTCTTCTTCAGTGAGGTTGGGGCTTACTCCCCAGGACCTAAAGTGTACACAGGACCAACCGCACCCAAGGCTAATCAGAATAGTCCTAGTCCGACTCCCTACACAGAACTGCCAGTGAGGAGGGACTGCATCCTGCGGTAAGAACTGTCTGCCATCTAGTTGGTGAAAGAATGCAAACTCAGTGAGGAGGGTGGGTGAGGCGACTGGGAGAAACACTGAAGTCATCACTAACGTCAAGCCTGCCTCCGTCAAAGTACATCCGCTTAGGAGAATGTCAGGGGTTCTCTCGGATTCCAAGACTCTGCAAGATACGTGGTTCTGTCCTACTTGGACTGAAACCAGAGTGGCTCAAACACTGTCTCCACCAAGTTGGCCTTGTGAAAGCAAGTGTTCCAGCTACTGAATCCACTTTTGAGGCTCTGATATCCCCCGCTAATGTATGTGACCTAAGGAGCAAGGAGCCCAGGAAAAGAAGGTAAGGGCTTCAGAAAGTCAGTTAATTCAGCCATGGTCACTACACCTGAGACCTGATGCTTGCTTAACGTGTTAGGTCTGCAGAGGCTCTGCGGGGAAAGCTGTCAGAGGTAGGAGACAGGCTTTCTGAGGCTCTACAGGCATCGCACAACGTCTCTGAAGCAGCGTTCCCTCCCCATGCCCATCTGGCAGGTGTCCTGGACAGGTGCAGGCCAGCTCCCAAGTTTACCAGACTCTTTGCTGAGTAACTAGTGCCCAAAGAAAGGGCTACTGGGGACACTGTAGAATTAACTCAGTGAAGGCCTATGCCCTGCGGTGGTTCCCCTTGCTCTCTCTGACCTTCCCAAATGCTATAAATGGCCTATGCTGCAAGGCCTGTGGTCTGGAGTCCCCTGGGGTCACTAAGGTAAAGCAATGGGGCCTCTGGGAATTCTCACACACATAAGAATGCTGATAACCAACCAGGAGAGTGATGGGCATACCTGTCACAGGACTTGTGGTTTCGTGCTAATCCCACATGAACCTTCACAATGAAGTCCTATAGGAACCAGAATCCTTTTCTGCCTTCCCAAGTGAAGTGGGCAGTAGGGATGCTAGAGGGGTTAATGGCTTACAGTTAGGGAAGTCTCCAGCAACTTAGAGCTAGAGTTTCGAGGATTTTTTTTTCTCCAAGAATCCATAGATTAAACAAGAGTCAGACATGCCCGGAAATCCATAGGCTTTGATGTCAGTTAAACAGATTTACAAGTCTCCTCCATCATCTGCCTTGCAGCTTTGGGCAAGTTGCCTTATAGAAACCTCAGTTTTTCTCTGTCTATAAATGGGTATGTCAAGGGAGGTAGGAGATGATTAAACAAAGACCTTTCTGAATCCCTAGGCTCCTATAGTAGTGAAATCAAAGAGGCCACTTGGTCATGAGAAGCCCTGGGACTCCCTGCTGGTGGCTCCTCTCCAGTAACCCAAGAGTGCCCTTCCTGGCTGGCCACCCTTGGGCCTGTCCTGCTGCCTCTGCACAGCTTTTCAAAGCCATTTTCCCACAGCAGAGGAGATTGGGGGCGACGGTTTCAACCCAGATTTATGGAAACCCACAATTGGAAGATTAAAATTCCAAGTGTCATCTAGATAAGATGAGCCAGATGCTTAGAGTCTTGCAAAAGCCTCTCGCCCTGCACTGGTGGAGGCATCAGGGTGGTCAAGGGGCTCCCGGCAAGCCCCACGCAGGCTGAGAAGGGAGCTTACTCTATTACAGAAGAGATGTGTTGATAAGGCCAAGTTAGTAGGTTCACTGCATCTGCTAGCAGAATCATCAGCTGGCGATGCTGTAGGAATGGATTCAGGGAAACTGTGACCCTGCTTAGCTCAGAGAACCATCTCCAAGTGTGGGACGAAATGCATTTGTCAATGTTGGCAATGGCAGCAGGAAGCAGATGGAACCTGGACCATCAGGACATACAGGCCCTGGAGGCTCACTCATTAGGACGACGGTCACATTAGCTCACTTCGGCTGCCCCAATGTATGCTCAGAGCTGAAAAAGGAGGTGACAGATATTTCTAGAATTCTTAGCACGCACACGTCCACCATGACGCTTTGCCCTGTTAACTTCTCCGGGCTCTTATGAAACACTGATAAGGGTCACTTTTATCTCTGCTGCTCAGAGGGCACTATGTAACCCATCCTAGAAGCCCCTGTTCCCAAAGTGTCAGGTTAGGGTACTGAAGCAGGTAGTTTTGAATTCAAGGACTGTGGCCAAGGACTGGCTTTCTCCCACTAGAAGCATCAGCTCCCAGTACCTGTTTACATAGGGGCTGATCTGTTCCCACCCACCACCATGACCAGAGATAAAAAGGTAGATTGTCAGCACTCAAGAGGCTGAGGCAGCAAGTTTACAAGTTCAAGGCCAGCCTTGGGGTATACGGTGAGTTTGAGAACAGCTATGTCTACATGAAACAAGGATTGTGGGGGCACAGAGAGGAGGAGGAGGGGAAGGAGGGGGGAAAGAAGGGTGGCAGAAGAGGGGGAAGAAGAGGAGGGAGGGAAGGGAGGGGTTGGAGGAAACATAGGAGAGAGAGGAAGGGAGAGAGAGAGGGAGTTAGGATTAGATTGCCCAGGTCACTATCAAGGCGTTAAAAAACCCTACAGAAAAGAACGAGGGAGAAAGAGCAGTGTGCGAAAGATGGCCTTGACTTTAGTTAAAGATCAAAATCATTGTTGAGTGAAGGCAACAAGCTTTTCAGAAGGGACCGCTTCACTAGCCAAAGTGAAAACCTGACACTCCCTAAGATTCAGGCTTTGTCAGGGCAGGGGTTCCTGCTCTTTGTAAAGCCACTGAAGAAACTGGGCAGCACAAGAGCCTACTGGCCTTGTCTCTTCTGACTCTCTGCCTCTGGCCCTTTTCGTGTGATAACTAAACCCACATCCTCCTGCTAGGCTCATCTGCACACCTCCTTGATATCCTCTCCAGTCTCGAAGGACCCTTTCTGTCCTATGAGGAAGTCCAGAATTCGAAGCCTTGCACAGACTTCATCGCTGTGTGGCTTCTCTTCACCTCCCTTCTGCCCCATGTAGTGGCCGTGTTGCTTTGGGGACAGGCACCGTGATTCCAGGCTCAGCCCGCCCAGTGGTTAGCCCTGTGGCTCAGCTGCCTAATACTTGTGTGGCCTTGCATGAGTTACTTAGGCTTTCTGAGGCTAAAGAACTGCACATAAAGCAAGAACGCAGTCGTGGTGACTAGAAAGGGGCTGAGAACAAAGGAAGCTGGGGCTTTTCAAGCCCTGAAGCCAGCTGAACCCAAGTGGGCACCTTCTCACAGGCTCTCCCACCAGCACCGCAGTCTGAGGGCCTGATAGAGACGAGCATTGCCCAACTCTGCCCAGAGCCAAGGAGGGCTTCAGCACCTACAAAGTCTTATGCTAGAGAAAGTAGTAACTGCCCACATTTGTCCCATGGCAGATAGAAGCAATCCTGTCCTGGAGGCGACTTTCACTGTCCTTGGGAATTGGCTTTTTTTACTGGAGTCTAAGTGCCCCACTAAAACATCCTAATCATTACAGTAGCCTCCTCTTAAGTTTTCTTTCTTTCTCTCTGGTTACTGATAGCTTGGTGAGTGGGCAGGGGTATAGCTAGTGATATAGAGCATACATATAGCCATGCCTTTGTTTCCCAGAAATATAAGAAGTTAGACTAGCTTTACCATCTGTGTCTCAGGGAGTGTAACAAGTGAGCCACTGGTGGCTTACTATACTCTATGTACCGCATACACACACACACACACACACACACACACACACACACATATACTATATATACTATATATGTAATATATATATATATATATATACTGTATATGTACTGTATATGTACTATATATACTATATGAACTGCATATAGGAGCATATGAAAGTAGGTATCCAAAGATTTATTTCATTATTTTTTATTTGTGTGTGTGTGTGTGTGTGTGTGTGTGTGTGTGTGTAGGGGTTGTATGTGGAAAAGTGCACATGACTGCAGCGCTCCAGATGTCTGAAAGAGGGTGTCAGATTCTTCTGGACCTGGAGTTATAGGCAGTTGTAAGCTGCCTGACATGAGTGCTGGGAATTCAACTCGAGTTCTCTTTAAGACCAGTATGAGTCATCTCTTCCACCCCAGACATCTTATTTTAATTGCTATATATTTATTTGTATAATTGTCTTCTACTATGCTCACGTAGGATGCATAAGCAGTTTGCATAAGCAGTTAAAATAAACAGCGTCCTCTTTATATCAAGCTATTCAGATTAAGTAGCCACTGTGAAGAAAAACAGTAAATAAGAGATACAAGTGGTAGACAAGCCAGGCAAAAAACCCTGCAAATTTCGTATAAGAATGACTATATTTTGGTGACAGGACATTAAGTCAAACATTACAAATATATTCACTGGAGAATTTCAAATATCTAATCTTCTTGGCTTAGCAAAATAGCATGAGTTATCTCTGAGAATGTTCACAATTCATTTAAGAGAATGTACTGTCCCATTTTGTGAGTTCTTGGGAATAAATTGGTTTTGCAGGGAAACAGCCAGCTAGAGTCAGGCATGCCAGCAGCCTGGCACAGGCTGAGGCACAGGCCAGTATGTTTGCCTCTGTCCTGACCTAGGGACAGGAACTAGGGTAGTATCCATGTCACAAGATACTAAGCTGGGCAGAAAGGTGCAACTGTGACTTTTAAGTGAAATCACTGACTTCAACAATCACCCTACTTAAAATTCTGCCTGATTTCAGTTTTCAACATATAGGACCTTAGCACTTATCCTAATTTGCATTAACTGTCAACTTGACACAGCCTACAAGTACCTGAAAAGACTCTCAGTTGAGTAATTTTATCACATTAGTCTGTCTTTGGGGAATTCCCAGGATTATTGACTCAGGAAGGCGTAGCCTATTGTGTGACGCACCATCCCAGGGGAGGTGGTCCTGGGCTGTAAAGAAGGTTAGCTACCTACATGTGAACATGTGAGGGAGGGATGTGGGGGAGAGAAAACTAAACAAACCCCATTCCTCCATCATTTCTGCTTCAGCTTCCTGCCCTGACTTCTCTCAATGCTGGGCAGTGACCTGGAAGTGTAAACCAAATAAACCCTTTCCTCCCCTAAATGAACTGTGAGTTGTTTTTAGAGTGTTTTTTATCACAGCGAATGGGATGAAACTAGGGTGACGTTGCAGGAGGGGAAAGGTTTGCGATCAGTTAATCAAATAAGTGTGTAAGTGGCTAAGAGCACAGACTTAAGGCTGGAGAGCTAAGAAGTCAATGGGTGCAAATGAACAACTATGGGAGAAAAAGGAGGCTGGCATTTTCTCTCCAGCATCCCCTAAACATGCACACGCAATCCTAAGGGGAAAATCGGCACCAAAGGCAAGAACGTAACACGGCCAATCCCTGGCAGACCTCCCGAAGTCAGTTCTAGCAAGGTGTCACAAAGATTATTCTAGAACACATCTGATAAAGGAGCCATGTTCCTGGGAAATGGTTGTTATAGCCATTACGGGTAACAGCAGCAATATAGGTTCACAGCTCTCTGCAGGGTGAGTCCTGCATGCTTTTGCCAGGCAAATGAATTGAGTTCTTCCCCAGCAGTTCTTAGGCAGAAAAAAAAAGACCCTAAAGTGTATCCACAAACTAGATCATACAAAGTTTGAAAAAGATGCCATTATGTAATATAGCCACTATGGCAATAGTACCTTCTCCCAGTGCGCCATCCATCCTCTCTGGTCCCTCTGCTGCTGTTGGCTTACACGGTGGGAAGGAAGGCT
This sequence comes from Tokudaia tokunoshimensis, assembly GCA_036184795.1. Classification (NCBI taxonomy): domain Eukaryota; kingdom Metazoa; phylum Chordata; class Mammalia; order Rodentia; family Muridae; genus Tokudaia; species Tokudaia tokunoshimensis. The sequence goes on along the minus strand of BTHU01000001.1, from coordinate 24,419,616 downwards.
CCTTATGCCGCTAAGCACAGGACCCTGCCTGAGGCTATTCATTCGTCTAGGAGCTGTTTATTGGACCCATCCTTTGGCCAGATGTTGTTCTGGGTACCACCAATTCCCAGAAAATCTAATAGGCATGTCTCAAAGGCAGGGTGGGACCAATGACAACATGAAAATGCACTTACAAAGGAAGCCACCCCAAGTGGGTGGCGCTGTGAGGAGGGCACAGCCGAAGAGCATGCTGTGGTGGCAGTGAGGCGTCTCAGGAAGCACTGCATGAAGTATAGGTGCTGCATCCCTGCATGGATCCAGGGATTAACCTGACTGTGGCCCCAAGGGGATGAAGACTGACAAACACAGGCCCAGAAAAGATGGGTTAGGTTTTCAGGTGGAGAAGCCACGACACCAGAGTGTTTATTATATACTGCTGAACAGAGAGGTGACGTTATTGCATACAGATGCACAGGGAGGCAGGTTGTTACCTACAGATAAACAAACAGGTGGAGTTACTCTATACAGCTGACAAAGAGGACAGCTATATACTGTATACTGAGGAGATAGGTTCTGTAGGGGAGCAGTCTTCAGGCCTTCAGACACCGCGGAGCAGGGAGAAAAGCTATGGTGGACATTGTCTGCAAACACTGTCAACATTCACTCTCAGAACAGAGGAAAGCTTTGGCATCCCCCATCGGTCCTTTTGACTGGTTGTGCCCATGTCAAACAGTACACATTCACCCAGGACTTGCTTGCTCCCTACAGTGACTGTTCTAGCAAAGGGCAATGCCCAGTCAGGCCCATAGGTGGTGAAGGAACCAAGACCATGCACGAAGAGAAAGCAGTCCCAAATGGTGCTGTGGATGAGGAAACAAGGGTCATCCCAAAGATGCTAGGAGACAAGCAGAGGAGAGATGGCAAGTGGACCTTCCAGGTCACCTTTAGGGTGACCTCCAGGTCACCTCCAGGGTGGGGTGGGGTGGATTTTATTCTCCAAGGAGTAGGCAGCTACAGAGATGCTTAAATACAATGTGATGTAATTTCTGTTCTCAGTAGGTCGACCTGAGAGGTGGGGCCAGGAGAGGAAGCAAGGAGACTCATGCACTCCGCAGCGGAACAGTTCAGGTACAAGAGGCTGGGGGATGATGACAGAGAGGGAAAGGGGAGAGCCTGTGAAGGGAACAAAAGCTTCCTGAGTAAGTGCACTGGATTCCAACTCTGCTGGAATTTCAGCCCATTTGATTGACTTTTCTAAACCCAATCATCATAAAATGGGGGAACTGATTAGATACACACCCAAAAACTCTTAATTCCAAACCAGACAAAAAAAAGACATCTTTAAATTTAATGTTTGCATCCAGGCAAAGGCAGGGCACCCTGTTCAACGGTCCTATAGAAAATGACTAACTCAGACTGAGTTGCGGGTTGCTCCCTGGCTTCCTTCATTTCTCCCAACTCCCAACTCTCAGAATTCTTACTCTGCAGTTTCAAAGTTAAGCACCCAAAACCTCCTCAGAACAAACCAAATGTAACTTCTAAGGAGGAATGTTCTATGGCATTACGCTTCGGTGAGCCCAGAAGGCAAATCCAGATAAGAGTAGATACTTTCGATCAGTGTAGCCGGAAATCTCAAATAAGGCAGAAAGACTGTTCCAAAGGGAGATATAAACCAGAGATACATGCCAGAGAGGCCCGCCCAGTGGGCTCCCTAACTGCTGGAAAACTTCAAGGCAAGGCCTTAACCTCCAGCTGCCTCAAAGAACAGCTAAGGCCCAGAGGCCCAGAGCCCTGCTCCCCCACAAGCCTGAAGTGCCGATGGCATCCAGACAGCTAGAACAGGGCTGTACAGTGGGTCCAAAAGTCTCCCTTGCTGCAGCCTAGGGCACAGCCAGGCACGAGGAGGCAAGACACTAGCCAAGTTCGACTGAGGGTTGAGGTCCAGGGCCATGCACCAGCTGCAGAAACTCATGCACTCTGGCAGCAGGGGGCTTTGACTTTTAGAATTTTGTAGGGACAGAGAATGGCCAAGAAACTTTAGAAAATATCCCTGGCAAGGATGCTCTTGAGGCCTGTGTCCTGGCCTAGGTATTTATGTTTGGGAAGACAGGCAGGACGGTCCCCAGTAAATCTCTGAATGTGTCCACTCAGCCATGCATGTGCTTATTTATCACCTAAGGCACCTTCCCTCTCGAGGCCCAGAGCTGTGCTGGGCGGAGATGGTTGAAGGAGGAGGACATTTGCAAAGCATCCCCAGGGGATAGGTGGCACCTCCATAGAGAGGGGGCATGGGTGAAGCTCAGAGTAGGTAACCAGGGACAACAGTACTGATGTTCGGAGGAGCCAATGCCAAGCCCTACACTTTCCCCACACCTCTCCCTGCTGCTGCAACCCTCTCCTCACCAGGCTCTCTCCAGGGAGATTTGGGGCCTGCTGTCTGAATGGTCACAGCCCTGGCTACTAATCAACCAACTTGACCACCCAAACTCTTTTCTGGCATAAGAAAGTTGACAGCTGTTGCGGTCCTCATTTGGGAATGGTTTTGGGAGGGAAAGAATCTACAGCACCCCAATTCTTCTGTCATATGAATTCACCAAAAGCAATGGGCTGGAGCTTTCCTGTGGAGCCAGGGCTCCTCTGAACAGCCCTCAGGCATAGCTTTCTACAACCTTGCTGGAATGTGCTCCCCCAAAAAGGAAAGGGGCTCCACAGTCTGATTACTCATAGGTCCCAGCAGATGGGATGTGCAGAGTGGGTGGGGCAGGCAAAGGGCTTGTCCTCTTGTCATCTAGCAGCTGGTGAGGTGATAATGGTTAACCTGGGACCAAGTGTCATGGTCTCTTGGTGTGAGCCATGTTCACTCTATATGAGACTTGAGCATATCTGGGGCTAGGCACAGTTTCTAATGAGTGCTTACGGATATAGATTCTTTAAGCCAGATTGATCTGAGCTCAAAATTGTGGTTCTCCTTATCACCAAGTATATAACTTTGGGTAAGCTACCTTTGGAGACTTGGTTTGCCTCCCTATCAAAGGGGGGCACTAATAGTACTTAAAGCACAGGGCTGTTGTGCAAATAAAGGAGATAATGCATATAAATGGGTAGAATGGTTCATGTCCTATCACTGTGACATGAACTTGAAAATGCAGGTAGTATCCATTCTCTCTTTCTTGTGTGTGTGTGTGTGTGTGTGTGTGTGTGTGTGTGTATGTGTTAGTGAGTGTGTACCTGTGAGAGTGCGAGTATGTGTATGTAGTTGTTATCTGGTGTCTTCCTCTGTCATTCTCTACCTTATTTTTTGAGAGTCTCCCACTGAACCTGGAGTTCACTGATTCGCAAGACCGGCCTGCGAGCCAGAAGACACAACCTGCACTGATGTTATACACATACGCCCCTGTGCCTGGCTTTTAGCAGATGCTAGGACTCAACTCAGCTCCTCACACTTGCACAGCCACTTGCCCCTGTGCCTGAAAATACAACAGTATTCTTTTTAAGCGGCTAAGTCACTGAAGCTAAAGAGTCAGCAGATGCTGCCCTGAGTTCTACTCTCAGAAAAGGAGAGACCCAAGCAACTGTGTGGTGCTGAGACAAAGCCGTGCTCGCTGTGACTCCACCACAACATCCTCACAAACTGGGATGAAAGATGTGCACATGCCTCAGTCTTCTAAATAGGCAGATGCCTCAAGCAAATGTTCTATATTGGGTTCAGCTACCATACTAAACTACAGAAGACATACCCAAGGCTTAGAGATGTCAGGGCCATGGGGCTGGTGAACAGCCGCTGGGACTCACACTAGCCAGAACAACGGTAATATTGTGTTGTGACAGGTACCGTCACAAACACCTCACACATTAACTCAGTCTTCCACATACTCCAGGAGAAGAGGGACCACGGTTATCCCCAACACAGATGAGAAAAATAGAGGTCTGAATGGTCGTAAGTGAGTAGCTGGGCTACACAGGGACTGAGGAAAGGAGACTCCAGAAGCCTTATACTATTTCTTAGATTACCTTGTACCTTGAGAAGCGCTGGTTATGCTCACTGGACTATTCTGCCTCTGTGAAGGAAAACTGGGCCCCGAGGTGCCTGAGACAACTATGCAGGGATGAAACTGTGCTGGTCTCAAGTCTGTGACCTTAAGAATGGGTTTGGCCTGAGACTCTGCATTGAAAACGTACAGCCCTGACCATATATGGCTCTCTGAACTAGGTCATCCTCCTTTCTGGGGAAGACCGTGAAGGCCATAAGAATGTGGGTTGAGGCTGCTGACAGGCTCTTCCCAGAGCTAGCCATGGCCCTTCTGTGGCTGGGCACGTGAGAGCTACACAGAATGAGCGGCGCAGCCCGGGAGATCCTGGGCAATTTACCAGCAGGCCCTTGGTTTTTCCTTTTTGGCAGAGAGAAGGAAGTTAGTTGCCTTCGTGGGTTGCTTTGAGGTCATAAAAACGGTCATAAAGCATTTTCCCAGATTCAAAGTCCAGGTTTGCAAAATGCTGTTGAACTCAGCCATGAGAAGAGTAATCAGAGAAGAAGTCGGGGCTTTGCAAGATTCCCAGAAAGTAGTCTGAGAATGTAAAGAATCTTCATGACTTCTCCATGCTTCATACAGCTGAGGCTCTGCTCCAGGGAGGGGCAGAGAGGCCCCGGTGCTACTGCAGGATAGCTAGCAGTGTTCAAGACAGTGCCATGATGCTTATGCATTCATAGGCTGTCCTGTCTAACACGTTCCACATCTACCATCAGACAGCCCATGCTGAGAGGATACGGTTATTCTATCTTCAATCAAGACCCGACCAATTGATTCACTTCTAAGATGAGACTTGGGTCAACCTCTCTTATATCAACTTACATGATTCTTTCTATCTTTATCCTATGTGCTTTGACGGAATTCAAGTCTGTGTTTATCTGAAACTCACACAGGGCCAGACAATGAGCCGTTTTTTGCATTGTCAAGCTACTTCTCGGTTGTTGCTATGTTTGTTATTTAGAAAGAGTCTTGTGTGGCCTAGGCTGGCCTCAAACTCACTATTTAATTGGAGAGGACTTTGAACTTTAGATTCTCCTGCCTCTCCTCTTTTTGAGTGTTAGGATTAATGGAATGCAGCACCATACCCAATGGTATACATCTTGGGGATGTAACCCAAGGCTTTGTGCATTGCTTAGTGACCAACTTCCATACCAGTTCCAGTAACATCGAAGCCTGCAAACATGTCATGCATTTGAGGCTAGGGCAGGGAGGGAGGCCGGTCAAACCTCTTGGGGCTGGTGGAGGGGGGTCAGATCAAACTTCCTTATACCAAAGTTTTCAGAAGGTCAAAGAATGGACCTTGGGATTTCCTTTTCTTTTCTTTTTTTCCTTTTGTTTTTTGTTTTGTTTGAGATAGGGTTTCACTGTGTAGCTCTGGCTGTCCTGTAACCCACTCTGTAGACCAGGGTGGCCTCAATCTTCGAAATCTGCCTGCCTCTGTCTCACAAGTGCTGGGATTAAAGGTATGCGCCACCACACCCAGCTGACTTTGGGATTTCAAGGGCTTAAAAAATCCTTTAAAAATATTCATTTTAATAATTAAGCATATGTGCAATATTACATTAAAAAAATGGGTTGTCTGTTCCTCACAATGATTTCTTGGGCATCTTGTCTTTGGAAAGCAATATGCTTACAGTCCTGAGAAATCCAAAGAAGAAAACGACCTACCATCATCAGCTGACTTCTAGTCTGCTCTTTACCAACTGTAAATCAGAAAGAGGGATGAAGAGCCAACTCTTAGTCAACACGTGTTTGTTGAGCACTGACCTTATCTGATCTTGGGGGTACCTTTGAAGACAGTCAAGCAGGATTCTAGTCCTCGAGGGGACCAGCACTCTGCTTAAGAATTGAGGCGGGTGGGATGAAGGAAGCAGCAGGAGCCAGGAACTGAGATTCTGGAGACAGGTACCCATGACAGAGCAGAGGAGAGCTCTGGGAAGGGGCCTCCCTTCAGATGGCCAAGAGCCACGAATGAGAAGAACAGAGAAGCGCCTGCTGGGGCCTGTGGGATGGCTGGGAAGCCCCAGCATGGGAAAGAGCTCAGGGACTCCAAGGAGAAGTGGGTGTGGTCAGGTCTGTGAGTGACAGGAGGGGAGGTAGGAGCACAGCAGATCCTGCAGGACTTTTAAGCCAAGGTGAAGACATTACTCTCTACACAAAGAGAGGCAATGAAAGGTATTTACAGCAGGAGGGCAAAACCGAGCCATTTCTGACCAGTCATTACTCTGGGGCTGTCTGGAGAATAGACTGGAAGGAGTAGCTGATACAGGTGTCCTTAGCTATGAGACAGTTAGACAGGGTTGGAGTTTGGGTCTCTTGGGGGACATTTTTGTTCTGGCTATGAAGCAATGGTATGAGGAGGAATTGAGACTGAGCATTCAAGCTCTGTTTGAAGCAGTTGCTAAGAGGACAGGTAATTGCTTACAGCAGTTCTCAATCAGGGGTAATTCGGACACAGGGTCACACCTAGAGACTTTTGGACACTTGTTGCTTGTTTTAGGTTTAGGTGGGGAATTGTTTGTCTTCTCTTGTTTTCTTTTTCTTTCTTTCTTTTTTTTCTGAGACAGTATCTCATGTAGCCCTGGTTACCCTTGAAATCCTTCCTGATCTTTATGCCTTCAACTCCCCAAAGCAGAGATGACAGAATTGCCACAAAACACATCCCAAAAAGCAGATGCTAAGGGTGCTACTGCGGGACCTGGGGGACCCGTGAGACAGCCTTCAGGGATGTGTCTGTCAAGCAGATGTCAACCAGGACCCAGGCTGAGAAACCCTGGCTTGCAAGAGCAGAAAAAGCAAAGGTAGGGGACTGTATGGGGTGGGGGCATTATTTAGCACTACATCTGGAACATATTACACTTGAAATATTCATGCCAAATTATCGTTGGCACCACACTGCTTGGAATGGAGCAAGTAAACGTCAGGGCTGGCATGCAGGCTCTCTAAGAAGAGAGCCAGTCCTCTCTCTCTGAGCCAGGAACACCGAGGGCACACGAGTGGCTCTTCTGCTAGCTGCACTATGAAATATTTCATAAAATCATGAAAATGTATGCCTTCACACTTACCCTTCACCCCATCTGTGACTTTCCCTTCCTAAATTCCACCTACCTCTAGCCTGCTTTCAAGTCCTAGTTTTGAGAGTTTTTTCTGAAGACCCTTCCCCCCCCACCCCCAGCTTGCAGATAAGTCTGAATTTCTAGAATCTTCTTTTATAATAAGAAATTATATTTTTTTAATTATAAATGTATGTGGTGGTAGGAGTGAGTATGCATATATATAGAAAGCTCATGGAGGACAGAGGAGGGTACTGAACCTCCACAGAGCTGATGTTGCAGGTGGTTGAGGGCTGTCTAACATCAGTGCTGGGAAGTGAACTTGAGTCCTTTGCAAGAGCAATATGTGCTCTTAACCACTGAACCATTCCCAGATCTCTCTTAACTATACCATCTGTTTAGCACCATTGTTGATCCACCATGAGAAAAGGACTCAGCTAATCTTCTAAACGTTCCCACCAGAGACTCTGAAGTCCAGACAAATTGTCATTTGTCCAAGATCATAATGATCCGAATGTGTCAGCGCATCACAGAGGAGACTCCCTCAAAATCTCCAACCTGGGCTTCAGCAGCAGCTTCTGGGGGTTTTCTGAGAAGCCAACTCATCCATCTGGCATGCAGTTTACACACACACACACACACACACACACACACACACACACACACACGGCAGCTTCTAGTTCCTGCTGGGTAGGGTGTGGGAGTATGTTCCCTCTGCTGAGTCTGCTTAGCTTCTCTATGGAAAGCCTGGCAGCAAGCATCCATGTTGGAAAGAAATGGAACTTTTCCCCTTTGCCCTCTGTCCCAAGTTCCCACTTGGGTTCCCAAGAAAATGACTCACTACTCGACGATCTGGGTTTTTTCTCCATAACCAGGTCACTCTTCCCACAAGAGCTGTGCCTAATCTGGCCCAGCAAAGGCCGGTGTGAGTGTGCCCTCTGCGTGTGCACAGGTTCCCAATCTGCAATCCAATCAACAACAGATCAAAAAAAAAATCTCTTTTAAAAACTGTACTTCTGCTGAACATGTCCAGACCTAAACAATGCGTGTAATGACTAATTACATGCCATTTCTATTGTATTAAGTTCTAAGATTGATGCAGAGATATTTCAAATACACAGGAGGGTGTGCATAGGTCATATGAAAACACGCCATTTTACGTAGATACTCGAGCATCACAGATTGTGCTATCAGCAGGGGTCTGGGTACCAATTCTATCTGGCTATCAAAGAATAGCTATCTTTGAAGCCAGACATGAGGCTCCATAAAGTCCCTTTCACTTTCAGGAGGGGTACCTCTGGCACCTTCATCCTCATTCCAAGTCTACCTTACAGTCTGCGGGAGTGACAGATTAAGCTGACCCTGTAGACTCAAGCAGGCAGGAAAGAAGGCAGCTTTCCATAGGGTTCAGTCAGATTCTGTGCAATTTATCAACTGTCCTTGAGCTGGGGAGGTAGAAGGTGCTTAGCCCATTTAATGAAGGCCATGGGTTTCTGTCCCCAGGGTAAGAGGAGGGATGAGGGCACAGGCATTGCTTACGTGGATTCACATTCCCCTTGTAACATTTGGACCACAGTGTAGATAAATATTCGACAGAACTTTAAAAATGCTATGAATAACTTGCAACGTGGTACTGCCAAAACCAATCCATCATGTCTAGCTGGTTACTCTCGACTATAACTCCCTCTTGCCTCACGGATCTCTCAGGACTGCAGTACACATTTCCCAGGCTAAAAGCCTCAGGACTCTTCAAACTCCCCTTGTCTCTGCTTACCACTGACAACCAGTTGGCAAGCCTTGCCTGTGTGTCTGCAGAGAGGCACGCTCACCAGTGGCATGCCTTTCCTGCAATGCTAGCCTCCAGCTGGTGCTTACCAGAGAAGCCCCTCCACAGCACAAATGCTGGGGGAAGGAGCAAGGCATCTCCATCACCTTCCTATTACCTGGATGCAAAGCATTTAAGACCCAGAGCAACTAGAAAGTCACCACACCTATGATTCCAATGCCATGGAAATTCAAGGATGATCATTAGCATGGATGCCACTTATCTTCCAAATGTGACCCCAAATGTGTATCAGAACTATAGGTCTTCGTCAGATGCACCCTGCCATCAGATTCAACAGGTGAATCAACTTCACATCCACTAAGTGCAGACCCAGAATCCACTGGCTTCCACTGGGGAACACAGTAAAACCCAGAAGTAATATGGTCTTGTAAGAACTTGATTCTGATGTAAAGAGCATGGTGACTTGCCCCAGTCTCAGTTCAGGACCGCATTCTCCAAGGAATGTAGGTGTGGTAAGAAGCATGCAGGGGACATATGAGGTAGCAGCCAAAGGACGTCTACATTCTCTGTTTTCCCCAGATCCACTGTGTCTGGGTTCACCCGGGAGCCATGCCAGAAGATTCCTGGAACTGCCCCCAAGCATCTAGTATACGCTATGTTGCTGCAGAACCCTAGAAACACTTAACCAAAGGTTGATTATGGAGTAGACCTCTGCTGGGCTGTGACCCAGCTACAGCCAGGACTGAGAGGTTCTTGCGTCTTTCCACTAGCTATCCCATGAATTTATTCATTTTAGTAATGCTTATGATAAAAAAGCCAGGATTGCATGTGATCACTCTACACGCTGCTGAAAATAAAAATGGTGACTCAATATTGGGCATGTGGCAGGTGCTGGGTGACTTCTAGGGAATGAAAGGATGGAACCCTTGCAGGTGTCATTGATTCTAATGAAAAGGACGTGATGGTTGTCTCTGAATCTCAGCCCAGGACCACATTCTCCAAATAAGGTAAGTATTGGCTCTTCTATGAATATGCATGTGCTAAGAAGGATGCAGAGAACACAGTCAAAAAGCAAGGCATGTGGAGGTGACATTCTTTATCCACAATCACTCCCATGTAGACCCAGTCAATAGGACTTGGCAACTTAACTTTTAGTTCACTCTATTTTATGTGTTTGGGTGTTTTGTTCATATGTGTGTTTGTGCTACATGCATGCCTGGTGCATCAGATCCCCTGAAACTGGAGTTACAGGTGGTTGCGTGTCACCATATGAGTGCTGGGAATCAAACCTGTGTTGTCTGGAAGAGTAGCCAGTGCTCTTCACCCTTGAGCCATCTCTCCAGCTCCAGGACTTTACAGTTTCAACATCATGGAATGGAACCAGATAGTCTTTGTCAGACTTATCAGAGTTTAAGTCAATCATATATAGATTTATATGTCTACAATGTACAAGGCTTCTGGAAATAAAGGACAATGACAGGTTCCATACTCTAATTCCTCTCATTAGCTCTTCTCTCTCTTTGGCCAGCTTGCTGTCTGGGACGGTTTGTATATGCTCGGTTCAGGGAGTGGCACTATTAGAAGGTGTGGCCCTTTCTTGAGTGGGTGTGGCCTTTTGGAGTAGGCGTGGCACTGTGGGTGTGGGCTTTAATACCCTTATTCTAGCTGCCTGGAAGCCAGTACTAGCAGCCTTCAGATGAAGATGTAGAACTCTCAGCTCCTCCTGTACCATGCCTGCCTGGAAGCCGCCATGTTCCCGCCTTGATAGTAATGGACTGAACCTCTGAACCTGTAAGCCAGTCCCAATTAAATGTTGTCCTTGTAAGAGTCGCCTTGGTCATGGTGTCTGTTCGCAGCAGTAAAACCCTAACTAAGGCACTGTCCACAAAGGCCCACAGCAGCACTCTTTCCCGGGTATAAGGTGGCTGCTCACTCACCCTTTACAGAGTGGGAAACATCATCTTGATAAAAAGGCAGGAGACAAGATGCACAAACCCAGGATGCTTAATCTAAAGTAGGCATGTTTGCCAAGTTTCCCTGGGCCAGAAAAGTACACATTCAAATGATAGCCCCCCTTAGACCAAAATATGGTTCAATCTGGTAGAATACCCAGCCAGAGAGGCAGTGGGTCAGCTTTTAAGAGCTAAGAACTGCCGTGTCTGAAGCTCCCAGCTCTTCCAGTGCAGCGGCCAGGCTAGACATTACTTGGTAGAGAGAACATCTACTACCATAAGTGTGCGCTTAAAGAAAAAAAGATGCAATAAACTCGGTTTAACTTCCAAACATGAACTCATTGCTATCTCAGGAAATATCACTTTACTCTTTGGATTAAATGTTATTCCAAGGCCAGGAGGCATTCAACAGTGAGAAAGTAATGTACTCTAGCTGGCTTCTCCAGACTCGAATTTCACCTAAACAAGTTTTATACAAAGATTAGCCAAGAACCGGGTAACGGGATACCACAGGGTGACGTCATCTGCAGTCCATTTCCAAAGAAACACGTTTTTCCAGGCACAGTTCTAAGCCCTGGCTCTTCTCTTTGCACCTCTGCTACAGAGGCTCTTGGAGTGAGTCATGGCAGGTGTGTGGCGAGTGCTCATAAACAAGAGGCCCCTAAGCCGGTCCCTCGGAAGTGCCTGGCTGACACCTTGTTGCAGGGCCTCTTCCTGACAGTAAAGGCATTCCAGGATTCTGTCCTTTCTGCCTGTGGCTGTTGAACCATCCAAGTTTAAATCCAGCATTCTCATCCTCAACAAGATCGAACGGGGAAACGATCTGACGCATCAAGGGAGTGCAGCGCCTGAGTCCACTGCTCAGCTAAATTTCCTACTCAGACAGTAAATAACCCGCCTTGCATTATCTGCAGTGCCTTCCCAGGCTCAGAGGGGACAACTCCTCACCTCAGCCTCATGACTTTATGACTCAGGCTCTGGACTGAGACTTCATTTGCAGTATCTCATTTAACTCCCATGACTCAGCATGTAAAAGGGTTTTTTGGCTTTTGTTTGTTTGCTCCATGTTATCCCTTGTCGCAGGCTTGCCTACCTGAGCTCAACTCTCAGAAGCCGTGTAAAACAAACAAACAAATAAAGTAAAATAAAGCAGGGCTGGAGAGATGGCTCAGAGGTTAAGGGCACTGTCTATTCTTCCAGAGGTCTTGAGTTCAATTCCCAGCAACAGCATGGTGGCTCACAGCCATCTCTATAACAACCACCCAGAAGGCCTTGAGTGTCAAGGACGAGCAGGGTTTCCTCTCCTAACAAGCTCAGCTGCACTAAAGATTTCCACCTGGGGATGGGACCGCTGACTGCCAGTCTGCAATCCTGAAATTACAGTGTAATGACAGAATGAAGTTAGCAGTTTCAGTAGCAAGGATGCAAGGACAATCCTCTCCTACCTCCTACCCACTTCAAATATCTCCAACTCAACGGTCTTGTTACCCTGTTTAAGCAGATTCACATCACACCATCTTAACCCTGCTCCACTGCATCCTGGGTGGATCCATGACTGGGATCTCTGACTGTCTCAGTGCATCTCAGCCTGCAACTCTCATCACACCACAGCCAGCATATCTGCAATGACATGCAAGTCAGGAGAACAACCCTTGGGAAGAGCCCTGGGCTGGTGACTGACTGGGAAGACAGCAGCCTACACGTCCTAGATAGATTAAGAGACCCTAAAGAAAAGCTTAGTTAGACAGATGTCTTCTGGGTAGGTGGCATATGACAGAGGTTAGAAATAGACACCCCCCAAAATGTTTTGTACTAACTCCATACAAAACCAATTATGTCAGTAACGTAAGCACAGTTGGGTCACCAGAGGGACTAATTACAAATCTCTATGCCTCTATTAACACAAAAGTAAAGGAAAATGTGTGACCTCCCCGAATGTCATCCAAAGAAGTTACTTGCTAATTTCAGGGTTTTTTCTTTCCTCTCCTTTAATATTCCAGTCTTTACTGCCCCAGTAATTAACCAAAGCCGAACCCTCTGCATACTCGATGGTTTCGATTCTGAAATGAATACCAAGACTTATTACTCACAGCAGAGATTCATATGGAAGCATTCCTGTCTACCCCAACCTGGCTTCTTGAAGAAAGGGTGGAATTTCTTGCCCTTGAGCATTCAAGGACTAACAGAAAACAGATAGCGTTCAGTGGCCAGCAGACAGAAAAGTCTATGCCAGTTACAATTAGTGGAAAATAGAGAAAAACTTGCAATGCCCAAGAGCAGAAATAACTGATATTTCCCAGAGAGAGATGGGAGTAACATGAAGTGAGTGCCAATGAGCCTTATTCTAGAAAACGTAGTTGAGGAAACGAGAAACGGCCTATTCAGAGAGAGGGGAGGAGGAGCTGACTGTGACAAGGGGTAATAATCATTTCACTGTGCACACATATGTCAAAACCATTGCACCAAACACCTTATCTATCTATCTATCTATCTATCTATCTATCTATCTATCTATCTATCTATCTATCTATCTATCTATCTTTGGCAATTATAGATCAAGATAGAAAAAGAAAACATCAAAGAGGTGCTCACATTTTGTATGTGTAGTATGTATGTATGTATGTATGTATGTATGTATGTATGGGTAAACATGCCTGTCCGGGCATGCATTTGTGCGTGTTTGGAGGTCAGAGGTCAACTTGAGTGTCTTGCTCGACTGCTCTCCATCTTGTTTCTTCAGACAGTCTCTCACTGAACCTAGAGCTCACTAGTTCAGCCAGACTAGCTAGCAGCTCAGCAAGCCTCAGGGATTTGTCTATCTCTACCTCCCCAGTCGTGTGGCTACAGGCACACACCACCATACTGGGCTTTTTCTGTGAATGCTGGGGATCGAAACTCAGGACTCTGTGCTCATTCGGCAAGCACTTTACCCACTGCCCCAGACACACAGTTGTGTTTTGAACACAGCACCTGCAGCACCGTATGAGGCCCTGCAGTACTGTCTGTTACTTCCTGGGCTTTGAATCTGAGTAGAACAACTATAGAAAAAGCCCCACATACAAAGCCCCACAGCCCCTGACCCCATCTAACCTCTGTTAGCCTAGCTAAGGGCAGGTTGAGTGTGTTTGGGAAGGCAGACTAACCAGTGCCTCTGGGGAAAGGTCAAAGGTCAACAGCACATTCTGCATCCTTATTTTTCATTATTCCCCATTCAGAGCCGCTTTCTCCAACATTTTGAGGAAGGGCCCTGTAAGGGTTTTTTTCAAGGTTACTAACCCACCCTGACTTTCCTCTGCACCTCATGCCCAGCATGCGCCAGTATAAAGAAAGGCAATTGGCCAGAGCAGCTCACAAAGAGGCCCACAAAGAGAAACACTGCGGAGCGGACAGCTCAGGTCATACTCTCATGCAGCCCTATCTGTGCCTTAGCCCGCTGGTCTCTAGGAAGCACATGGGTCTCTGAACAGAGTAGCCTGATGCCTGGTCATTGCCCCTAGAAAACCAGAGGTGAGTCTTCTTTTCTGAACTCTGAGCCTTCTTTTCCTCATCTGGACAAGCAGGTGCCTATTACCAAATAGCTTCTAGTCTACAAAGATGAAGTAGAATCATTGTATAATCTGCAAATGAAAGTCTGTGCACAGCAGCTGTTAAGGTTATTTTAGCAATTCCCTTTTCTCTCTTCTTGACCACAAATGTATGGCTGCTGTGTAAAATTCACGATACAAGGAAAAGCTGGCTAGAAAGAGTCCTGAGTGATGCTTCCCAAGCTTGGCCCTGCTGGCTATTAGGGGCCCTGCTCCGTTCTTTGTGTGTAGAGACATGTCTACTCTCCTGGATCATGTACACTCACCTCCTAATCAGAAGGGCAGTTCCTCACCTCCCACCAATTACCTGACCCCAGACATAAAGCATCTTCTTCCTAGTTTTCACAGCAGTCCTGGGGGATGCTCTGGTCCCTAGGCACCGACCAGGAGGTTGAGGTCTAGAAGTCACATGACCAGGGCAGATTGTAGGTGTCCTACCAGAGCCTGGGCTCTGTGCTAGCACAAACTGCAAGTGGGGGAAGGGTGCTTCTCTGAGTACTATCTCTCACACCACTCTTACAGCTGGACGCTACAGCTTCTCCTCTGACACCAGCTGCTCCAGCAATGGCTTCCTTGTCTCTCCATGCCCTGCCCAACACCAAAGAATCCACAGGAAGGGAGCTAAGGAGTGACAAGGATGTCACAGCCGCCTACACCTTGCTCCTGGCTGTGCCTTAGCTTATCCTTACCAGGCAGGAGCTTCAGGCCTGAGCCATCATCTCCTGCTCTCACTTTCTTTCATTGAAAATCTACCAGTCACTGCCTTCTCTCTGAGGTGGGAAGGTACAGTTACTGACATTCCCCTGCAGAGATAATGCAGAGAGAGAGAGAGAGAGAGATCCAAACTTTGCCTCTAATGACTCTTGGTCTTTTTTTTTTTAAATAAATCCAATTAGCTTTAAAATAAAACATGAACAAAATCTTCTGCTCCCACTATTCAACCAGAACAGTGACTTCTCAAGCTGTGGGTTAACTGACTTCATGTTTATCGAACTGCATCAATGATAAAAGGTTGGCTGCCCACCTCTGCTCCCTGGGCCTGTTGTGGGCGGTTATTCACACACAATTGACTTCTAAGATGATCTCGGGAAACTCCCTCCTGCTGAGTGAGGGCCAGTGATGATTTACAGATAAGAAAGGTTTGCTTTCCAGAGCCCATCCCAAGACATTCACCCAGCAGCTCCGGCCAAGTGGGACCCTAGATTGTGTCTCATTTACCACTGAAGAAATTGACAAGAAGAAGCTTGGTGGTGCCCACTTGATCTGTACGAGCGATCCAGACTCTAGGCTGGATCCTGTTCTTGGACTACTCTGTATCACCTTTGTGCAAGGACAGAGAACTGCAAAACCCTATCTTACAGAAAAGGCAATCGGGTCAGACTTAGTAAATGGTGGTTAGAATTTAAACCAGGAGTCAGCTATGAGCAAAGGCCCTTGGTGATACAGTCCTTGTGTCCACTAAGGTCATATCCCTAGAAGAGCAAGTTCACAGCAGATTGCTGGTAGTTTTGATACATTGATTTACAATGTATGTACTGCTCCACAGACTCTACAGAAGGGCTGAAGCTCACTTGGGGGACACATGAGGCTCTCTGAATAACACGACCCAGTCATGCATTTTCCTGCCTGGGCTCGGGAAATAGTACAATTACCCAGAATAGTAATTGTTGCCTTGTGCATGCTAGCAGGTTGTCTGAGCTCCTCCATCCCTTCTCTGCCTGACTGGAAAAGGGGTACAGCCATCTTGGGTGGTCCTTACCGTTCATTTGAAAAGTGAGACAAGTCTAAAGACCCAGCCAGACCCAATAAAGGCTGACCCCCTGACCCATGCAGAAAAAAGCTCTCTCCATGGGATAAAGAGACAGCAAAGATGTCCCAGTTCTGACCTCAGGCACCTGCCACCAGGCCCCAGATGCCATATACTGCGATGCTCCATGGTTTCCCTGCCTGGCACAGATTCCATGTTCTTCATAAAAACCTTGGCAGTTCAGACTGGACCCTGACTCTCCTATACTGCATAGCAGAGTAGCATCTCATGGCTTGGGGAGGAAGCCGGGGAACTCTGGCTACCCCACAGCAGGCTAGGAGAAGGTTCCAGGAAAGGATTAAGGAGCTGCAATCACGACCCAGAGCAGCAAAGGCGCGTAATGTCTGCTAATGTTACAGCACCTTAAACCAAGCTGTAAAATAGTAGCTTAAGGTTACATGGGCCAATCATAACACATGCAGGGTGAGCACTAAGGTGCACTTGGCTAACAAATACTTCATTATGTGAAGAGTCAGGCTCCATTATTTTGCTGATGTTGTTTTTAAATAGCATCTTTAATGAGAGTGCCCTAATAAGTATGAATTCCAGCTTATCCATCTTATTTTCTTATTAAGCTGTTATAGATCAAGCTCGGCACGGGATCTGCAAAGTGGGAACCTTTATCCACTGCATGCTGAAGGCACTAACCAGACCACAGCACCCTCTGACTTCTGGGGGAAAGTTTACAATCCCTGCCAGCCCAAATCGTCTGATAAAAAACAAAAACAACAACAAAACCACATCCTAAAGCCAAAGCCAGAAGAGCGTTTGGATCCAGTTTCTTGCTTGAGATGGGAAAACAAGTCAGCCTTCCTGGAGCAGCAAGGACAGCACCGCTGGCCTCACCCCTCCTCCCGGGAGGGAGCAGCAGTTACATTTGGAACCCGAGGGAAAAGGTGTCTAAAGTCTGCAAGCTTCTTGCATGCTTGAAAAGGAACTACCACACCATGAGGGGGAAGTAAGGAAAGGGGCTGCACATTCCCACCTCCCAAAATGAGCTAGACCCCAAGTGAACAGCATCCATGTGCATCCTAAAAGACTACAACACAATGCTGGGCAGGGGTCCAGCAGGCAGACCATGCTGTCTCAAGTCCTGCCTGGAGAACGCAGCTCTGTACCACGGAGATGACCCTGGAGGTACAACTGCAGAAGCCTCAGGAATTCATAGGTGGAAGGGATGGGGACATAAGTCATCTCAGCTCTGCTCCCTACACACATGCACACCACACACACACACACACACACACACACACACACACACACACACACACACATCTACCTTCAAAACAAAAAGAGAAATACCAACTGTGGCAGATCGGGGGTTTTCCACTCCAGCAACAATTCAGGCTGTCAGGGAAGAGACCAAAGTAGAGCTTGTGAGTCTGCAGTTGTGCCCTTACCAGCTTCATGGTGGAATTGTTCTGTTCCCAGCGCCACAGCATCACGCTCATCTTACTTCAGGGTGAGGAGGGTGGGGGGAAGAAGAAAAAAGGAGCCGAAGCACCTGTCGGCCAAGTTGTTGGTCTGGCTCGGGCGCCAGATCGTCCACTGTTCTGCAGCCCCTGGGGCATCCCTGGCGGGCCACGGAGGTCACTTTGCCAAGCCCTGGGGGGGGGGGCGGCGGGGGGGACAAGGCGGGAGCAGAAGCCCTGCGCCCACAATTCTTGAGTGCCGTGCTCCCTCTGCGCGATCCAGTAACTCCCCTGAGCCCAGAGAGCAGACGCTGTGGCCCCTGGGACTCCGGGTTGTGGTAAGGGGGGCGGGGAGCACTGTCCACTGTGGCAGGGCTCCTGTGCAAGGGGAGCCCAGAGCAGCCAGCGCAGCGGGGAGGTCCTTAACTCTTGAAAAGAAGGCGAGGGTAGGCGGGACAGCCTTGGGCAGGAGGGAGGGCTGTGATCCCGAGAGGGGGCTGTGGCTTCCAGGACCATTCTGGTTCTCAGCCAGGACACCAGCTCATATCTCCCCCAACACGTGCTCAGCTCCATCTCACTTTCTGCATCAAACTCACCCAGATTGTCCCATAGTAGTCACTGGTACCGGGAGACAGCTGTAATCTGGATTTCGGCTGTAGGATAAACGCAGGCACACAGGGAAATTCGCGCGCGCGTGTACACACACACACACACACACACACACACACACACACACACACACACACACACTAGTACACACACACACACACACACACACACACACACACACACACACACACACTAGTCCACACCCCTGGAGGTATTTATTTCCTGCTACGTAAAGGATAAAGCTTGTGTGTTTTCAAACACACCTGGTAGCTGCAGAAGAAAGGACTTCCGTAAACCCTGGCAGGGGAGGAGGGGACAGAGGCTGGGACGCGGCTTTGGATACTTTGTTTCCCCCTGAGGGTTCTCTACCTGCTGTAGGCTGTGTCGGTGCCTTTCTTTCTCTGAGACTTCCGCAACTGGGCAGTTCCACTGTCATCTAATCCAAATGTGACTCTCCAGAGGTTCTCAGAAACTTTGACTATTCTTAGGTTTACAGTGTCCAGAGCATATCTCCCACCCCCACCCATGACCCTGGGCACTCGAACCTCAAGTCTCCTGTTTGGCTTGGGCAGTTCAGGACAACAACGACTTCCCCAGAACTGATAGAGCTGGGCCAAGATCCTTGGGACCAACTTAATATATGTTATTATATGTTCTTTTCAGCAGCCAAAACTTCAAAATGAGAGGAAGTGAGAAGATGGGTCCCAGTCTTTTGAAGAATGGTCTTTAAAGCAGACCAAATAGATATGAAAACGCTTCCCCACAACCTCTTTCTTTCAGGATTTGATTTCCTTCATTGTTAAAAATAAATAAGCATGTTTAAAGACACAGGGGTTTTTTTTTGTTTTGTTTTGTTGGTTTTATTTTTTGGCTTATCTACCCTGTCCTCTTCCACCCTCCACCCCTGACTTTCCAGGCTCCACCAGTAGTCGCTTTTGCTTTGTTGTTAACATATCAAGGTCCTTCCCACCTCGCATCTGACAGTCCCTCCTTGGAACATTGTTCCTCTAGATTCACCTATTTTTTTTAAAGATTTGTTTATTTATTATATCTAAGTTCAGTGTAGCTGTCTTCAGACACCAGAAGAGGGTGTCAGATCTCTTTACGGATGGTTGTGAGCCACCCTGTAGTTGCTGGGATTAGAACTCAGGACCTTCAGAAGAGCAGTTGGTGCTCTTACCTGCTGAGCCATCTCTCCAGCCCCTAGATTCACCTTTGAGTAGGCCTTTTGACCCAGTAAATATAGCAACTCCCCCACTGCCCACTCTTCTCTATCCCATCAGTATCATTTCTTCACTCCTAGGCTCATCGCTAACTCTGCTAACAGACAAGTCCCAACCCTAACTAGTTTGTTCTCCTAGCGTGTCTGTCCTGCACTTAGCGCTTGCCACAGTATGTGACCAGGAGTGGAAGTTACACAGGTCTCTGCAGCTCAAGGGTCGGGGTATACCCCAGAGGGGGGACGGCACAGCACACATGCCATTTGGAAATGCATGTTTTGTATTAAAATAGACATATAGTCAGAAGCCAAATCTTAAAATATCTTTATTTTTCAGAACTAAAGCTTGGCCACTCTTCGGTGGCCAAGACAGCAAAACAGTGGCTGTCTATTGCTGTTTTATGTTTTAATTTAGATGCCTATGGTATTGGGGAGAAAGACTGGAAATCAAAGCCTCTATATAGATGCTACCAGTCCAGGGGCCCATGTACTCTCCAGGGAAGCTGTTACAAGCTCAGTACACTTCCTAGGATAACTGCAACACTAAGAGTGACACTAAGTCACTGCAAAGTCCTGGCCACAGGCGCAGGCTTTGCTGGTCAGAAATGGGAAGTGCCACTCAAGGTACAGGGAGGGAGAATGGCAGGGTCACTACATGCACCTGGCCAGATTCAATAAAGGGATTCTAGGGATGGCTTGTCCTTCCATGCTTATGTATGGTAGACAAATGTGCTAGCTCTCTCAGCCTTGAGGCTTTATGGTAGAGTGCTTTCCTGACTTTGTGTGGTGTACTGAGAAGCTACAAGAGTCCCTCTCTTCTGTGTGCCTAACTGGAAGGAAAGACATTGTACAAACACACTGTACAGCTAGGTAAAGCCTGCCACTGGTGGGTATTTCTCAGGCTATGCATACTTTTCTTTCTCAAGAAAAATCAGAAGCACCTCAGGGGGCACCTATACCAGGGGCTACAGGGATGAGGTGGCACGTCAGGGATGGAACAGTCAGAACAAAGATCACTGGGTGGCAGAAGCTAGTGGTCATCTGTTGGCCGAGGCCAGCTAGGTTCTTGCAAAGGAGGGTGTCATCTATCTATAGCTCATAAATTAAAAGCAGGGTGTCCAAATTCCTGTTTCGGGAAGACCTTTGTAGTGACGGGACAGGTTTGAAACAGTAGAGGCCGAAGAGAAGAAGAAGAGGGTTGAGGTGATGAGGGGTTGAGGCGTAAGTATGTGAACAGCAGACGTGTGCAGCCAAGGCCAGTTGTTCACTGTGTGCCATGGGTGGCTCCTGAGGGTGACAGCTGTGAGTTTACCCCAGCCCATCTGCAGACACACACCTTGCCTTGGGGAGTGATTCAGTTCCTACCAAGCTGCCTCTACCACACTGTCTCCTTCCTCTTGTTTTCCTAGTCTCCGGCCATGGTCTTTGGAGGAGATTAGCCTGTGTGGACCACATGGGACAATGTTCTACTTCCTTCCAGCTGGAGGCCTCTCTTCCAGTCCTGGCTTTCTGATCTGTGTCCTGGGCCTGTCAGCTCAGAGCTGACACTGATAAGCTGTGACACCCTCCCCACCCGTGTCTGTGCCTGCTCAATGCCTGGGTCTGCTTTTACTGAGCTCTGTTCTAGAACATCCCATCCCTGCATCACACCACTCTAAGCTCACAGACTCCTTCCTGCGCACTCTGAGTTTGCCTATCCGCCCGGTCCTTCTAATGATCGACTCTGGAGAGAGTCAGGGTTTGGGGCTCTTGATTCTTGAGGCAAAGAGAAGAGGAACAGGACCAGGAGTGAAAACAGTTGGTGTCCTGGCACCCCAAAAGATTCCACTGCTCCCCTCTTAGGAGAGAGATGCCTGTCCATGGAGTTGCTTCCTCCTCTCCCACACCAAAGTGAGACACATTTCTTCTATCGCCTAAACTCTGTACCTGATAAACTAATTTGTGTCCAGCTGTTAATAGCTTAATGTGTTTCCCAGAAGCCACACTGCAGTTTCACAGAGGTCTCCTGCTTCTTCAGTCAGACCAGTGAATGATGAGGAAAAAAGTGCAGATAGGTTGAGGGTGGCTCGGGGAGCCTCTTCAGACTGCTCCGACCTCATGTCTTATATATATACATGGTCTAGGGTGACCATGGAAAGAATTAGAATCAGTGTGCTCATCCAAGAAGGAGGAAGGAATACGCTTGGAGGGTTTGGGAGACACGTGACTGGACCTGAACACGGAAACCCCCCCGAGAAGTGCTGTGTACCCTCTGCCAGTGGGCATCCTGGATATCTGTGGCAGCTGAGTGTGACACAGGGCCCCTTTGAGGACTAGACACAGCAATGCTAAGAAAGACTGCAGATCTGAGGTTCAGAGAGCGAATCTCTCCCAACCTGTAAGCTTTTGAAAACTGAGTGTTATGAGGGCCTGCTGGCCCAACAAGCTTCCTATATCTAAGTGACTACCATATTACAGTCAGGAAATGAAGAGCCCTCCTGGAGACAACGAAGGTAACCTGTGTGCAGGCATTTCCACAAGAGGCTTAAGGAGTTACCCAAACCTTCCAGTATGGAGAAGAGTCAAGATCTTGGAATGAAAGAGATGGAGTGGAGTATGCTGGTTCACATCTGTAATGCTAACACTTGCAAGGTGGATGCAAGACAACTGCCAAAGATTTAGAAGCAAACCTGGGCTACATGGTGACTTCTACCCCAGCTTGAGCTATAGAGTGAGACTGTGCCTAAAAAAAAAATGGTTTTTTGGGGGGTGGGGGTGGGGATCCAAGGAAGAAAATGCAGCCTGACAGCTGGTCAGCTTTCAGAACTAGAGTCAGATTGAAGGAGGACTAATGCTCCCTGAAGGAGGACTCTCACTTAGCAGCCTGGGGACCAGGACCTCCAAGAGCACAGGAGGTGCTCTCTCCCTGTCCACCAGCCTTTGAGCGACATGAGTCTCATTTCAAAAGGTCAGTCTGAGGGCATGGGGAATGCTGAGGTCGTAGGACATGGGAGAGTTTGAGAGCAAGTTTTAAGGCTTTCAGGAGACAGAATGTCACACTGACAAGCCCAGAAATAAATGCTACCTCCCTAGAAAACGCTGGGCCAGCAAGGGACTCTCCCTCTTCAGCTCCCTGCCTGTCTCTTAAGATGAAGTTAATGTCAAACCTTTCCAGCCCACACATTAAGTGCCTCACCTAGCACGTTCCTAAACAAGGCTGATGGCATCACTTTGCGCTCGCACACAATTCAGACCCTCTTTTCCTACCAGTGGAGGGAAGTTAGGCAGTGATAGAGAATTTCTAGAAGGACAGTGTTTCCCACCCCCACTTTGAAGCCCTGGACTGCCTTCTCTTCCGAACTAGGCTGTGTGTTCTCATATATCCATGTAAGTGCCCAGGCCGCTCCTGCCAGCCTGTACATCCGGCGCATGGCTGTTCCTGGCAGTTGCTGCCCTGCCAAATGGTATAGCTGTGACTTTTCGGATGCAGGATGAAGTTAGCCTTGTTGGTGAAATTCTTTCAGGTCCTTCTTCCCATTGGAACTGTCCATCCCTCCTCTGTGGTCCCCACTAACTCCTCTACCTGCCATGGTCTGTTTAGTAGCCCTCTTGAAGACAGGGAAGGTACGCTTCATTGTTGTTCTTTGGACAAACACCAATGTTGACACCATCGCCTCTGGGTGATAAATTCCCTCAGAACAAGTTCTCTATCTTATCCAAGTGCACAGCCAAGTGCCTGGCTTGCCGTTAAACAGAATCAGCGAGTCCAGAATGGAGAGGCTGAAGGAAGCTTAAAGACACCCCATTTTGTTTCCCAGTTTTCTGGAGGAATCCGAACGCCCTTTCGTGGTATTATAACAAAGGTGCCGTAAACAAACTCAAGTGAATTGGGAGGCTGGAATTGCTGGGCCAGAAGGCATGCAGGGTGGCCAGGCAGGATCTGTCAAATCCACACAATGCATGCAGGGTGGCCAGGCAGGATCCGTCAAATCCACACAATTTCGAGGTCTGCAGTCCCACCATGTGCTGGGCACCCAGAACCCAGGCATCGATTTGCTTTTCCAGTGGCTAGAAAGCAAGGCTGGAGTGGAAGTCCGTTTCTTATGTCTTTATGCATCTCAAAACACTGCTGTTCTGAGCACAGTCTGAGTTTTGGGAAGAATCTGGGGATGAAGGAATGATTGACTGAAGACTCACTTGATAGCTCCGGTGTAGGGGCTTTGTTTTGGCTTATTGGAGGCTGACAAATCTCCCCAGAGCAGGCAGCAAACTTCCCAGCCAATCTCAGAGTTGCTAGGTACCCCTGGTATTTATTTGCTCAATTCAACACCTCAGGCCTCAAGGCTCCTTCACTACCCTCCCCCGCCATCCCTTCAAGGAGGCAGATAAGGCTTGAAATTGTGCAATCTCTGGGTGACCTCTGACCCCGCTTTGAAGGGCCCCTGTGTGGCCAGGCCTCCATCCCCCCACTGGCCAGGAGTAAAACTCCTAGCTCCGACCTAGCTAAACGGCAGAGTTGATGACCTCTGGGAAGTAGCTTAAGGACTTAGTTTAGCTTTCTCTGTCCACTCAAGTGGGCCAGAGGTTCATGTAAGGTCAAAGGAAACTGCTTGAAGGAAAAACTATGAGCCCTGACATGGCACTGAGGGCTCAGAAGCCTGGGAGGCTCTAGCTGAAGCACGCCAGGTTGCCAGTTTACAACCGTCAGTAGCCCAAGCACGGTTTGTGTTGAACAATTTTCAGAATAGCTGCTTGGAAAGGAGTCGCTGTCTGGGAGTCCTCTGGGGTGTGTTAGGTTGCTGGGCTCTGTTTTCTGTGGCTGTGGTTTAAAGGAGGGAGAGGATGGGGTGCAGGAGTGACTGTTGATGTGGTATTCACTATAGATCTGCCTTTTCATTCTTGGCTAGTTCTGGTCCTCAAGGATTAGGGTTGGAAGTCTAAGATGCAGCATCTCTCCCAGAGGGAAGCTTAGGGGCAACACTTCCTGGAAACTGTTGGGGGACAAGCCCAGCCCAGCCCTGTGAGCCTCGGCTGTAGGGAATGCAACGAGTTCTCGAGTTCTCGCCCAAAGAGTTTGTGGCTGAGCAACTAAGCAAACACAGTGGAGAGGAATTAGAAACTAGTGCCTGGTGGAGGTGTGGGATGCCTCCCCTGCGATGAAGCAGTCCGTAAGCTAGTTACATTTCTTTCCAGCACCCTTTCCTTCCAGGAGGTAGATAACACACAAGTATGCATGTACACATGCAGACACATGCACATTCATACTCATGCACACACATGGACACACACACACACCAGTGTACACAACCTGCTCTTGGGGTTTCTTCCTTCCCCAGCCCAGGGGAGGGTGCTTCCCACAGGGGACAAGTGGAGTGGGCACTTGGGCCTGGGCCTCGGGACACAAGCTGAAGATAAACAGGAAGAAAGAGACACGGTCCCAGACAGTGGGACTTTCTGTTTGAAAGTCAATAGATGACCACCCTGGAAATCCCAGAACCAAGGCTGTTGTTTAGCAAAGGAGACCTCTCCCATGCAGCTGCTGCCTGCCTTTGACTTTCACATCGGCCCCTGAAATGGGGTGGTCATTGTTCGTGCTGCTGGTTTGGCCTTGGCCTTTCTGGGCAGTCCTCAATTCACCCATCAGAGCTAGAGAATAGCTCCCCAGATTCAGCTCAACCTTCACTGCAGCTCATCCCTCACCACAACTTTCTCCTGGTCATGTTCCAGTGAACACGAACACCAAGAACTCACCATGACCCAGTTCTGTGTTTTCTAAGGCCCTGTCAGGTCAGCTACCCTGGCAGCTACTCTTTATTCTCTTTTAAAGGTTTTCATGTGTCCATGCTACATGTGTACATGTGCAGACACGCATGTGCCGCAGCAGCATCTGGAGGTCAGAGGGCAACCCCGGGTGCTGGTTAGAGGCCTTCTACCTTACTTTATATTGGGTTCTTGTTTGTTGCTGAGTTTGCCAGGCTAGCTGACCTGCGAGTCTCTGGGGAGTTCTCCTGTCCCCACCTGCCATCTTGCCAAAGGAATCCTGGCCAGGTACAGACACATCTTTAAGAATGAAAAAAAATTACATTTTACAGGCTGAGTATGGTGGGGCATGTCTTTAGCGCTAGCACTTAGGAGACAGGGGCCAGCCTTGTCTCCATAAGTTCCATGCTAACCAGGGCTACATACTCAGACTCCATCTCAACAAAAATGCTCTACAGGGAGAGAAAGCAGCTATCAACAGTAAAACACGGGCCAACAAGGTGGCTCAGGGGGTAAATGCACTTCCTACCATGTACACAGTAAATAAATAAATAAATTTGTTAATCTCAAAAAAAATTAATTTAAGGCTGGAGGGTGGCCTGGTGGTTAAGAGTATTGGCTACTTTTCCAGAGGACCTGAGTTCACATCCCAAGCACTCACATGATGGTTCCTGAGGGTGCCACCTGTAAACCGGCTTTGGAGGATCTGATGCTATCTTCTGTCCTCCACAGGTACAAGGCACACATATGCTCCAGTTACATATGTACAGGCCAACAGTCATACACATAAAATAAAAATAAACAAATATTTAAAAAAAAGTTGAGTACCTTTCTCAGAGTCACACAGCTACAGAGAGAGTCCTCTTGTGTTCCTAATCCATCTGGTTGCAGGGCCTTCCTCTTAGCCCCTGAAGTTCTGACTCTCTTCAGAACACACCACTGTCACCATGTGGACCAAGGATCAATACATAAACAACACGCAACACAAATGTGGTCATCTGCACGGTTTGGGGCAAGTAAGAACTGCCACCCTGTCTGATGGCTTTGCCGTCATGTCTTTAATGATTGACACTCATAGAGAAGTTCCATCAGAGGGCCCAGATTCATCCTCCAATACCACCTACCCTAGGCAGTGTTTCAAATAGCTCTGTGGCCTGGGGCAAGCCCCAGCCTCACTGTGGCTCAGTTTCCTCTGTCTCAGGAGCAAGGCCATTCTCAGCTCTCCAGCTGTTCTAAAAAGCAGGGAAAGGCCAAGTGCCAGAGTCTTAGAAATCATGAAACCCTTACACTAGTTCCTCAAAAGTGCCCGAAGGAAAAAGCTTAGTCTGCCCAACAGCTCACCATGTGTCGTAACTGTGCAGGACTTCAGGTAGCCTTTACCTGGGAGTGAGGGTTCTGGGGCTCCATGAAAGAAATGGGGAATGGGGTTCAGAGACCATCTTATCTATGGGTTGCATTCCTATTGCCCTGCGCCCTTCCCAGGAAATGCCTGAAATTATAGATAGCACCAACCTACATTTTCCTTATAACATACGTTGATGATGAAGTTAAATTTATACATGGCCACAGTAAAAACTAAATAAATAAACAGCAGTGGTCAATAATAGAAGAATTCTAGCACACTGAAGTAAATGTCCTTTTATTCGAATGTGCACCCTTTCTCAAAATGTAGAATTCTTCATGTCATACCTTCAGAGCATGGTCGATGGTGGTAACCAGTTTTTTTTCCCATACAGGGTCTTTGTAGGGAGCCCTGGCTAACCTGGTAACTTACTATGTAAGTGTGGGCTATCCTTCTGCCTTGCACTCATGAATGCCAGAATTATAGACATGAACCACCAGAACCAGAGGACGGTGGGCAAATGAAACTGCAAAAGGTGAATCTGTGGGTAAGGCAGGGCTACTGTGCTTTTCAAATTTATTTGACCTTAGGACTCTTGGGGTAGAGATTTTTAAGGGGCCACTGTAGAAAACACCTCAGGATGTGTTCCCCACAGGGCAGAACCTGGCACATATTTTCCCAGAGAGCTCCCCTACTTCAGAGCAACCACCAGATGCCATCTGCATCACCCTTTCATTTTTTTACTATAGTTTGAGTCTGCAATAGACATCAGCCTGCACTTTTACTATTATGGCTTTCAATTCAGGGCTCAAAGAATGCAAATGGAGAAATAGGCCTTGGTACTCCATCAGAACCATGACAACAGACCTATGGTGGCCGCCCTCCCCCTAGTCCTGTGTCTTACACACAATCTAGTTTGTATTTTCAGGCTCCTACAGAGTCACCAAAAGCCAATCACTTCCAATGTGTGGCCAGTATTGACACCTAGTCAAGAGTTAAAGGATGGCGCTCCAGATGATGACTTCTGCTCTTCTAGCAAGAGGCACATTGGGGGTGAATGATGGACAGATCTCACAGACAGGCACTACTAGAGAAAGTGGGTTTCAGATCCCACATCTATGAAAGATGGCTTGGGGTGTCCAAAACTCCCCGCATCTCATCCTGACAATAAGAAGTGCTTAGAATGTCTCTGTGTATTCTTAGGTGGTCTAAGTTTTGTTTTGAATAAATCACCATCCTCAAGCTTCATAATGACCTTTGACTCTTAGCTTTTGACCATACCACCATTGGGAGTGTGGCATGGTTAAGCAAACTGCCAGTCTGCACATAGCTCATAAACACAGCCAGAGTTTCAGTGCAGTTCTATGTGACTCTAGCCTGGAGCCTAGCATAAGGTGTCTATCTGCACAATGTCCTTAAAGTTTTTTTCTTCTACCCTGTGGAGGCCACCCAGAGCTATCCTGCCTCAGGACAGCCAGGCACACTGCAGGTCTCAGAACAGGACTTCAAACAGCAGCACCAATACCAGCCTTTTATCACCAATATGAATTCCGAAGACACCATTTTATAACTACTGAATGAGAAACCCGGTGAGTCTCAGCAATTTGTTTTAAGGCAACTGATTTTAGCATCTCTCTATCCTGGAGAGGTGGCTTAGAGGTAGGTTAATTGCATTTGCTGCTCATGCAAAGGACTTGAGATTAGTTCTCAGCACCATCATGGGACTATTTAAAACTTCAAAACTGCCTGTAACTCCCCTTCCTCCCTCCCTTCTTCTCTCCCTCCCTCCCTTCCTTTCTTCCTCCCTCCCCCCTCCATTGTTTCTAAGTAAGGCAGTCACTTCGAGTCAGGGGCATTGAGGGGGAAACACAGCCAGCTGTAGAGTGAGCCGCCTGCCTCTTCATCTACCTGTATGCCCAGTAACCAGCAAAGCAGAAGTTGCTCAGATCAGGGAGGGGAGGTGGGAGCTAGCCGTCATTCCAGGAGGGAAAAATAATCAGGAGACCTCTCAGATAGTCTTGGAATTAGAAAATCTAAGGCTGGTTCTTCCAGATGGGAACCAAGACAAAATGAACAGGATGACCTGACATCCCAGATGGGAATTATGGGAGAAAGTTCCACTGTGCTTGCCTAGCCTTGTTTGTATGCTGCACTATTCCCACCATGGTCCAGTGCAATATTCATTTCCCTATCCTTCACATAACCATGGCTGCTCAGAGCGCAGCGAGTACTCAAGAGCTCTGAGCTCCTCTCCCTGGCTGGACCCTTGCCTTAGCAAGGACTCTGCAGAGAAGACCTCCTTACTATCCCCCCACCTGCACTCCGACACTCTCTGCCCTTCTGGATACATTTCCATCTATCTATTTCCCTGTTATTCCTTCCCCAACCCTGTGGTGGCCACACAGAATCGGACTGCGTCAGGACAGCTCTCAGCTATTGAGGACAGTGGTCATGCCCTCTCTGCTCTTGTCAGGACAAAAGACATGCTTTTTTCTAATAATTCCTCTTTACCTCTTCCTGTGTACTTTCTGTCTACCTTTGCGAAGGTTCCCCAAGCTTCTCAAAGCCACTGTCCGGCACTTTCTGTTGGCCAAGCTAACCCAATTCTACTTAATTCCAGCAGAGCAAACAGCACGGAGTTTAAGGAGGTGAAGAGCCCTTTCCCGTGGAACAGCCAGGGAAAGGAAGCCTGGCTTCCTGTGCTTCCTCCTTAGAGGAACACGGGAGATACAGCCTGCCCTTCAGACGTACCTCCATGCCTCTGCCTTCTCCGGGAAATACTTGCCAGACTCACCTCATGTGCCTTTAGGGAGCTCTGAGCTAGATGTGGAAGCTCCAGCCACACATGCCTCTCCTCTGTGATGTGGGGGGAGATCCGTTTCCTAGCATCTCCTCGATTCCCAGAATTGGGGGTGTTGGGTGGCGCTGTCCCAGCAGGATCCCTTGGCTTGGAGTTGGTGAACATCATTGGAGCTCTCTGCAGTTCACTAGGACTGAGAGACTTTCTCCAAGGAAGTATAGAAATGAGTCTGCTCTCCCTGGAAGGATGGGCTATTATCGTTCAGAGGAAGCCCTGGGGCTGGGCTGGGAGCCTGCAGATCTGGATTGGAGGCCCTTGAGTGCTGTAGGGCATGGAGCAAGCTCTTCAGCAGGGCTGTGGAGATTCTCCAAAGCCTCTCTTGAGGTTACAGAAGAGCACACTAACAACACACATGTGATAAAGGAGGCAGAGTCTGGAACATATGTGGGTGTTTATTGTTGCTATTGGCAACTCTACTTTATACACCTGAATGAAGGATCAAGTCATATGTGACTGAAGTGGTTTGGACCTTGCAAGAACATTATTCTCTCATCTGATCCTAGTAAGTCAGGAAGATGATGATGTCACGATTTTCCATGAAATTGTGTAAGTGAAAACTACAAAGCCCAGGAAGGCCAACCAGCTTGCCTGGGGTCCCAGAGAAGAGCTAAGGTTAGGTGTAAGACCATGAATTGCCTGACTTGAGCTCTTGGGCTCTTGTCCTATTTCCTCTCATATCATGTAGCTGTCTAGTAATAGTATATTAATATAGTATATTTGATATCATATAATAATCAATAATTATTAATATATTAATAAAATATAGCTAGATGCATGCTGTAGGACCCCAAATCTACACAGTAGACAATTCTTCTGTACCCAGGGTTCTAAGAGCTTTCCAAGAAAGAGATGTCTGTGCCTTTGCATGACCTGACCTGGCTCTAGTGCCAAGGTTGATCTGGTCCCTGCTTGGGGAATGAGCCAATATAGACTTTGACTTTTTGCCTGATCCCGTGTGTCCTGACTGTTCATCCCAGGTTCCCACTCTCACTTAGATCTAGAACTGCAGCGAGTCGGGTACCAAGTATTCCTGGGGTACACAACCATCTTCTGCAGGTACTCTTGCAAGTTCTGTAGGAAGGCCTGATCTAAATGCATTTCTCCCAAGGGCTTCTGAACCATGGGAAGGCAAGGTATGAAGAGGGCATACCTGCTTGTTCCAGATGCATCCCTCAAGAGGCCCCTAGAAGGAGATTCCCCAGGGTTCGTGCCTGGAGTTAGGAGGCACTGTGCGTGCTTCCTGAAGCAGCTTCTAGAAAGATCAGCTTTTTCCACCATGACGCACCTAGGCCTGATAGGCACCATCCTTCTAGCCTTTCAGCTCAGCTTTGCAGCTCATTGGCTAGTCAATCCAGGAAACACTGCTGTTTATCTCAGCACTCCTCTGGCTCCAGAAACAGCATGCCCAACTCTTCCAGAGACACTGGAACCGGCTCCCAGAAGCCCTTATCAGCTAAGATGTTCCAGTGACATCAGCTTTCTCAGAACTGGACAGATCTATCCCCCAAGCCCCACTTCAAAGCCTGGCTTGTTCCCTGGGACCCTTTCTCCCAGAGTGTTGTGCACACACGGACAGCTCTTTAGGCCAAAGAGCAATCAAGCAGAGCTCTTGCCGTCTGCAGGAACTGCCCATACAGAATCTCCCTCACCTAGGCAGAGCCCACAATACTGAAGACGTCCAACAAAGGCCTTTAGTAAGGAGGCACAGTGAGGGGCTGAAATCAACCTGCTGCCAAGCAGGATCCTGCTAACTGAATTCACATAGCCAACGAGCATCTCTTCATTGATCACTGAGTATCAGGAACTGTTCTAGTTGCTAGGGAGAGACAGTGACACAGGAGGGAAAAGGAGCACCTATCCTCTATAAGTGGAAGTTCCAGGGCTGCTAAGGGCAGACAGAGCAACATGCAGGTGAAGGTATGAGAAGACCAAAGAGGACAAGCTAGCCAGCTAGGGCAAGCATGCCAGAGTGGGGTGTTCAAGAAGGCTGCCTGCAAGCAGAGACTTAAAGACAGCAGCAAGAAAGCCACAAGGAGACTTGTGAGGGAAGAGAGGTCTGAGCAGGGGGAATGGTAGTGTACAGGCTCTAAAAAGATGGTGTCAAAACGCTCAATGACAGAAGCCAGGCTAAACCAGGCAGAGGGCTATCTTTTAGGAGCAAAGGGTTAGCCAAGTGGTCTGGACAAGATCTAGCCCTCAATGTGGTTTTATTAGCCCATCAGCTAAGAAGAGCCATTTTTAGTTTTAAAAGTTTGGAAGTTGGAAGAGACAGAGGTGGAGAAGATGAAGGTGACCATATGTCAGACTCCTGCTGAGGCTGACAAAACCTAGCATGCTCACTCTCTGGCCTTTGCCCAAGAAAGCATGCTTATCAGCCTAAGATACTCATCTAAAGGGCAGTAAATTGTAGCGCCCGTAGGAAGTACTTCAGGGTTCTGAGTAAGATGGTGGCACACCCCCTCACAAACCTATCAATACTCTGGCTATTAGGGTCCTAAGCAGGTGATGGCAGGGAGAGACCCCTCTGAGGGGAATAGGGACAGTCAGTGAAGTCTGCAGTGACAGCAGCGAGTGTGGGAAACAGCATGGACACTCAGACATATTAGCAGCTGAGCAGGGGTGTGAGGAAGAGAGCAGGGCACTTTGATCTGAATGACCAGGCATGTGTTGGTGTTGGCGCTGTTTACTGAGATGCAAATAACTAAGGGAAAAGCAGTTTGTCATCAGGCTTTGGGGATCAGGAGATCCACTTTGGTGATCGTTAGTCAGTTTGAGATAAGGATTACTCATCAAAGCAGAAACACCTACACACATATACACAACATACACACACACACACACACACACACACAAAGCATAAAGAATAAAAACGTCTACAACTCTACCGGAGAAAAAGAGGAGGGGACATGTTGAACACTGACTCTTACATGGGAAGCATTTAATCTTGATTCTCTTACTAGTGACAAGGACAAAGCTTTCCATTTGTTTTTTGTGCTTCATTCATAAGCAAAATAGACCTTAAAGGTTGAGCTGTTTTCTCAGAGTTGAGCAGGGCTGGATCTGGGGGCAAGCAGTGTTCCAGTTACTCTGTTCTACATCTGACCCACACCACATGCGTCTACTTAAAATGTGTCCTTCAGACAAACTGGCTTATCTCAGTCTCCCAGAAGGATTTCTACTGCTCAGAGACAGTAAAACAAGACAAACAAACAAACAAACACCCAACCTACCTTGCTTCTTACCTCTGAATTTATTAAAGTCAAATAAACATATTTTATTATAATAATTTACCTTATATAGTATTTTTCAATCACAAAATAAGCATGATAATAAACTCATTAAGATGACAAGCAGAAAGGAAGAGAAAGTGACTATGTTCCCTGTCTTTAAATACAGCCATACTGGAACACTGTGGGGCTGTTCCAAGGCTACACTTACCTGCTGTATGGACAGCAAAGATTGGTTTCTGAGGTTCAGAACTGTGGGTCTAGAAACTGAAGGATGTGGCACCACACCAATGGCCTATGTGGCAGAGGGACCAGTTAATAATTAAAGAGGAGGCATTTGCTAAAACAGCATGCAAGAATTATGTGCTTAGGGCTGTACTACATGTCCTAAGCGCGTGACCACATCTAACTCTCTGACTCTGTTCTACAGGGAGCAAACTGAGCTGCCTCACTCGCAAGTCATGGAATTGAAACTTTAATCTGGGTATGACAGACACCAGAAGAGATCTCCAACTCAGTGTATTTCATGCCTAGAGGATAATTAAAGCTAACTAGAAGGCAAAAAGGTCCTCAGTAAATGTGTGTGTGTGTGTCTCTGTATGTGTATGTCTGTGTGTATGTGTGTCTCTCTGTGTGTCTCTGTATGTGTATGTCTGTGTGTATGTGTGTCTCCCTGTGTGTCTCTGTGTGTGTCTGTCTGTGTGTCTCTCTGTGTGTGTCTCTGTATGTGTATGTCTCTGTACGTATGTCTGTGTATGTCTGTATAAAAGTGTGCATGTCATGGTATGTGAACATCAGAGGTCAACATTGTAGAATCAGCTCTTCTCACCTAACTTCACATGGTATGTGGTGGCTTAAATAAGAAATGTCTCCTGTAATCTCAGGCATTTGAGCACTTGGTCCCTAGCTGGTGGCACTGTTTGGGGAGGATTAGGAGGCATGGCCTTATTGAAGGAAGTATGCCTTGGGGGACAGGCTTTAAGAGTATATAGTCTTACCCTACTCCCAGTTCACTCTTTCTACCATGTGCTCACCATTAAAGATGAATGATCTCTGCTTCCTGCCTCTGCCACATGTCTGCCATGCTGCCACACCCCCACCCTCCCATGATGCACTCTTATACTTCTGATGCCATAAGCCAAACTCTCTCTTCCTTAAAGTTATCTTTGGTCACATGTTTTTTGTCACAGCAATAGAAAACTGACTAATACACACGGGCTCCAGAGATTGTAGCCAGGTTGTCAGGCTTGCACAGCAAGCATTTTTACCCACGGATCTATCTCTAGGTAAATATCTCTTTAATGAACCAAGACTATGGCTAGGGAGATGGCACAGTGGGTTAAGAGCACTTAATGCAGAAGCTTGAGGACCTGAGCTTGAGTCCCCAGAACCTACATAAAAAGCTGAGCACAGTATGTCCCTGGAATCCCAGTGCTGCAGTGGGCAGAGGAAGGAGGATCTCTGGAGCTAGCTGGCCACTGATCCAGTTCTAGATTCAGTGAGTGACCTTGTCTTAAAGGAATATGGAAGGGGATGATAGTTCAAGATACCTGATGCCCTCCTTTAGTCTCCACATACTCACTCATGTGCACATATATAATGCACATATGCCTAAATGATAGATAGAGAGTTGATAGGTGGTAGCTATCTAGATGGATGAATGAATGACAGACAGACATACATACATACAGACAGACAGACAGATAAAAATAAATCAAAACTAAAGAACCAAATTCCATTGAGATGAAAGCAAAGCTTAAAGAGAAAAAGACAGAATAAAGCCAACCAGGAACAATTCATATGTTCTTGTAGGTGGTGAGTATTTACTGAGTAGACCCTCACAGGAACTAAGCTCACAGGCTGAGAGACCAAGCATGCACTGGAGTGAGTGTTACACGTGGATGCAGAATGGGGGAGAGGCTGAGGGTCCCCTGATGCCATCCTGCAGACTCTGCCTTCTTTTGCTTGACCCGTTAGTACATCCGGTCTGTTGTTCTGGAGATGGAGAACTCTCGAGGTCTGTGATTCCAACATGTTACTTCTATTTTATTCTTTGGACCTCGAGTCCACACATTTCTATGTCTTTGTCTCTTACCAATTTCTTTCAGCTCAATTTCCCATCGCATGAAGGCTCCTGCTCTCCAGCCATCTGGTGGTGAGGGGGAGTCTATGCACACAGTGGGGCAGGGGGAGACAGAGGAAAGGAAGGGTTCATTGTTCTGTTGAATCTCCAGATGGATATGTGATCTCCAGAAAGTAAAAGTTATGCTGCCAGATCGGCTCAGCAGGCAGACACCTGCCACCAAGCCCAATAGCCTGAGGTCCATCCCAGGACCCACATGGTAGAAGGAAAGGACCAGCTCCCTCAAGACGTCCTCTGACCTCTACAGGTGTGTCATGCCACGGCATGTGTGCATTCCAGCCCCCATCCTTAAACCACCAAGCCCATTTCTGCGCTATTTGGCTAGACCCCAAACGTTCTTTTTCCTTAGTAGCTGCCTCAGAGCAGCGCTAACTAAATTCAAGCTCTGCTTTCAGAAACTATGCAAGGATAGTGCTGACGTTTTTCCAGGCATGCTATAAAACAGAACTTGGTTCATTCACCTCCACATTGATACAGAAAGTTCCAGGTTCTCGGCTGCTGAGAACGGCAGGGTCCCTCACCAGGCTTTGCACAACAGCCCTTCATTTGGTTGTTGTGTGAGCGTCACAGCTGGCCCTGCCTCCACTCTACAGGTCTACCTCCATTTCCCTGTATATATCAGGTCTTTGGCTCCTTCCAGCCAAAGGAAACAATGGTGTTCTGATAGTGGGAGGCAGGACATGCTTCCTTGGCAGGTTGTTCATCTGCCAGGATTCCTGCTTGCTATGCATGTTTCTTAGCTTCAGATATCAATCACTATCTTGATAGGCAGAGACCGGAAGAGAGCGGTCTCCTATTACCGTTTTGTGTTCAAGTGGGACGCTTAGGAACTAAGGTCTTTGTCAGCATTCCTCCCTTCCTTGTTACAAGATGGAGATCAAGCATCCGCTGTGCTGGGTATACTTGCTATGAATCTGCACCAAGGATAGCTGGGGGAATGTGTTGACTTCCTGCTACTCGCAGCTATGAACGAATGCAGGAAGGAATCATCGCAAATGTACAAGTGTGCCATTCTAATGAGAACGGGTCACGGAAAGGCCATATGTAGCTGCTATCCTGGTGTAGAGGATGGTGACAGCTATGTTAGTGGGAGCAGTGTGTATGAAGGAGAATAGGTAAGAGTTGTTATGGCTGTGCAAAGGCCCTGAGGCTAAAGTCAGCAAAGTAGATCAGAAGGATGAAAACAAAGTCAGAGATAGCAGGGCATGAAAAGTGAAGCTACAGAGCTCAGGAAGCAGGAAGGAAGGAAGCTGGGACCTGCTGGGGAAGGTTCCGCATGTCATCCCAGAGACGTGGCTCTTATCCTGGGAGTACTGGAGAATCACAGGACAGCATCAGGGAGGTGTATGAAGGGGAGTGTGTGTGTGTGTGTGTGTGTGTGTGTGTGTGTAAGATGATAGATTGGAGATTACTTACTCATTTATGTTTGCATGTACTTGCAGATATTTTATGATTTATTTATTTTATTTGTATGCATATGCATGTTTGCCTATGTGTATGTATATGCACCACATGCGTATCTGGTGCTCTCAGGTTAGAAGGGGATGTTAGATACCCTGGAATTGGAGCTACAGATGATGGTGAATCAACATGTGGGCAATAGGAACCACCAAGGTGCTTTGCAAAAGCAGCTAGCACTCTTAACTGCTGAGCCGTGACTCCAGCCCCGACATGTATATATTTTTAACTACACTTGGGCTTTGAAAAGCGCTTTACTATATCTCCAGCCCTGTTGGGTTTTTTTCCCCCCAAGCCAAGGTCTTGCTAAGTTATTCGGGCTGGTCTGGAACTGACTACAGAGTCCACGCAAGCCACAAGCCCATGATCCTTCTGCCTCTACCTCTCAAGTGTTTAGACTATAGAAGGGCACTGCCCTACCTGACTCAAGGTTTTAGAGGATCATTATGGAGCTAGAGAGACAGCTCAGCAGTTTAGAGTACCTGTTACTCTTGCTGAAGGCCCGGGGTCAATTCCAAGCACTCATATATAGTGGTTCATAAGTATCTGTAACTCCAGTTCCAGGGGACCCAATACCCTCGTCTGACCTCCTCAGACACCAGGCACACACATAGTGCACAGATATACATGGAGCCAGAACGCTCATACATATAAACTAAATCCTTTAAAGAACACTCTGACTGCAGTCTGAAGATGGCCTGAAGGATCAGGAGTTCGTGGATATGAGAGGAATACAGTACAGGGACTTTTGTGTAGTGGGTGTATATATTGTGGTGGTCCGAATCAGGGTGCAGGTAACGATAGGAAGAGAAATGGGCTCACTTGGAAGCCATCAGGAGCCTGAACTACAGAGTCGGATGATGGTCAGGGATGGAGGAAGCACAATACAAGAGTCGTCCACTAGGCATGGCATCTGAGTGATCCTCAGAGCAGACCTAAGTGGCCCTGCTACTCCTCAGGGAGATGGCTATCTGAAGTGAACACGACAGGCAGGGTGACAGCAGACTGGCTGTGAAGTAGCCATGAGCTCTAGCGCCCTAGGCTCCCATGATACTGAGTTTGTGTCCATTGGACCGGGTTGATGTTGCTGAGGGCCTCTGCATTGGCTGCTTGGGAGCATAGAGGGAAAGCTCTCTGCATCCCTAACACGTTCTCTTCAGAGCCCTTCATCTAAAACTGCTCAACCCCTCTTGAGCTCCTCACTCCGCTTTCCCCACGGTACCCGACACTCCTTGGCAAGAACTCATTTATCCTTGTGTGTCTGCATCTCCCCTCCCCAGGAATAACTTCCAAGACAACAGAAACCTTGCCACTGGTTGTGTGACACATAGTACGTACTCAATAAGTAAAGACAAATGAATAAGTGACTCCTGAAGACCAAAGGCCTCCTGCTGCTCCCCCCTCGGGCTTTGTGGGTACCCACACTAGCCTTGACCCTGGACTTAGCAATCGAGTGGCGCCCTGGTTGGGTTTCAGCAACCCCTCCCTTCTGGTTTATTCTGTCTCCGGCTCCACAGGGCGGGGACAGGTGAGTGATGGGTTCCCAAGAAGCAGTATTTGCATGACCTGCCCCTGTAGCAGAACCAGCTGCACGAGCATACTTCCAACTCCAAACCGTGGCCTGCGGAGCAAATGGGACAGGACTCCCACGGGAGTGCTCATCTCCGCCCGCGACTAGGAGTGCTCCCAAGCAAACACTGCTTGCACGGCAGATTCCGTGTTATTTTTGTTCCCTGGTTTTCCCTATAGATCTCAGGGCCAAAGTCAACTACGCTTGCAGTCCATTGCTGGTTCTTTTTAACCTGGGCTGTAAGATGGGGTTTGTTCCTCCTGGCTCAGTTCCTTTTTGGAAAATGCACCAGCTTCTCCCCTTACTCCAACTTCATTTCAAAGAGGCATGGATTTCAAAGCATGCAGTTAGGGACTGCATTCTTGAGGGGGAAAATAAGAGGGGCACCAAAAGCCCCAACCAGGCCTGGCAGAGTCCACCAAAGGGACAGATCCCCAGTGAATGGTCAGCTTCCACAGTGTAAGTCCAAGATGCTTTGGATAGGTTTTTCTTTTCTTTCCTATACCTCTGGTCTTCCCCCAATGTAGAAGGAAGTGATTAGCCATCATATGTATGTATCATGTATCATATGCAGTTCACTGACTCACATGACAAGGCAGTAGAGGCACCATCCTACCCCAAAGCTCGGCTGGAAATAGAGATGGGCCAGGGACAAAAGACAATCCTAAAAGCCCACTGACTTGCACAGAACACCATTCTCCAGCTGCCTCTGGAGGAACAACGGTACAGCCATGTTCTGGCAGGGCCTCACGCTGCAGACACATATGCTGGCAGAGCTGGGACTCCTGACATGAGGAAAAAGAAGATAAAAGCATGTGAGAATTCTCACTTCTTAGGGAATGAGCTTGCCACAGGAACTGAGGGGAAATGAGCTAACAGGAAGGAGGTAAATAATAACAAATGCTTGGGAGTGAAACAAGAGCAGCTTGGAGAGATGTCGTGGAGGGCATGGTCACTGCCTGGGCATCCCCATACCATCCTTCACCTGGACCTGGACCCAGGAATAACAGCATCATCTGTGTGGTGAGCACCTTCTCTATTCATTATTGTACACAGTTCCTGATGAGGACACCACTCTCATCTGTTTTAAAGCCAAGACACTGGAGATTCTGAAATGCCCACAAGCTTGTTCAAGAACAGCAAGTAGCTTCTGGAAGGGAGCGGGTCCCACCCTATAACACAGGCCCCTCCTCTTCAACCTAAACTCTGTTTTCCTCAGTCAAGAAAGACTTGTTTGGGGGCTGGAGAGTCAGCTCAGCATGAGAGGTGTTCACGTCAGGTGGCTCACAACCTCCTCAAAGTCCAGCTCCAGAGGATCTGTCACCCTCCTCCGGCCTCACCAAGTACCTCAGCACACACATGTACATAAATATTCCCAGCATGCCATGCTCCCACTGCCCTGCCACCATCCAGTGCACAAGCTCTGACCTTTCCTCAGTCAGCTTTTCTCACCCCGCTGGATGGCAAGGGCCAGCTGGCGGCAGTGAGGTGGGATTCAAGCCCACATTGCTTCTGAGAACAGGTTCACCCTGCTTTCACACCAGCTGTTGCCTCCTCCTCCCCTGACCCATCCTATCCTCCTATTGCTGAGCTCCTGTCTACCCCACCCCATGCTCCTCAGAGCCATAGCCTGTCCCCTCCTTAAGTAAACATCACATTTATTACACTCTGATGCTTCCTCTCTACTAAACACAGATGCTCTGCTCAGGGGTATCCCTGCACCCCAGCTGCTCAGGACATTCTCCAAACCCATTACTAGAAGCCATTTTTGTCCTTGGGTCCCGTCGGATTTCTCTGGCACTCAGTCACTCCAGCAAGCACTGAGAGAGGTGGTACAGACTCAGAACGGAGCTCACGGACCTCAAGCCTCAGTTTGACCTTTGCACTTAAGCACTAGGCTTCAGTAAAATATCTGACCTGCCTGCCTGCCTGCAGGACAGAGATAACAGCAGTGCTCGTTTCTCTAAAATGTGTGTGTGTGTGTGTGTGTGTGTGTGTGTGTGTGTGTGTGTGTGAGAGAGAGAGAGAGAGAGAGAGAGAGAGAGAGAGAGAGAGAGAGAGAGAGAACATGAATGCAGTGCCCACAGAGACCAGAAGAGGGCATACCTCATAGTACTAATTGCTACTGGGCCGATTATATGAGACCCTCCATATACAACTTCAATTGTTGATCCGAGCCATAGTACTCATTTCTCTTTTAAATTGTGTGTGTGTGTGTGTGTGTGAGTGTGTGTGTGTCAGTGTGTGTGTGTGTTTGGTTCAGTACTTCTGCTGCCATGGAACATCAAGTAAAAGACTATGCATTTCCCATACCTACTGTCAAACTTTTACCTCATCCATTTCTTTTTAAATATAAATCCCCTTGGCTGTGTTTCTGAAACTTTATGAGGGATAGGACTTACTCTACTTCAGAAAGGTCAAGTAATTGACATCACATGGCTAGCAGAGGGTAGCAGGGCCAAATCCTTTACTTTGGGTGTCAAACTTCCTTCTCTTCATCATGGTTTGACAGCTGCTTCCTTCAGCCCGAATCTGAATGAATCAACCCAGCCAGGGCCAAAGAGGAGAATTCCTAGGTTGCTTGAGTTTCCCTCCTGAAAATTAACAGAAGCCCCAGGTCTCCCCACACCCAATGAGGCCAACTGTGCCTCAACTAAACCCACTTCCTCACAGGCCTGCAGATTCGGCTGACAGCACCCAGACTTCCACCACTTAGAGTCATAGAGTCATCAAAGGCTTTTGTACCTGTGTTGGGCTGTTGTAAGACACTGCCCCAGCTCCTAGCTCTCCCCTGAAGGCCAGCTGAGACTAGCACCTCCTGCAGACAGGGCCCTGCTCCACAACTACAAGTGTCCACAGAAAGGTTTGCACAGGTGGACCAGCTGGACCTGCACAGGGCCAACTCAGGCAAAGGGACTCTGAATGAAAAGAAAGCAGATGCAAATGACGCATTGGGAAACAAGCCTGCACTCTCGGCCCAGAGATGGGGCACCCCTATCCCAACCCATTTGGTGTTTTGAGCTCTCAGCAGCTTTATTGTGACTGGCGCATCAGCCCTGAATAGTTTCACGCTACATACTCAGTAGCCTAGGGCAGGCAGAGGGGAAGATCTGCCAGTCTCCGAAACACTCTGCCAGGAGGCCTGCCCTGTCTCCTTACATAGCAAAGTGAGAAAGCCAAGAGGGTTGCATCAAGAGAGAAGAGCATGGAGACAGTCCCACAGAGGATCTTATGTCTGACCCCGTTGTCCCTTCCTTTGCCTTCAGAATAGATTCTTAGTGTGACCTTTCAACCCACTTTATACACTGATCCTATGTGGGATGAATGTTTCTCCTCTCTCATGTCCTCCTGGACCTCAAATATGACCTGACTTGAAAATAAAGTCTTTGACAATGTGATTAATTCAAACGAGTTCTTTCTGGATTTGGGTAGATTGTGAATTAAAAAGAATGAAAGCCCTTGTGCAGGTTTTATACGTGAGATCCTTGAAGCTCTGAAAACAAGCGTCGGGCTGTGTGGGGCTTCCTGGGAGCTCTCCACAGTGCCTGACTAATACCTTGTTTTCCTTCCACCCTTCCCTCACCCAGACACAAAGACACGCCCTCTTAGAGCTGAAGAGGTGAGACTTGTCAACCCATAGAAGTGCTACAGAAGGAGGCTGCAGAGGGTGGCATCAGGAAATGGCTTTGCTGGCCTTTCAGTGAGATGGGCAGAGAGATCACCCATGAGTTTTGGTGAGAAATCTCCTCC
Organism: Tokudaia tokunoshimensis; assembly: GCA_036184795.1. Classification (NCBI taxonomy): domain Eukaryota; kingdom Metazoa; phylum Chordata; class Mammalia; order Rodentia; family Muridae; genus Tokudaia; species Tokudaia tokunoshimensis. The sequence goes on along the minus strand of BTHU01000001.1, from coordinate 24,378,098 downwards.
TGGACACAGACAGCCATTTTCTCATTTGCAGTGCTGGGCAAATGGCTCTCAGGTTCCTTCATGTCCACCGTGGGATTCTATCTCTTGGCTTCAGCTAAAGCTGTCTAGGCTTCCGTGTGTGTGTGTGTGTGTGTGTGTGTGTGTGTGTGTGTGTGTGTGTGTGTGTGTGTGTAGTGTAGAGGCTGCAGGTGTTGACTCTGTAGCAGTGAGTCTACACTACCTGCACCTCATGACCATGAGAACAATAGCAGTGATAAACTCAATGGCAGCAGCCCCAGTCATAACAGGTCTGTGGCAATCCCAACTGGAAATGGCATTTACACCCAGCAGTCAGGGGGTGAGCTCAGTAAAGTGCATCCCAGTCTAACAGTTAAATCCTTCTAGCTCCTCGTAGCAACAAAGTGTTTCATAGCAGGGAATGAATGGAGTCCTCGTCCTCAGGAGGTAAAGTCTTTGCAAATATAGCTTTCAAAATGCATAGTTGTCAGTTAGTAAGGGAGGAAAAAAAAAACACACAGTCAAAGGATAGTGACCAAACTGTTCACAATTTTTATTTCAGAGGTAGAATGACGGGGGGAGGGGGGGACCTAATTATCTTTCTCTCTTGTTTATACAACTGTGTTTTTTTGTGATAAATATATCAAGGTTTTGCAACAAAAGCGGAGGGTTTGGGGGAGTACAGGGTCATATGTATGATGATGTGTTTATTGGCAGACATAACGAAGAAAAAAATACCCATGTGGCCCTCCAGGTTCCCAGCTGGGCATCAACAGCTCCATTCCCATTGTTTGCTGACCCCTGGGCACTTCCACATTCATTCCTCCAAAGGTCACATTGACCAGCCCCAACCATCCTCTTAATAATCACTTTAAATGACACCAACACATACACCTCCTAAGATGGGTAGTGTCATTAGTTCTTGGGGGTCAGAGGTTCCTTTTTAAAATGTTAGATCAATTATTCGTGATTGGCAGATGTGGCGGTGGCCAAAAGATCCATGGTTTTGGACTTGAGCCAGGGGGTCAAAAGCACCCTTTGCCTCCCAGGGGAACGTCTGAGGCAGCAGCCTGCGCCTAAGTCAGGACTGAAGAGGGTGAAGGGGAGCGGCCTGCCACCCTATCCCCGTTTAATTCCTGCCTCTCCCGAATGCTACACTCAGGTCCAGACCCCACATGGCTTCTTCATTCCACAATAGAAAAGGGCAAAGGACAAATATCCACATGTCACAAAGCCAGGCAGGGATAAGGTTATGACAGTAAGCTGAAGGAGATGAACAGAGACAATCAGGTACTGATTTGGATGGACTGACCAAGGAAGAACAAAGGCACCAGGCAGTCAGAGCCAAGCTCTGCACTCTCTGTGGGAGGCACCAGAAGCAACACTGGCCTTGAGTTAGGAATGTGCTTAAGAAACTGAAAGTAGCAAGTGACATAAAACTACCTAAGTGGACACAGAGAGGCAAGATCTGGAGACTGGGAGGGACATCACTCCTCTTCCATATCAGGGATGATCCCTTACATCCTGCCTGACTCCGTGTACCCAGTCGGTCACCACCTCCAGTCCAAGAGGGAGCAAGCCACCGAAACCTTGGCCTGTTGACCAGCAAGGTTCAGTGGGTTAAGAACTTATTCTTTGAAGCCAGACTTCCTTGTGAGTCCCTGATAGTGAGTCAGCTAGCTTGCACAGAAGCCCAGGGGGCATGCCAACTGGATCCTTCTGTAGGAGGGGGATGGAGAAAAGCCCTGTATGGTAGCATCTGCTAGTTTCCAAGGTGTACATAAAATCCTGGCACTGGACTTGATTTCAGCAAGCAACATAACATCACAGGACATGGAGTTGGGGACACATGCCCACAGTGGGTTCTTAGGAGCTGGAACTAGTCAGCACACTGTCACCCCGATTTCTTCTGTCTTTGAGTTTAATCATCTCACATGGTGCCTGGTGAGGCTCAGATAAGCTATATATACAAGCGCTTCTCTTGGTGCGCAGTGTATGGTTAGTGCTCTGGAACTGAAAGCTACAGATCACATGTGAGAGGACAGCAGGCATACCTGGCTGGTTCTTATATAAGAATCATTCTCCAGTAAGAGATGGCAAAGGGTCTGGGAGGAGGTTAGGAGTCTGACCTGACTCATCTCTACCTCCCTGTGTGATTTCAGGCAAGTTGCTTTCCTTCTCTGGGCCTCAGTGACTTTCTTTGAGGCGAAGGGTAGACCCTTCTTGATGGGACCTTCTAAAACTTCCTGCTGTGGGGAAATGTTCTGGAAGCAGCACCAAGAGTGGCTGAGGGGTGCCAAGGCAGTGTGCAAGGGGGCAGAGTTGCCTAGAAATCACCTAATGAAAAGCCAAACTGACAGAGGTGGTCAGTGTGTCCGAGTATGGGACAGCAAATTTCCCAGCAAAGGTGGAGGCCTGCGAGGACACATGGTATAGGCAGGGGTGAGAGGAGGAGGATTTGTCCTCTGGAGAAGGCCTGGGGTTAAGTTTCTCAGAGAATAAATATTTCAGGAAGGCTACCCTGCCAAACCTTGCACACACAGAGAGAACAGGATGCAGAAAGGAGATATCGATAAAAACCTTGGACGAGATGGACATTCCATAGGCAAGGGGAGGGAAGGGAAGGTGAAAAGGATCAAGAGGGGAGCAAGGTGGCTGCAGAGATGGCGCAGCCATTAAGAGTGCGAGCTGCCCTTACAGTGGATCAGAGTTTGGTTCCCAGCACTCACGCCAGCCGCGTAGTTCACAACCACCTACAGAACTCCAGCTTCAGCTAACCCAACACCCTCACACCTCTGCAGGCACCTGCACACATGTGGTTTTTGAACACATTTTTTAAAAATCTTTTTTTGGCTGAGGGGAGCCAGAAACTCCTGAGAGTTTTCTTAAGAGAAAAAAAAATGAGGGATAGTCAGAGGAGCGCTGCCCAAGCCCACCGTGAGGCAAATGGTTCAGAATAACAAAAGTCTATGCCCCACCCCCACCTCAGCTAAAGTAAGCTTTAAAACAGGATAATCCTCATTCAACTAAGAAAGAGACAAAAGAGAAATCAAGTCAGGCTCAGTGGGATTGAAATGTGACTTCACAAAGCTGAAATCTCTATGCTTCCCACTTCATTGCAACCCCTTTGAATCATAGGGAAATTTTCATTTTTAAGAGTCAAGACCAAAGGATTAGCTGGCCTTGAGATCATGAGGCCTTCAGCTGTGACTCAGCTCCCTCAAGTCCCAGACAGAAGGAGGCCAGCCCACAAATGACAAATGGGGCTGGAAGACCCAATGGGCTTTGCACTGGCCTCCAGTTCTTCTCTTGGGGAACTCATGTGGAGTCTGCAAGATCCTAGAAATTGCTCCTAGCAGTCTTCAAGACTTGGAACTGGGTGTTCCTTTCCAGGGAATAGCTTTTAGCCTGAGAGCTCACATATCCTTGCTCCAACATTTTAAAGTCAGACATTGCCCTCAAAAGGCAGGCGCTTAATTCTTACACCTTGCTGTGCATGCAGATGGCCTTCTGCCCTGAGCTCGGTGCTGACAGGTAGGCTTAGTTACTGCCTGCCTCCAAACTCCTGATCATCCAGCCTAGGGTGGAAAGAATCAAGCTCAAGCCCCAGTGTAAAATCCTTTGATTCAAACTGGGAACCAAGTCACAGCAGCCAGCTTAGCTAGCGACTTCACACCGTGAGGATGGAGCAGAACGGGATGCCCCCACCCGCTTCTCATACCTTGGTCTTCCCAGTTCTATGCCTGGTACGTTTCTGGCCTGGGAAGTCAAGACTTGTCAAGGCTGTGTTAACTGTGCACATAGAAGAAAATCGTCAATAGCCCCTGAACATGTTAAAAGACAAACTGAGAAATGAATCCATGCCTGCCAAATGTACAGTGTGATGCAGCTTCTATAAAAAGGAGCCTGTTTGAAATTCAAGAACAGCATTGCTTAAATAATCTGTGGGTGGAAACTGCTGGAAGCCTTCTGCCTGGCCGGGAAGGATGCTCACTCTCTGAGACACTGCAGAGCTACCCCAGACCATCAGTTACAGACATGCAACTGAGGCCAGCTGCTGGCCATCGCTACCCATGCGTCCTTGATCAAGGTCACTCCCATTCTTGGGCTGCAGAATCATGGTCTGTAAACTGTTCTTATTCTCCCCCACAGTCCACAACTCCTTCATGCTGTACTGAGTCCTGAGACACTTCTGATGGAAAAAGACAAAAAAATGGTGTTTGGCTTCTTCATGAGTTTGAATACTCCAGTATACAACAGACCTTCCCACGAACCATCAACTAAGCATTGTGTTGATGTTAATACACTGGTATGGATCAACTACTGTAACACTATATTCAACAGGATCTCATGCAGACACCATTGAGGTAGAGAATATTATGGCTCTACCTTTCCCTGAAGAAGTCACAAAACCTATCATTAGATCCACAGATAAAGACACCCAGAAAGGTTACAGAGTAGAAATTACAGAGGGAGGACTCAGCCCCAGCCCAGTCTGTGACAATCCTAGTGTCCCAATCCATTTCCTTTCCTTCTTTGGATTTTAAGAACTGGAGGCAATGGTGTGTATGGTGTGTGGTGTGTGGGGTGTGTGTGTGTGTGTGTGTGTGTGTGTGTGTGTGTGTGTGTGTGTTGCAGATCACTTCCCTCTGAAGTGCAGAAAAATTGGTACACCCCTCCATCTCCTGGACATGAAGACCCCAGGGCCTGAGAACATTCTTAGGGTCTGTAAAGAAGTTGGGGGAACCAAATAGGACTTGGGACAATCTTCTCGGAAGGGAATGCCATTCTGAGCTTTGCTGTTCTGCTGGTCAGTCCTACCTGCAGAACAGAGTTGCTGCCCCATCACAGCCTTCCCACTGAACATGGCGGAGGTGGCCCCAAGCCAGCGCAGGCCACAAGCGCTGTACTCAGTGCTCTCATGCTCAGGTTTCCTGCGCTGCACACCATTCCTCTGCCACCCCTTGAGCAGAGACCAGGGAGCAGTGCGCACAGTCCCTAGCAGCTCAGACAAGTCTTCTGGGCCTTAGCGGGTCTTCACCTGGCAGAGAGGTTTCTGTTCCAAGTGGGGCCAGTAACAGGATAGGGAGTAGCGTGGGCTTTTCCTGGAAGAGAATTGACTGCTTAGGGTAGCAGCAAATGAGCAATCTAACCCAACTCCAGAAATTTATAGTATATATATATATAAAATATATATAAATAAGTCACTGTCTAGAGATGCCAGGGAAGAAGAGATGAGGCTAGGACAAGGGCAAAGACCATATGCCTCCATCCACCTGTCTCCGCCCACCTGCTCCGCCCACCTGCTCCACCCACCTGCCTCCGCAAGGGCTGCTGGGTCATTAGCTGCTAAGCGGTCAGGCGCAGGCTGTGTTCCGGGTCTCTCCCTTCTTGCTGTCTGGGGATCAGGCTTCAGTCCCTTCTGACTGTCCTCTGTCCTCCTGCGTGAGGGCCATCACTAGTCCTAGATGGTGTCACGTTTGGGTTCTGTGCTCTGAGTGACCTCACCCAATTGACTCAGCCTCACTGAGCCTCTGGCTTCTCATCTCTCAGCCGGATGTAATTATGCCTCATCCCCCAACTCCCAAATGACTACTGGGAGGGAAAATAACAAGAGATGAAAAGGCACAGGGGATGTATTAAGCATTCAATAAAACACAGACAAACACGGTCATTGTATTTGTTTTTTTAAAAGAAATAAGGGACAAGGTTGGGGAGTTGACACAGCCCGTAAAGACCTTGCTGTGAGAGCATGAGGACCTGAGTTCGGATCCCCAGCCAGGCACTGTGGCAGCTTCTGCATCTGCAGTACCAGCATTAGGGAGGTGACCACAAGAGGACCTCTGGGGACTGCTGGCCAGTCAGCCTAGCCATGTGAGTGGACACTGGGTTCAGTGAGAGGCCTTAACAAAGCAGAGAACTAGAGAACGCCAAGCCCCGGCCTCCACTGTACACACCGGCACGTGCCTGCACACTTTCCCTGCCTTACTCAAGCACACAAATGCACACACAATGGAAAGGACAACCAGAAAGCTTAGCTCTAAGGAATTTAACCCTGTGGCTTCCAGGAACCAGGACACCGATTTGGAAGCATCCTCAAGAGTGGGTATTGCTGAACACAGGGCACAGGCCCCAAGATGTAGAAAAGAGCCAGATCCCCACAAAGGAAGCAGCGGCGTTAGAAGAGCCAGACTGCAGAACTCAGAGAACACGTAAGCACGAAAGAAACCCAGCTAGACACACCTCCTTCTGTGACCTTACCGAACTGGAGAGGTTAATGTCAGTGAACACACTCCGTACATAAAAAGTGCAGTGAAGAAGTAATTAATGCCCAGCTACAGAATTCTAAATTTCTAATCACACTCTACCTCCATCAAAATAAGGTTCCAAGCATTATGTGGCAATCAATTGTACTCTAGTTTAAACACACACCGACACGCAAACTGAAGCTTTTGTTTGCTTTGGTTAGATGCAGTAGCCATAGCTCCCACTGGCTTCTGTATGTCACCCAAGTATGATGATAATTGTGCACTGTCAGATGGTGGTGCCTCGAGTGCATTGCCTTCTAAGAAGTTACTCACTGGGCAGGATGAGCAGGACACAGAGAGAAAGAGAGAGAGGAGATAGAGGGTCAAGGGAGGGAGTCCCATTCACCTCGCAGGTGGAGTGGGAATCCCTTCATTCTAGCCACAGGGAGTTGACATGTGTGTGTTGTATACATTTCTGGTAATAAATTGCCTGCTGAGAGGCAATAGCTGAGACAGTGGGAAGGGGAAAATGAATGGCTCTGTTCATTTTATACCTGTGCTGTAAGTGAATTGAGGGCTGGAAAGATGGCTCTGCGGTTAAGAGCCTTGCTCTTTTACAGAGGACCAGGGTGTGGTTCCCAGCGCTCAAGCCAGGCAGTTCATAACTGCCTGTAATCCCATTCTAGAGGACCTGATACCCTCTTCTGACCTCAGCAGGCACCTGCACACACATGGTGCACATACATACACCCAGCACGTTCACATACAAACAAAATTTAAGTTGTGAATGAAAATAAAATGAACTGTTTGAAAATGTTAGCTTTTGAATTAAAAGTACTGATAGTAGGGGATGGGGTGGGTGGGTGGAGATGTGGCTTTATTCGAAGATCTGAGCTCTCTCCCTCAGCCTTCTGCTCTAACTTACTGTGTCCAAAAAGATCCAATGTGAGTGCGTCAGAAAGATATATCCCGCAAGTATTTATGTTTAGTCCAGGGAGATGGAAGGAGTTAACAGCCAACCCCAGGAGAGGGCTTCTCATCTCCCCTATTCAGTGAAGGCCTGGGATTTACCTCTATCGTGTCTTCCCCTTCCAGGTCTCTTCCTGGAATCTCCTTCGCTGTTAAGACTGCACAAAGGCAGGCCCTGGAGGCAGACGTTTGGGATTAAAACCAAACACACACACCGAGTGTCTGACCCTCCATATGACTCACTCGCCTTATCTGTGATGTCATTTACCTATTGCCCTTCCACGGCTAGCCTTGTGAGCAGTAGGCTGATCTCGGTGAATACCTCCAGACAGGCTTCCAGCATGCAGTCCAGCGGATACACTGTGAGAACCAACATCACCTGCAGCCGACGGCTGGGCAGGAGACATTCCTTGCAAGGCTTCCTGGCCCCTGTGATCTACACTCAGCATCAGGCTCTGAGGATGCGGTGACCTGGCTCACAAGTCTGCTTGTGGGGCAGGTGGACTCTCTAGGCTCCTGGGGCGGCACCTGTCTGGACAGCTGCTGCAGGAGTGTGGCAAGAAGCCACTGGGATGAGTGGCCACTGCTACACGCTGGTCCTTCGTCTGCCAGCAAGGCTGACACTGTATGTCCAGCTCCCAATACCATGGCATTCCTGGGCAGGGGTGGGGGGCATGCCTCACCTCTTGTTCAGACCCAGCATCTGGTCCTTCAAAGAAACCCTGACACAATCCCTAGAAATGATGGTTGCAGGCACAGCACAGACTCTACCTGCAATGACCCTTAAAGAGCAAGCTTGAGGGACTGGGGAGAGTCAGAGTGAAGTCTCTAGTGACTGGCTTTCCTAAAGACATGCTGGGCAGCAGAGGGAGGAGCCAGACCCACTCCTGTCCCTTGCTGCCTTGCTGGGCTCCGGTGGTGGGGGACCTCCAGAACAGACCCTGACTCTCATTGCCACAAGCACTGACCTCGTTTACTTCAACAGCTATGTTGGGCATCGTCTCCCAACCGCAGAGTTATCTTCGGCAGCCAAGCCCTTGCAAAGCCCTTCGTAGGTGCCTTACATGGAGAGCTGCCTCATACAGAGGCCCTGTTACTTATCTAATATTAAAAATTGGGTGGAAATGTTGAGGCAAGATCACCTGACTCTCCTCAAGGCATGTTTTCCCCTCTGGTCTTATCCCCTGACCTAGTACTGAGGATGCACCCATTGGCCCCACACATGCTAAGCAAGCACCCTACCTCTGAGCTACACCTCTAGGCCTCTGATCCCAGTTTTGCCCTTTAACCGTGAGACAATCTAACTGGATTTTTCAATTCCCAGCGTTCTGAAATCCAAGCTTTAATGGCTTTAATGCCAGAAGGCTCCATGCATGTGTTTCTGGAAGAGCCCACCAGGTGGCGATAGCAGCCACAGCATTCCAGGACAGCTGCCAAAGGCAACTGGAGGGCAAGCCTGTCGGCCTGTCTGTCTTCTTATCCGGTTCTGCATTTCAGAGATGCTTGTTGCTATGTCTCTTCTCTCTTTTTAGACAGGGCCTCACTATAGCTCAGGCTGTCCTGGAACTTGACGTGTAGCCCAGGATAGCCTCCAGTTCCCAATTGTCCCATCTCAGTCTCCTGAGTGTGAGGAGGTCCCCCTAGGTCCCACTCAAACTGCAGCTTTTAGTCTAGGTGTGGCTTGCTCAGGACACAGGCAGGGTCAGCTAGCTTCTGTAATGCTTTCCTGGCTGGGGCAGCAGTACCAAAAGTATCTGTTCCGGTTACCTAGAGATGGGCAGGGCTAACGGCTGGTCTTATAGAAGAGGGGGCCAGCTGTATTAGTAACATCCCTGAAATGTACCAGGCAGAGTCAGGAGCCATGAGATTTCCTGGAGATCATGTGATTGCCAGATCACATGGGGCTACGGGGCTTCTAGAAGTCCTTATGGACAGCCTCAGTCACATCCTGGTTGTCCCAAAGCTGGGAAAAAACCGTGGTGAAACGACTTTTGTCATCAAGGTGGACCTTCACTGTGCAGTAGCTAGATCCTGTGTTAAGTGCCTCCTTCAGTTCTTGCAATAAGCTTAAATGCTATCAACATCCTATCCTATAGATAAGGCAACTGGGGCTGAAAGGAGGTTGCCAAGATTACTGATGGAGGAAGACTTGCCTTCTGTATTTGAGTTCCAAACTCCAGTCTTCAGAAGACTTTCAACTGGACTAGTGTACAAAGGACAGAGGGCATGGGTGGGGAACAAGTGGGGGAGGAATGAATTAGGAAGTAAGGGTGTCAAAGGTCACCAGGAAAATATTCACTCCAGGAGCCAGTCCAAGTTTTAGCCTTTTACTTCAATCTGTACACTCAAGCCTGTCATTGGGCCCCAAAACAGAGCAGCGCAGGGGCCTCATCATGGCTTCCAAAGCAGTAATGGTGGTGGTAGTGGTGGTGGGGAGGCGTGAGTCTCCTTACTGTTGCTTCCTAGTTGTGTGACCTTGAGCGCCTAACTCTCTCTTTCAATGTTCTCTCACCATTTGGGTGTGAGTAAATGAAGAGGGCTCCTAGTCACTAACTACCCTTATCCCAACAGCTACCTTCTAGGAGGGGCCCCAGGAGAAAGAACCTAAGCTAGCAAGGTCTTGGCAGAGAGCCAACAATACCAGGGGCAGCCTAGCAGAGATTTCAATCATCTGAGCAGTAGAAGCACTTTCCTGCTGTCTCCACTGCCACTAAAAGCTCTTCAGAGAACAGCCACAGGCTGGTGCGTCCTCGGGACTTCAGGATAGGAGCTGAGCTCTCTCCTCACAGGTCCCCTTGAGGCTGCCCTAGCAAGTCAGTCCCTCTGCCACCTTCGCCCTCTGAGTCTGGGACTAGGACGCCGGTTTGGGGAATCTATGCTAGCATGTGGTTGCCACTGTCTTCCCTTCGAAGCGCTCCCCCAAGTTCCCAGTTAGGAAAAGCTGTCATCCACTTGTGGTCTCCACATTACCCGGGAAACGGAGCAGATGGAGTTATCTTTCATCTCCCACATCTGTGGCCCACATTTAAGATCCACATCTAAAGAACCTGAAAACCCAGCCCAGACAAAGCTGTTGCGCCCTGGATAGACCCTCAGATGAATGCCGGGGCCTCTGCCTGGACTGGGCAGTGCCACAGAGTGCAGAAAGTCCAGGTCACATAGAGAGCAGAGAGGCTGAGACTAGGAGCACCTCCCCAGAGCAGCTGAGGGAGGAACTGATTTCTGTGAGAGTCTGCGGCAGTGGTTCCTTCCGGGAAGAGGTCTCTCCCAACGAAAAGCTTCCAGATACACAGAGTTTTGTGTTCAAAGCACCCACATTTTTATTTAAGCCTTCTGACCTATGAAGCTCTGTATTAGACATTCCTACACACCCAGAATCACGAATACACCAAACACAATTGCCCACATAATCACCTAAATCGCTCCTTGGTTGCTGGGGCAGTGTCCCGCAGTGGGTACCTCTTCCATGAATGTCGGATTGCTGCTGGTTCCACCACCTGCCATGGCTTGAGCTGTCAGAGGGACAACTTATCTTTGCCCTTCTGATCAGCCACTTTGGATCCGTTTTGGTTTCAGAAATTGGATGAGAATTAGCTAATAGACCTCATTTATGGTGCCGATATGCCAATCAGGGTTCTCGCTAAGAACTTCCCATGCATGGTTGTACTGAGCCCTCTGCAGTGTCAGTAGGGTCATTTTTTAGACAAGGAAATAACTCAACGCACAAGGGCCATCTAAGGAGCAAGACGGTTCTCAAACCTAGTTCTTCTTATCCCAAAGCCTATAACTTCCATCACTAGCTCTCACCACTTCCCATTGTGGTTCACAGCTTGGACGCTTTCCAATGGTCAGACCCTCCCTCTCTTTTCTTGCCATAGCATCTTCCCTATAAGGAAGATGCTAACACCTGACTTTCTCACCACATTGGATAAGTCATGACTATATCCTGATAGTAAAGTACAGGCTGGAGGCAAGCGGCATCAAGAGCAACGTTTGAAAGAGGTCAGTTGACAGGAAGACACCAGAATCTCTTTCCTACCTGGACTCCATACAACAAAGAGAACATGCTTAGGGAAACTGAGACACATGACTGTGAGAGAGGTGGGTGCTATATAAATGACCTGGGTGTGATCATGGGGCATGTGGGCCAGCGATTTTGAACGCATGCTTTTCCCTCAGTTCAATACTCATGTGTCCTTGGTCCAATTCACTGCCTTAGGACACAAGAGCCAGGGGGATTTCATCGGTGCCCCAGAACTCACCTCTGCACCTACCTCTGTGATCTTTTCTCCCTGTGTTACCTGCTCCAGCATTGGACCAAGTACCCAGAGGTGTTTAATATTTAATACCCATTCTCTCTGTCTCTCTGTCTCTGTCTCTCTCTCTCCATCCTCCCAGCCCTCCCTCTCCCCACCTCTCTGTCTCTCTTCCTTCTCACTCTCTCCCTCACCCTCCCTTTTTTCCATGTTCTCTTTGGTCCTTGAAGTCAGGCTTCCACATACCTTCCTTAAAACTTGCTTTCCTTCTCTTCCCTGAATCTGGGATGCACCCCGTATTTGTAACTCTGACCCGGAGATGCTGAATCTGTTCTTTTTGGACACTTTCTCCATGTCTACTCCCTCCAGGTGTCAGCCAGTGCTCCAAAAAGCTCCAGGACATGCCCTGTGCTACTGTCCTGGCTCCATGGCCAAGGGGTGCGAAAGGCCAAGAGGGTGGCCTTCCCTGCCTGGTTCAGTAGTTTCTTCATGGGATGGTGAGCTTGGCCACCAAAATGGTTTAAGCATACTGATGTTTGGTAAGAATCTTTATATAGATAGGGAGTCCCTCAAAAGCATTTACCAGATTCCCTCTCCACCCTGGGGCAGGGATTCTCCCTAAAGAAGAGTCTAACAAATGAAATCTATTTCCCATGGCACCTGAGGTAGCCGTGGTTAGCATCTGTAATGGAACAGCTAGGCAGGATGGTGGTATCCTGTGTCAGGGTTTAGATCTGAATCTGAATCCAACCCTGCCTTTTATGAGGTGGTAGACATTCGACAAGCTCAGCCCTCATGCGGTACAGCCTGAGCAGTCCTGCCTAGGAACTTGGGATGGTTTTTAAAGGCCCACAAGTGTTTCCTAATTACTTCTGTTTTGACTCCAGATGGCTGAGAAAGGCAGGCTGACAAAATGACTGTGAGTGTAGACTCCTGGCCCAAATTTGAGCTTTGTACAAATTAGCTCTGGGGGCCTCAAGTCCATCACACACAGGAAGTCTCAGTTATTCCTGTCATAAAGTGGATCTAATCTTGGCTGTCATTTCCCCATCCGCTTATTCCAAGATTACCAAGTCAATCCACACCAGGCATCCCATGAAGACAGTACTAAGCTTAGAGATTTAATTCTAAGTCAGTTAATGTGTCTGCTTAGCACATGCCCAGTACAGTTGCCGGCTGCCTTGGGAGTCCCAGGACTGATGCAGGATACTCCCTGAGATGAGGCATTCTCCAGATCTGGGGTCACCAGATCACAGGCTACAGTCTATGGCACATGCAGGGGAGGAGTCTGCTCAATCTTCAGTGTGAGCAGAGCCGAGGCCCAGGGGCTGCCACAGAGGTTCCCTTCTCCCTAACCTGTGCTCAGACCGAGTCCCACAACCTAACAGGAGGTGGCCTAGAAACATCACGACTCTACATTGCTTGGCAGGAAGCTATTTTAGGCCCAGCACTAGAGGATGCTGCATGCGTTAACATGATCACAGCTTCTCTGATTACTGCAAGTGGCTTTTATTTTTAAAACTTGTTCCATGATGAAGAGCCCCGCCCAGTGCGTGCCCAGAGCTGGTGGGTATGGAGGAGGCCCCCATGAGGGCAGCATTCTACATGGGGACAGCTGCTTAGGACTGTCACCGCTGTCCATGGACCCTCTTCTCCCTGTGCTTCCACAGACCTTCAGCTTTACAAGGAAGCAATCTTATTCCAGAAGGTGGGAGCTGGTGGCCTCCCTGGTGCTAGGGGGTCAGGCTGGCGCTATTCTGTATTGAACAGATGGCAGCATGTGGCACCCAGGTGGACATTCCATCTCCTTCCTCTCACCAATGCCAGCCTCCATCCACCGGCGGTTCCTCTATTCCTGTTGGTTATTTTTACCACAGGACAGGAAAAAAAAGTGGCGCTATTTCTTCACGTTCTCCCCTGAAACCATCGCACCAGCTCCCGAGAAAAACCTCTTGACAGATGGCTCTAGTCCTTGGTGCTCAGAGAAACAACAGTCTTGAGCTGCTGGCAAGCTTACTGAAATGCGGGAGGAGTGGCGTCAACCCCTTTCTTCAGAAAGGTTTGGAGGTTGGGGGGTTCAAGTTCCAACTCCAGTGAACTATGTCACATTAAGAAAGTGAGTCAGTCTCACCGTGTTCCACTTCTTCCCACCTAAGATGAAGTCAAGGATGGGCACATTTTGTGAGATTGCTTCAAGGATTAAGACTGGTTCCTCGAGAGCAGTGGTTCTCAACCTGTGGGTCGTGACCCCTGGTGGGGGTCACATATCAGATATCCCGCATATCAGATATTTACATTACAAATCATAACAGTAGCGAAATTACAGCTATGAAGTAGCGATGAAAACAATTGTATGGTTTGGGGGTGGGGGTCACCCTGACAGGAGAAGCGTGTTAAAGGGTCACAGCATTAGGAAGGTTGAGAACCACTACTCTAGAGCTTGCCACAGAGTTGGTGTAGTTCTTTACTGCCTGATGCAGTTGCCTGGGGAACGGAGCTCTACAAAGCACACTGGAAGATGGCAATGAGAGGGTTGCTCCTACAACCCACCTGAACCCACCGCCCGCCACCCATGTCTCTCCTAAGAACCTTGAGCAGGAGCCCAGGATAAGCTTACAGCCAGGCTGCAATCAATCAGCCATGCTGTGCTCCCAGGCCCCAAGAGTAGCCCCAAAGCCACAGAGAAGCCTTAATGTCTAGGAGTACAATGTCTGTAGGGCAGAGCCAAACACCAACTGCAGTGTACATTTAGTGAGCACCTACTATGTGCCAGGTCCTAGGTACAGCGTGATTCAAATCTCGAATTTCCGCCTTCCGACATCACGGGGCGGGGGGGGGAAGGTGCTGTTATCCCATTTTATAAGTAAGGAGACTGCAGATGAGGAAATAAAGGACTGTCTGAGGTTCCTGTGACTCGGAGGCCAGGACCCAACTCGGGCTTGTCAAGATGGAGAACTGTGCTCAGTGACAGCAGGCTGCCGAGGCAGAGTGCCACGGCTGAGGGTTGCTTTCCCTCTCCTCTCCCAACACAGCCGTCTGTGGTACATCTGGCCAGGACAGTGAATTCTAGGCATGACTGGTGTAAGTGTGGGGTGAGCCTCTCCCGCTCCTGCCCAGGCCCTTTGGGTTGCTCGCACTGAACCTTCGTTAGCCAAACGCCTGACAGTTAAAATGCCATGTGAGCCCACAGGGGAAGGGCACCTTAATCTGTGGTTGGCATAGATGCCAGGAAGATGCACATTAGACTAAGCATGAATAAGAGAAGGGAACAGGGTATGGGAGTGTTTGGGGACAGGAGACCCTAACAAAAGGGACGAGCAGGTAAGGTCCTTTTTAAAGCTGGCACATTCAATGTCCCCCACACTCCGGATACTGAAGCCAAGTGACCTCCGCCATGCTGAGATGCGTGCCTGTGGTTGGTTTGCTCTCTTTTTCCTCTCAGACAGCTCACTCCTACTTCGCCTGCGGCTTGCAGGGAAGCCCAAGCTTGCCCTTGCTGGGTCTTCGTAGTCACTGCTCCCTCCCATCTGTGAGTGAGGAGCCTGAGCCACGGGGCGTATTCATTTGGAGCCATCTCAGCTCTTCACGGTGCCTCCAGTCTCTTCTCACTAAGGCTGCCAAGTCCAGTTCCCACCCTCCTTTCTCCCAGAACTCTTCAGCGAGGCCCTGGGGGCAGTACTCACAGCCACATGCAGCCTCTAACCCATCGGTGGCTCAAGTCCACTTGCCTCAAGGTCCATCCCCATTCTGGGCCCTTCTCACCCCACCTGCTTCTGCTTCCCTATCTGTAAAATATCCAGCGTGTAAAAACGTTTCCCCTGTAAGACTGTTGCAAACGTTAAACGGAGGCAGACATGGGACATCCTCAGACTTACGCCCGGCATATCAGTGAGCATCTGCTGCTATCCCATCTCCCCAGCCCCTGTGTCACCCCAGCGCCGTCTTACCTACCATCTCCATGGCCGCCATCATGTCTCCACGGCTCCATGTCACCCTGCCGCCCTCCTTTCTCCAGAAGCACCAGCATCTCCAAGTCACCAGCAGCACCCTGGCCAGGCCTTAGTCTCCACCCTTCCCAACTGGCCTCCTTCCTCTCTTCTGCTCAGGATCCCACCCCAGGTCTCTGTTTTGTGGGTCTGAGACCAGGCGTGCTGCCTGGCTTGCCAGGTCATCATTCTCCAGCCTGCCTCACCTCCTCACTGCACGACGACCGGCATCGCACCTGGCCTGGATGGACTCTTCTTGTCTCTAGATCCCCTCTTTCCTTTCTGGTGTGTGTTAGGTCTCAGACCTGGGAAACACAGCTGATGTGCCTAATAGCGGATTAAAGTGGACTCTGGCCACCAGGTTCTCTCATCACCCCTTGGTCCCTAGCTGTCACAGGGCCCTCCTGGCTGGCGTTCCCCACCCCCTTACCTGAACTCTCAAGCCCGAGGGTTAGGTTAGCCCGTCCCTCAGCTCCTTTAGCTTCTGTATAACTCAGCCATTTTGGCTGCACCATCCACTTGGTCAGTTTCTTGGCCTAGTCCACCCATCTTGGTCGGCGGCTCCTCTCTCGCTCTCCCTCCCCTCTCTCCTCACCTGGCCCAGCTTAGAGTCATCTTCATTCTCAACCCTTCCAGATGCCTCTGGCTATGATTTCCTTCATATCTACAATAAACCTTCTCCTCAACCATACCCAGGAGTAGTCATGTCCTATTTTTTATTTCTTTCATTCAGTCCGTCCTTTAAGAAAAGAAGTGAGAAAGAGGCAGATCTTCCTCATCTTCCCAATAGGCACTAGGTATCTTTTGGTCCAATGCAGAAGGTGGAGTACTTCCTGTGTTCAGCTGAAACCTCAAAGGCAGGCCCATACCTACTTCTAGTTGGCGTCCCTTAAAGCATGCAGACCTTGGCAAATGGGAGACAGCATGGCAGGGGCTCTGGGCCAATAGACTTACAATCCAACCCAGTGCTACAGCTTAAAGCCACAAGAGTCAGCTCAAACCACCCAGCCTTTGCCTCACGTCACTCATCTGAAATGTGAGAACACACCACAAGCCCTCAGGCCAGGGCAAGTGAGGCAAGCCCCCTGCCCACCTTCAACCATCAAAGCTGCTGTTGGGAATCAGGATAGTCCCCAGTGGAGGGCAAGCATTTACCTGCTTCAGAGGGCTGCAGGGGGCTAAAGAGAGGCCCTCCCTAACCTCTCCCCACACACCTTGCTCATTGCAAGGCTACTTTTGTGTTCAGGACAATAAAACTAGCAAAACTGTGCAGAACTTAGTAAACAATAGGGTAATAATAATAATAATAATAATAATAATAATAATAACCTCAGATTTTTAACCAGCAAGGGCCGAATGGCTAGTACTGGGAAAATCAGATTGTCAGCCTATACCTTTTACCCTGACCCTAGGAAGCAATAGGCAGGATATCTACAATGCTCAATCTTTGGACCCAAACAACTGGGTCCAGGTATCCCCTAGGAAGCAATAGGCAGGATATCTACAATGCTCAATCTTTGGACCCAAACAACTGGGTCCAGGTATCCCCTAGGGAGGTATCCAGGTAAAAGATAGAAGCAGTCTCTCCCACAAGCTAGGAAACATATGGACCCCCGAGAAGTCAAAGATTCTTCCTTTCAGCTATGCCTCCTTGGGCCAGACAATTCACCTCTCTGGACTTTATTTTCTACCTGATTATTAACTCACAAAGTTGTCATAGAACACAAGACCTTCTTAATCAGTGCCTGCTTCCCGGGCACCTAACACATGCCGGACTCCATGCTAAGCCCGTTATATGTGCGGTCTCTTCTCAGTTCCCAATCACACTCACGAGACTGGATTTCACCAAGGAGGAGACTGAGGCAGCAAGATATTCAAATCCATATCTGAGGTTACACAGTAAAATGGGCCTTCAAGCAGGCCTGGTGGATCCCCAGCATTTGTTCTTAATGAAAGGCACATCTAAATCATAAAATAGGATATATAAAAAACCCTACTTTTACTATATTGACCGGAGAGAGGTGAATGTTATGAGTGGCCATCATGGTAGAGGTTAACTAGAGGCAGAGAACCAGCTAAGGGCTAGTTTGAAGGGCATGGGGCAGGGGTGGGGTTCAAGCATTCATGGCCTCAGGCTCTCCTCTCTCCCATCAACCCATCCCTAACACACCCTCCATAGACTCATACAGCTGGGTAACTTGTGCCCACACCTGTCACTGTTCTTGGAACTTTTAAGAATGCTGTTCCCACTTTATATGAGAAGAAAACCAAGACTAAGAGACAGTCTTGTTTAGGGACACATGACTAGTCTGCTCAGGGACAGGGCCTAGGGTTACAAGGCAGATCCCCTGACTCTGAAACCTTTAGTCTGATGCTTGGGGTAGAGGAGTGCCCCTAAAACACCCTTCACATCCTCTCCCTTGCGTATGCTTTTGTCTTAGTGTGGCGGCTTGCACGTGCTCTTGCTCATGGGTAAAGGTCTTGAAAAAAAAACAACAAAACAAACAAGCAAACAAAAAAGGCCTTGGGGACAGGGACCATGAAATTTGCCAGGACTTGGCCACGGTGATGTACTCAGAAATCATCATGGCTAGAACCACAGCCGATGTCCCTTCTCACCGTGAACCTGGGGTGATGTCGCTGTGGGGAGGTGACAAGGGGCGGCAGCTGCCTTTCAGTAACTGCCCACTAAGCCAGCCTCTGGCCACTTCATTCCTGGGAAACAAGTCAGAGAGTGGCCCTGAGAGGCTTCTTCCCCATTTTCATCTTTCTCTGCGGCAGTGTAGCTGAGGGAGTTGTCAGGTATGAGCAAGGGTGTCCAGGGCAATCTGAGTATCTGATAAACAAACAGGTTTCAGTGTAAGTGCGCCCCGTGGCACACCTAATGAACTAGGATCTCTATCTAGGCTTGCCATTTATGGATACCTGCTACTTATGTAAGCATAATTTAAAAAAAAAATTCATTTAAATTCAAATTTACCCAGGTGCCTTGTACTTCACCTGACCACCCTACCTGTGAGTGTTCCAAGTTCTGTTTTTGTTTTTTGAGGAAGGGGTGGACGCTATTTTCTCCCTAGGGCTGGAAAGTCTATCCCCAAGGACCAAGGGGGCACAGGAAGGGGGTAGCCACAGTTCCTGGTGGCTATTGGGCAGGACATAGGCCGGGAAGGGGATCAGCGTGCAGCAGGGAGGAGGATTGTGTCACTACAGCCGGTGTACTGGGTTGACAATGCCTCCCTGGCATGGGGAAGGACTCAAGCTGCCCCAGCTGTTTGCCATTAAGCAGAGCTGGCATTTTGGAGCACGTCAGAGGCGCTGGCTTCCTGCCCTGGAAGTCAGTGTCTGGCCTCTGAGCCAGCATTGCCTGCCCAGCCCAGGCCCTCTCACCTCTGTGGGCCAGGGCCCCCAACAGGCCCATTGTCATCCTGCCTGGGCACCTCAATGGAGCCATTCAGGAGCCTTGAAACAAGCCCCTCTGAAGGGCACTTCCTCCTCCTGCTCTAACATGCCCTTGGCCAAAGCCCTCTCCTGTGTGGGTGTGGGGTCTGGCTCTGGTAACAGCAGCTGGCAGCCAGTGCAACATTACTGAAGGGTGGATTGTTGACAGGGGGCACAGATAGACCCCCATGAGTCCTGGGATTCCAGGCACACTGCCCGCACTGTGTCCCCCACCCCACTCAGGGCAGCTGTGGATGGGGACACAAGGTTCTTATTACAGTCACCGTGGACTGTTAGTCACAGGAGATGGGTAGAGAAGAGTGTGAGGCAAGCCTTTGCCAGATCTTAGCTGGGTGAGGCAAGTAGGTCATCTCACCTCTTTGGGCTCCTCACCCACCTGTTAAGTTAGAGTGTAGAGTTTAAGCCAGGCAGTGGGGAGGGAGGCAGAGACGAATGGATCTCTATAAATTCTAAGGCTAGCCTGGCCTATAGAGCTAGTTCCAGGACAGCCAAGTCTACACAAAGAAACCTCGTTTCATCAAACCAACCAACCAACCAACAAAAAACTCAGTGTGGAGACTAGACCCAAGCACACAGTAGGTCTGATGAACTGTTCTTTCCTTTTTATTCCTCCTTCCTCTAGCTCTTAGTGAACTACAGAAGACACCACAGGACCCCCAGCAGACCTGAGATGTCACCTGAGGCCCTCCATAGGGACCATTGGAACTCACATGGAACCCTATGTCTCATCAGAGGCTTTCTTTCCTCTAACTGGCCCTGTGGTCCCCTCCCCAGATGACTCCCAGTGCCTGACTGTGTAGGAGGGAAATCTAGAGCTGACAAGCTGATCCTTCAACAGAGGCCATGTAAACTGCTCATTCCTTCACCACGAATCTCAGGAAATGCTGCAGAGTGACTGAGTCCCAGTGAGGAGACCTCATGCTACCTGGTGACCCTGGATACAGAGAAAGGAGTTGGGGCTTCCTGCTCATCAGAGCCCTGAACTATCTCAAAGCCTATATAGCATTGTCTGCTCAAGGTCTTCTGGGCATCCAACCTCAGCCCCTCCCTGTGCCCCCACCCAGAGCCTGCATGGCTCCTCCTTCCCTCTGTCTTTGGATGAGGTCTTCTACTCTGGCCTTGTGTCAGCACTGGGGCTTCAGATCACCTGCGTGTTCACTGGTTATAGTTGTCCAGACTCTGATTTGGGGGCTGGGGATATAGCATAACTAGATTCATCTATAATTACACAAAAGAAAGCCCACAAATTGTGTGACCTGGTCCTAGATTTGAAAATTCAGTCTCTGTGACTGGGGCTGAGGCTTCTCTGCATATTTACCAGTTCCCTATGCGATTTTGAAGACCCCTGATTTAAAGGAAGAGCTGCAGTTTCCCTAGCTCTCTCTTGCCCCCGCAGGACTATCTTCATGCTCACTCTTCCCTTCATGTTAATAACTATCTGAGAACTAATTAATTGGTCTCCTTATTGCCAAATCACACTAATGTAATTAAGCCTTGACATTGCATTTCTTGATTGCATCTGTCACGGACCTCTCTCGCCAATTATATCCATATTTCCAGGTCTAGCAGGAGACACATCAGGATTTGGTGCCATACCTAAGTTATCTTGGCTGCAGAGACAGGGTGGAGGGCTGTGGTTCACTGCTCTCTTGTCTACAAAGCCGTGAAGATGGGGACCAGGTTTGGATGCTCACCTAGAGCCACATGAACGCAAGCAGGCGGATCTGAAATGCAGCCTGTGGCTGGGATGATTGTGAACACTTGCTCTTCCCCTGACTCCTCTTCAGAGTCCGTCTCAAATTCAATTACACACCCCCAAGAGCTCCAGAATCCCCTGCAAAGTCCTACGAAACACAGATGCAGAGGAGCGATTTTCTCTGCAAGGGAGATGTCTGAACAACCCCACAAGCTGCTGGGTAAGGACCACAGGGCCCGCGCCCAGGCCATGAAGCTATGAACACAGGGTTCAGAAAGAGAACGGGAGGAGGTTCTTGATCCAAAGAACAAAGACTTTCCACTTCTCGCACTGTGGAACTGTCTGGGGATAAAATGGATATATATTTTTTAAACCTTTGCTTTTGGGGACCATCTGGACACTCAGACATATACTGCATACACGACACAAATGCATGTGTGCAAAACATATACACACATGTACACACATTAATGCATGATTATATGCATGTACAAACACATTCATTGGCACACACACATGCACGTTCTAACATGCATTCACCAAACAGTCTGTTCTGGAGTTTGGCTAATATGTTCTGCATTTTTACCAATACTCAAATCAACACCCAACTTCAGCCTAGCTCAAAGAAGGCAGGCATATTGCTATTTGTACAACACCTGCCCATAGGGAGGCTTTCATGGGATCTCAAGTCAGTGATCTCTTCCCTATGCTATTCTGGATGTTTTCTCCCTCCTTCATGGCCACCCCCCACAAAAGAGTCTGTTTGAAATAGGCTGCATATTGGGGAACCTGCCAGCTCCTCCTCTGCTCAAGGCTGAGAGAAGAAGCCATAGCTATCAGAGCTAAAGGCAGAGATATGTCCAGCCTCCATCCAGGTCCTAGAAGATACTGTCTACACTGACCCAGGTCCAGCTGAGGTCCTCTGTGCCTGCTCTTTTCTTCAGCTATTGTGTGACTCCCAGCCTCTGGCTATGGAGGGCAAACATTAGCTGCACGCCAGTGCACAGGAATAAGCAATATCAAAGGCGTGGTGACCGATTCTGGAGAGCTCTCTTCTGAGACTTTTCTCCTGACCTTGCCACATCCCTTCCTCCCATTTCCAATTCTCCAATCCCATCACAAGGGCAGGGGATTCAGGGTAGGTGTGTCTGCACTTCCAGAGAGGGTAACAGTGTTAACTGCAAGAAGGCATCGTTTTCTAGAACGTCTGGCAGAGTAGAGGTATGAGCACTGTTCTGCTTATATCTGTGGGTCAGAGTGGATGAGAGAGAAAGAGACACATCAAGAATGTGTTTAACATGGCCTGGGAAACCTGTTCTAGCTCTTGAGAAAAGCAAAGCAAGGTGAGGGGTGGTCTGGGGAAGGCTGACGGACGCCACCATTTTATATAGCGTGGTCTGAAAAGAGCGCTCTGACCGGTGATGCCTGAGCAGATAGTGGAGGTGAAGGAATGAGCATTGTTGATATGGGGGAGGGTCTGAGCGAAAAGAACCACAGCGGAGCCCATGAGGCTCAGTTTCTTTGTCCTTAAAAGAGAGGGACAAGAAAGCAGGGTCATGTGATTCAGCTGGAAGCCTTCAGAGTCTGCAAGGAAGGGACGGGGAAAGGACAGGAGACAAACTTTCTTCCTATCATCACAGCTCCACACTTGTTTTTTTGTTTTTTGTTTTTTTTCAAGATCTTACTTTAAAATTTTAGTTATGCAAATGTGTGTTTGTGTTCATACATGTGAGTGCCATCCCCAAGAAGGCCAGAAGAGGGCGTCACACCCCTCACAGCTTGAGTCATAGGCTCAAGAACCTCTTGATGTGGGTGGTGGGAACCAAACTCTGGTCCCTGAAAGAGCAGTGAGTTCTCTTAACCACTGAGCTATCTTTCTAGCCTTCTTTTTTTTTTTTTTTTAAATTTAAAAATTTTAAAACGTCTCCTAAGCTTCTCTTTTCGACTGGGGGAAAAAAATTCACCAGTTGTTTTTGAAGAAACAAAAATAATCTTTTTCTGTTGAGGAAGAGATATTTTAAAACCACTGAATGGATTGTTCCTTTCCCTGGCTTTTTATTGATACGTCTGCCCTCTTTCCAGTTCTAAAATAAGCTTCTTGTCTGCCCTGTGTCTATCCAAAGGCAACACGCTACAGAGTGGACTGGGCCAGGCAGAGCCAGGCTGGGGTCACTTGGAAGTCACTAGACCTGGAGAATGCACCACTCTAATCCTGCCAGCATGGCCTTACCCACCGCTCGCTTCCCCAGAGCCCAGGTGACTGGAAGCGCTCAGAAACAGCAGTGGAATGTGGTGAGGGTTGGACCTTGCAAATGACAAATTTCTGAGTGAGTTCCAGTTCTCTGGAATGGAAACCCAGCCGCTTCCTGTTACAGAGTGTACCCACGGTTTGTGCCCGATACATGGGTGTGGGCAAGCCGTATACTTCTAATCTACATCTGTCTAAACACAACAAAGCAGACATGTTTCTAAGCAGGTGAACAGTTTTAGGGACTAAAGTCAAGCTTCTATTGATTTCTGTTCTGCTAGCTAAAAGAGAAAAAGGAGTTCAAACCATCAGTAAGCAGAGACTTGAAAGAGGAAAGCCAAGAGCCCATCGCCAAGCCCCTGAGAATGCTGGGACATTTCTAGGTTGGTTCTTTTTCTCGGGGAGAGGCCCTGTGCTACCTTACAAGGCAAATCTTTGCTTTGGTTTCCTGGAGTGTTGTGGTGGGCTTTGACCCTCTCTATGTTGGGTCTTTTTTTCCCACGGTTAACCGGACTAAGGCTCCGTCCACGTGACAGGCAGGTTGGCTAGGGTTGAAGGCTCTTCAGGTACTGGCTGAGCTTGTGGCCAGGCTTTTACTTGGGAGGAATGTGACCTTGGGAACTCTGCTCACAGTCTCCATGCCTCTCTTCACCTGTCAACAGGTGAGCATCACGGAAGCACCCAGCTCAGAGGCCTGGCTTCTGTGTAGGGAAATGAGAAAAGCCACAAAGGCCTAGAACAGGGACCCAGCCCAAAGTGACTATTCTGGAAAGAGCAGTGCCTTTATCTGCCCCCTTGCCAGGCACTACTACAGACAGGAATAGCTCTCTCCTTTCGTAGTCCTTGAAACGCCATGTTTTCCCTGTGGTAAATGGTCTGCAGCTGACTGTTTATTCAATGCCCAGATGGCCCAGGCTCCACCAGTGCAAGACACATTAGATGCATGGTAAATAGAAGGGGAGGCAGGAGGGTACCCCAGCTCTCTCGTTCGGCTTGGGCATCGGGGCAATCTAAGAGGTAAGGAGTGAAAAGCATGGGACAGAGTCAAAGCAGTCCAGTGCCAGCTTGGTCAGGATGCCAGCTTGATCCTGAGCCACATAAACAAAATGTATGCAAGGGGACAGTGTCATCCACCTGGGGAGCCGTCCCAGGCATCTCAGTGGTTGGTGTCAGCCAACTGCCATCTGCTTTTCTGCTTCTGTGAGCCAAATGCAAAGGCTTCCTACTATGAAGAAATTAGTAGCCCTTTGAAAGACTTGCTAGGAGAAACCCGACAGCAGACTGGTTCCGGTATGTTCATCCCACCTTCTGAGCACATCTTATCTGTGGATCTGGTCCGCCCGGGTTCCATTTTGCACTCTGGCCCTTGGAGCTGGGAACTCAAATCAAGTCACATGCCTCTTTGGACATGGCTGGAAACAGGTGGCCTCTAAGATCTCTCCTGGTTCAGGTGTCCATGTTCCCAGGCTTTCCAGGCCTAGAACATGGATAACTCAGCCATCCAAAGTCAGTCTGCTCCTTTCCAGTCTGGTTTGTCACCTAAATGCTGTCTTTGCCTCTGGGCCCTGCCTTCCTTGGCCTCCAGGTAGCTAACCACCAAAGTCCATGCAGCAGGAAGGCCTGAGTGCTCCGGACACTGGCAGCCCACGGATTTTGATGCAAACAAGCTAGTACTGAAAAGAATCAGAGCAAATCTGCATGAAAAGAGGACTGTGTGCAGGGCAGCAGCCGGCAGCACAGGGAGGGAGGACAGGAAGGAGGACCTGCCAGCTGGGAGGCACATGGGCCCTACTGGCCTGCAGTGTCCCCCCCCCCATTAACAACCACAGCAGTGGGAAAGGAAATGGTACCCAGATTGCAAAGGAGGTGAGCAAGACCACACAGGACCCGATTATCCTACAATCACAGAGCTTCTGGTGACAGGCTGGACCTGGCAGCACCTGGGAGGCCCTGTAAGAGATAATGCAGAGCATGGAGGAAGGCCAAGGCTAGCAAAGCAAGCAAAAGCTCTGAGGCGAGGGCAGCTGAGCATGGTCCCCAGGCTTCCTCTAGGTACCAGCAAAATAACTCTACAGTGAGCAGCTCAGGTCTGAAAGCAGACAAGGCCGGGCTTTAATTCTATTTCTCCTGAGAGACCTGCAAAAGTCTCCAAGCCCCTTTAAGGTAACAGTCCTCACAGACCCAGTTAGGCTCAGGATCGTTTGGAGGAGGCTGGAAAAGATTCTTACACGCTATGTCTTGGGTACCGGCTACGCTGTACCTCTCTGAGGCTCGTGGGTCAGACACTGGCCTGTCTCCAGGTGGTAGCTCTGGAAGGTGGTGGGATTTCTGGGAGACACTGGGGTGTACCTTCTGAAGAGGGCACTGGTTTCCTGGAGTCAGTTCTTGTGAGAGACAGGTGATATAAAAGTCTGAGCCAGGCCCTAGGTCCTCTCTGGCTTCCTGTTTAGGAATGACACTCAATATATGTTTCTCAAATGCTCTGCCGTTGCTCTCTGTCGTGAAAGGCCACAGCCGTGGGGGGAGGGGAGCTTGAAAGAGCCTGCGACATGTTGTTTGGATTCCTAACTTCCAAAGCCATAGACTGCATAATTCTCCTTTCTCCAGGAGCAAGCTGGTTTGCTGGTTCGGGTATTTTTTTTTTTCAAAATGGACCAAACAGTCTGGAAACTTCGTTCTATCGATGGATCTTCTCAACATTTTCCTTTTCCTGAACATCCAACATACATCCACACTCTTCTCAGGTCTCTCTTCTGTGGGGCATAAGACGTTGCTTGGGCCACCGTTACTGTACACTGATAAGGCTTGTTCACTAGAGTAGCCCAGGTTGTTCATCGTGAGATACCAGGGCTACTGTTATAAAGACTGATCAGCAGGAGGTTGGAATGATGGCTCAGTGGTTAAGAGAGCTAATTGATCTTGAAGGGAACTTGGGTTTGGTTCCCAACACCCACCTCAGAGCTTATAATCATCCATGATTCCAGTTCCAGGGGATCTGGCACCCTCTTCTGGCCTTTTCAGGCACTGCATGCACATGGTACATAGACAAGGAGGCAAAAATTCCAGACACATAAAATAAAAATGAATAAATCTTTATTATTATATATTTTTTTTATAAAACTGATCTACACTGGGCATGGTGACATACACCTCCAATCTCATCAGAGGGCAGAGGCAGGAGGATCTTGGGTTTGAGGCCCACTTGGGCTATTTAACAACAACAACAACAAAAAGAAACAAAGAAACAAATCAAAACCACTCCATAATGGGAATTAACTTGACGGCTTCCGAATTCAGCAAACAGTTTCAATCAAATTCCCTGTTTCCCCTTCATCTGTCTCACACCTGCACTGACAGAGGTCACCCTGAAGGTGGCCACCCTGAAGGGCCCTGTGGCCTCAAAGGACTCGGCAATCTATAGATCCAGAAAAACATAACTGATATTATTAATCAACTAACATTTGTTTAAAAGTGAAGCGATGTTTTCAGAATCTGGGGTAGGAGTAAGATTGTGTACTGTCTTGGTCAGTGTTTTATGGCCGAGAAAAGATACTATAACCACAGCAACTCTTATAAAGGAAAGCATTTAACTGGGGCTGGCTTACAAGTTCAGAGGTTTAGTTTGTTATTGTCATGCAGGAAGCACGGTGGCACACAGGCAGACACAGTACTAGAGATGTAGCTGAGAGTGCTACATCTGGTTCAGCATGCAGCAAGAAGAGAGAGACACTGGGCCTGGTCTGAGTTTCTGAAACCTCAAAACCCACCGGGAGTGACACACTTCCTGAAACAAGGCCACACCCACTCCAACTAGGCCACGCCTCCTATAACACCACTCTCTCTGAACCTATGGGGGACCATGTTTATTCAGATCACCACATATACCATGTCAAAAAAAAATTATACAGCAGCCTGCTATGATTTGATCTCAGCAACACCCTTTGAGGCCCACCCCCGCAAAGGACTTTCACAGTTGCTGTTAAGGACCCTGACTTTGGAGGTTAAAACACATGGCTTCAAATTCTGGATATGCTATTTATCAGCTGTGCAACTGGTGGTAGAAGCTGAACCTTTCTGAACTCTGAAAAAATGCTAAAAGTTGGTGCCTTCTTCATCAGAATCGCCTCTGTGGATCTGACAGCGAGTCTTCCAAAAGGGTTGAGCACGTAACTTCCTCTTCGTGTGCTAAGCTAGGTAACCGAGCTGGAAGCTCAGAAAAGCAAGCTGACTCATCGAAGGTCGTCCACAGGGGTCAAAAGAACTAAGGAAATAGAACCGAAGCTCCTGACTCCCTGAGTAGCCATTCTTTTCTGGAAGCAGCATCTCCCCCATGGGATGCCGGGTTTCTGTGGGGTTAACTACACAGTGACAGGTGTCTAGAGGCTGTGCTCGGGGGTGGGGGGGGCTGATGGCTGTGATTCTTTCATTCTGGGGTAGGCTGTGTCTGGGGGTGCATGTTCTCCCATGCTTGTGCACGTGTGGGTACCTGTGTGGAGGCCGCGGGTTGATGTTAGTGTCTTTCTCCGTCGCTCTCTATCTTAGTTTTGGAGACAGGGTCTCTCACTGAGCCTGGAGTTTGCTAATTTGCCTAAAACTGACTGCTCAGTAAGATCTACCGGTTCTTCCTAAGGCCACTGCCAACCCCAACCCCCACTCCCGGAGTCCCTGTGCCTGGCCCCCTTTTTTTTTTCTCAATCATGGGTTCCGGGAGCTAACCTCACGGGTTCTCAGGCAGCACTTTAGCCTCAGTCCTGTTACAATTATCCATAATCTGTCACACTGTCATGAGGTTGATTTCCCAACCCCCACCCCCAAAGAACCCTGTTAGAGGAGGAATCATTTCTTACTTTCCCTTTTCTACCAGGAATATAGGAACAACGTGTGGTAGGATAACCCCGCACTTACCAGTACCACATAAGCAATATACCTGAGAGTACTGAGAGCTCACTTGGTAGGAACTCTCTGAAGCTGTGAGGTCTTTGTCTGCAAAGCAGAAGAGAGAGGGCTTGTTTGCCTTGGGAAAGGGGCTCTGAGTCATGAGTCATTTTAAAGTTTTATATGGGTGACTAGGGGGGTGGTGGGGGGGCTGTGAAAATGTCTGAGTCACTTGCTATTGTCAAGCACAAAAGCCCGACCAAGTTTTTTTTCTCTAAATCACATGGCCCATTGTGCCCAAGATGTTCTATGAACGCACTGTCCATCCCCTCGAACAACGTGACCACGAGACAGAGTAGCCATTGAAAAATTGGTCCTGTGGCTATTGGTAAAACACCACTGGGCAGCTGGCCATCAGGCCTTGGGGCACCTTACTGACCAAACTGGTCATGAGGCTTAATTCCCACTGCTTAGCTATGAGGGAAAAGGGCCTCCCTTCTGCCCCCGGAACTGTAAGCAGCCATTGGGAAGCCTAGGCAGTAGGCCCGAGACTTGCTGAGTTTTGGCCTGTGCTGGGCCATCAGATTGGGCAGCTGCGTCCTACCACCTCAAACAGTGGTGGCTGAGAGAGATATATACAGGAGGCCTTCTGCCAGTTTAGCCTGGAGCAGAACCTTCAGTTGGGTTGCCATTTTAGGGATAGTGTGCCTGTGACTAAAATGTGGAGGCTTCAGTGATCAACTCTGCAAGTCATTTCTTTGGATGACACTGTTCAGAGTTTACTCATATTCCCAAGTCAGTGAGCCAAAGCATTGCTGTGCAGTGGCCTTCGGTGCTACAAGCCACCCGTCTGTCCCTGTGGTCAGCTATCCACCTGGGAAGCAGGCAGATGGAACACAAGCTCAGGGCGAGGCAGACATGAGCCACGGTCTGAAGTTGGGTTGTCAAAATAAGTAGCGCCACACAGTCCTTGCCCAATACAGGCCAGACCTTGTGCACGGCACCTGTGATATCTCATTGAATCCTCACAGCCTATAAGCATCACCATTAAAAAAATGTGGTTTATCAGCACCAAGTAATACCAAAGCCAGGATTTGAATCCAGATCTGCCCACCAATAAAGCCCCAGTTACCGCACGGAGCTGTTTCCAACTGATGATTGGTCTTGACCTTAGCCCCCACACGCAAACCATGCCAACTATTTCACCTTTTGTTTCACCTTTGCCCAGTTTCTTGTGTTTCATATTACGTGATAACGGTATAAGGGGTGCTGCAGACGACCTGGCAGCGAGCAAACGTTCTGTGAATGACCCTTTCCCAGAGGCAAGGCTGAATTACGAAATGACAATTTCTGACTCTCAGCCAAAATCTCGTTGGGCGGTTTGGGTTTGCACACCGGCTTCAGGAGACTGACAGAGGTCTGAGTAAAAGCGCCCCTAGCAAGCCTGTAGCCCTCATGGGCAGCGAGCCGGCGCTTCGAGTCTTGGTCACTGAGAAAGTGTGAAAAGCAAGATGTAAACGCAGTCATTATCAAAGCTGAATTTTGGCCTGTAGCTCCCCCAGCCTCCCTTTTGAAGTATGTGTGTGATTACATGCGCTCGGTACTTGAAACTTTTCCATGTGTATAGAGCTGTGTATGTGTGTGTGTAGATGCGGGGCGTATTTATACAAAGATGTATACACACCGAAGGATCGCCCAATTAAGCCCCTGACTCTACCTTTAAAGTGCCTCTAGAGAATTAACCCAGGGGAGAGGCAGTAATACGTGAACTGTAAACATTCTTGCATGTTGGCAGATAACCACAATGCACATTCGCCTCCAAGAACTGAGAAAAGGAGGAAAGGGAACAACACAAGGGCAGAAAAACACACTAATCAAATCCACAATCAGCAAGCATTCTAATCAAAACACAGTGGGGCAAAGCTGCCGCAGGTTGTAAGCTTGGAGCTGGGCTCTTCCCAGGGGCCGCACCCACGCTTTCCTTTTTAAACGTCTAAAAAACGCTCACCCGGGATTTCAATCTCTTCTAATTATTTTTCTTTTTTTAAAAAAGAAATAAGTTGCAGGCTAATCACGCGCTCTTAAAAACAGGAAATATCAAAGTATTATGTGAATCATCTCTTCCCCCTGCAACTGTTTTTTAAAAAAAAGGCTAACCCCGTCCTCAGCCGGAGAGTTCTTTGCCTGAAGAGTGGCCAGAGACTTGTACTCTAACATAGAGGGTGTGTCTAAAATGATCACTTACACGTGGCCCTAGCTCACAACACATGAAAGACCAGAACAGATATGATAAATGGTCCCTCTCAGGGAGGCCCAGGTGGCACAGTCGCAGAAAGGGCGTCAGAAGGACCTGTGTGAGGCCGAGCAGGTTCCCCTGGAGGCCTGTGGGAGGCTCCAGGAGAGGAGGCAAAGGCTGACCGCCTCCAACAGCTATTGCCTTGCAAGTTGCTGATGGTGGGGAAGCCCAGATGACGGATAACTTCCCGAGCAAATGGAACTGCTGGGTAGGAAACTAGGAATGGGCGTGGTGGCACGTGGGCAGAGGCGGGCGGGTCACTGGGATTTCAAGGCCAGCCAGGTCTACAGAGAGACCCTGTATCAAAAGGCAAAACCAGGAACGCTTTGCCCCATAACCACCATGACAAACACCCTGAAACCCACACTAACGATAGTCATCATCGTTGTTGCTTCCCAAGGGTCAGTTCCGAGCCAGGTCCTGTAGGAGACGCCGCCGTCTCCCCAGTTTCTCACCGCCGGCAGGTACCCTCCGACAGAAGCCAACACGAGCATCCACTGCCAAACCTCTGCTCTTCCTCATACCCTGACCTAAAATGGAAAGCACACAGCCTAGAACATGCACGAGGGAGCATCCGCTTGGGCTCTGCACCACTCAGGGTACCGCAGCCTCCTCTCCTTTGTTCCTATCCTCCTCCTCCTCCTCCTCCTCCTCTCTCCTCCCCGCTGGGCACTCCTGTCCACTGCTGGGGCCCAGCTCATCTCCTTCCTCCCCTGTGAGCTCCCTGGTCTTCTCTAGCCCTCGAGCAGCTACTAGCCTTCCTTCCAGCATCTTGAATCCTCAGCCCTAGCACATCTTTAGCTCTCCCAGTGCTGCCCTCTGCTGGAAGCAGAAGTCACGCCTTCCAACTGTAGTATATCATCCCCAAGATCCAGACCACCCTGTCTTGTCCTCAGCTCTGCTGCAGCATGAGAGACAATGGTGGAGAGTGGGTACGGCACTGGTCCAGCACCTGACTGAGCTGGGATCCCTGATCTGCCACGCTGGACAACGTGGATCAGTGGTGACATCTACGGTCTGATGCCTCAGGGTCTGTAACTGACCAGCCGCGGCTGTGGCTCCCCCTGTCCAGCATGACAGTTAAGGGGTTCCAGTTCAAATGCTACTAACTCTGCTGCTTTCGAGGTCACTGAACTTTGATTTCCTCATGTGTGAAATAGGGATAATCATACTTATCTCATCAGACTGTTAAGAGAATAAAAGAGTTATCTTATGCAAAACACCCAGAGCAGTTCCTGGCACCTAGGAAGTACAAGACAAGGATGCCTTCTTTACTTTGTTGTCTTAGGACACATTGTAGGACACGCACCACACCTATTCTAAGTATTCCTGTGGAGACCAATGAGGACCTAACACACCAGGCATTCCATAGCTCACCCCACCCCCACCATCCTCCCACAGCAGCTGGTACTGTGCCAGGCAGAGTCAGGGGCCTGTAAATGTTCATGCAGGTTGACATCTTCCTAGAGCCCCACCTTTTCTCACTTAAAGAATACTAAGTTTTTCTTAATACTCACAATTCCCGTGCCCATTTTTACAGAGGGAAGCATTGAGGCCCAGGGGAGTAGTTAGTTAATGGACTAGGCCACTCAGCTAGCATAGGTCAGATAGAAGGCACTACTGATAGCCAAAGCTTTAAAACCTGGGCTGTTAGTCACTATGAAACCCAGCCAGTCTCCTGCCCAAAAAATCCCCCAAATAAAAGAGAGGCAATGTCTCCGAGATATCATTTGCCACTGAGTTCATCATTTCCTGAGTGTCTTGTAATGATAAACATTAAGTTTGGGACCAGGAAATTACCAGGTGCTAAGTCAGTCACAGTCCTCAAGCCATAATCGAGGGACTTTTCTGGAAGGTGAATGTGCACTGTCTGTCACCATGGGGATACCCTGTTCAAAGAAAGTGAAATCTTTTTGCCAAAGTCCCTTTGATGTCAGGGTGGGGCTATGAGCGTCTGTTATATAGAAGAGCTCCTAGGAGACTCAGGGGCTGGCAAGGAGGGGCCAGCTGGGAAGCCAGGACTGTCCATTGGAAGGCGGCCAGCTTCCTGAGCCATCCATCCAAACCACCCTCGTGATGCAGAGGGCCCATGGAGAGTAAGAGAGGTGGAATGTGGGGTGGTGGGGACAGTAGGGACAGTGGGGACAGAAGAGAAACAGCGCCTCCAGGGAATAGGACCAATTAACTCCTCATGGAGATGTCTAAGAGTGAAAAAAAAAATTTTTTTTTAATGGAGAGTGGTGAATCACTTTCTCAGAGCCTGCTCACTGTAATCCTCTGCCACTGTTCCTTAACTGAAGGGTCAAATGGGCAAAAGCAGACGGTAGTCTGGCTATGAATGAGCCCAGAGTCGGCCTTCTGTTCATTCCTACGTTCCTCCTCATCAGGCTCGAGGGCATGTGTCACATTCCCAGTTGCAGTTCCAAAATACCACCCACTCCACCCCCGCAGAGGAAGGAGGAACCCTGGTGCTCACCCTCATTTTCAGAGCCCTCTGGACAAGTCCTGGAGCTCTAAGAAAAAGAGCAGAGCCCACAGCCTAGCAGAGCCAGGACCCAGGAGCACTGGAGGAAATCTTGCCTTCCTCCCACACACCATCCGTCAGGGCTGTCAGCTTCCAAAAATGTTTAGCAAGTGCAGCATCAAGAGGGACAAGCTGATAGGCGGGTGTGGGAGCTTGGATGGGGAGGGGGCCTTCTCCGGCTCTGAGTCCCAACAGTCTGTCTCTGAGCAGCTTCTAGATCAGAAAGGTTAGGAAATGTGTTGAGCGCTAGCCTCTGATCAGAGAAAGCTACAGAGAAGTAGGTGCCCAAAAGGTCATCTGGTCTGCTGCTGCTTACCCCCATACCAACTCCAGACTGCCTCCCCTTCTGGCTTCCCGCTTCTCCTCTCCTGACTGGGACAGCCACATCAGTCAGGTCAGCCTGTCCCTAAAAGTCCCTGCTGACTGGCAGCCAAGAAAATACACCATGGCCCTGCTCCCTCCTGCCAGAAGAGGGGGAAGGCAGCAGGGAAGGCAGGAGTCCAAGAGAAACTGATTGGCCCGTAAGGATTTCCTTAAAAGAGATTGCATGGCCAGGGCCTGTCACCCAGCTCAGTAGGGGGATGCCTGCTCTGCCAGGAAAGGTAGAAGTCACCGTTACTCTTTCAGCCATTCTCTCACCCACACCATCACCTCCCCAATCACCAGAGCCACCAACACTGGCAGCATAGACTACCCAAGAAGGAGGGGCTTAGCTAAGGCAGCCATTCTGAGACAGCCAAGCCACCCAGTCACTAGGAGTCTGTAGCAGCTAGCAGTTGGCAGCACCTGGCCAGAATCCCTTCTCACCAAAGATGGGGCAGAAAGCAGCCATCTTCAAGCTAGAAGGAGGGTAAGTTCAGGGCAACCACTCAGTATCCCTTGTCCTGGATCTCACAGCGGCGCCAGATGGTACCCAACCCATTAAGGCACCAGGCTACTCCTTCTCGGGGTTACAACCTGAGTATAGACACACATCACAGCAGCAGATACTATCTGTCTCCTTGGGGCCAAGCGCTCAGCATTGATGACCCTGATATTTCCAATGGCAGCATGCATTTTTTTTGAATGCACCTCTACACCTGCTCCAACCCCATAGAAGCCGCTGGCTGCCAGCACCCCTTAGCTTTGCAGAGCTTCTCGGGAGAACCTCTGCCACCCTGGCCAGCTAAGCCCCTCCTGGCCACACCCACTGATCAATCTATCCTTCCAGTCTGGCAGCATAAGGGGTATGCTTCCTCTTTCCAATCACATTATGGTAGCCTCTCCTCAAGGCAGTCGTACCCCTCCCCCATGAAGGACCATCCATCACTCCCACCCAGTAATAGTTCCCCAGCACACAGCACTGCTCACCTGGGTATCGAACCCGTTCTCCAGAGAGCTGCTCTTCAGCAACGGGAGCCCCTCCCCCGGCGGCTCCTGCAGCCCCTGCGATTTCAGGGGGATTTGGCTAGTGTAGGCCGTCTTGCTCACCTCTACCTTGCTTCCCAACTTAAGATAGCAAGGCTGAGGACCAGTCCGGGCCGGGGGCACGTGCAGGATGGGCGCGGCGCTGTGCACGGGTTTGGGCAGTCCCGATTTCATTTTGGAGGCTACCAGGATGGCCGGCATCTTCTCCCGGGGCTTTGGCTTTCCCAGCACGTCCCTGGCAGCGGCGGCGGAGGCGACCGCTAAAGGCAGCGCGGGCAGCCGAGCAGGCGCCGGGCCTCGGCCCGCGAGGCGCCCACCAACAGTGGAAGAAAAAAACAAAAAACAAAATCCCCGGGTCGGGGAACTGGGGAAATCCTGCGAGTGCGCCTGCCGGGTGGCGGGTTAGTCACTGCCCTCAGCAGGTCCCACCTGCGCGGATGTCGCAGCGGGCGGCCTGTTCAGAAGCTCTGGGCTCTCGGGGACGGCTGCCTCTGGCAATTCTTCTCCTGGGAAACCGAGGCGTGGACGCCCATATTAACTTGTCATTGCGTCTCCGAAGTAAGAAGGCTCCTAAGGAAGAGACACCGGCTACGGGGACGCACACGTCGCGCTCCGGAGCCTGCGGGTGTGAACCTTTGAGCAAAAGAACAGAGGATGGGGAGACGGAGGACGCACTGAGCCCAAGATATATCAACCGCGAGGCGGTTGTCACCCTGCAAACGCGCCGCAGTGTCACCCGCGCCTAGGCAGATTCTGGGCAATCTCCGCAGACAGGTCTGTCTGGGCGTGACAGCCGATCACCGATGCTCACAAGCTCCTCGAACACCAAGCACCTGAGCTTCTGCGGCTCTGGCCATGCTCCGTGAGCTCCAGCGCAGCACG
This sequence comes from Tokudaia tokunoshimensis, assembly GCA_036184795.1. NCBI lineage: Eukaryota > Metazoa > Chordata > Mammalia > Rodentia > Muridae > Tokudaia > Tokudaia tokunoshimensis. The sequence goes on along the minus strand of BTHU01000001.1, from coordinate 24,343,255 downwards.
GCGGTGGTGGCAGGGCGCGGGCACCGGGACGCGCAGCTGGCCAGGCTGGCTGCGCTGCGCTAAGCTGAGCTCCGGGGAAGGCAGCGCGGGCTGCAGGGTTGGACGCAGGGGAGGACCGGCTGCGGCGCGCGCTGACAGCCCGGGCCGTTCCCGCGCGCCCATTGGTTCGCGGCGGACCAATCCGCGGTCGCGACTCGCACTGCAAGGGGCGTGGCCTCAACTCCGCGGGGCCGCCGCCGAAACTCTGGGGCCGCGCTTGGCCGCAAGTACAAAGCGAGCTGGTGGCCGCTCTGCAGCATGGCCCCGGCGCGCGCCTCCCCGCGGGCCGCCACCCCCGCGTCCCCGGAGCCGCCTTTGAAAACGCCGTTGGGTTGCAGATTCCCGCCTCCCTCCACCTCCTGGCATGTGTCGGGGGAAATCGGTTTCTCTTTTTTTAAATCGCTGGGGTCATCTCAACGGTTTGCGGGTTCCGGAGGCACGCCCCAACCTCTCTGCACCTCCATTGGGAACGGCAGGGCGGGTCTCCTTGTCCCCTCCCTGAAGGACACTCCAGCCATTTCTTCTTTCTGGGTGGGCTCAGGGGCGTCCCAACAGCTTCCTCTGCGACATTCAAAGGTTGCACGTTGCACTTAAGTATTTGAAGTATTTATAGGCTGATACGATGGCCGGGGAAGCTTCGCGCCCCAAGACAGCTCCTCCTTGCCACCTACCACAGACTGTAATTAGAGTGGCTTGGTGACCCGGGCAGGCTGAGGCTAAACTCGCCCTGGTTTCATGGTTTCATGTAGGCCTGCCTGGCAGGCTGCGCCTAGGACATGCCAAACTCACAGGTTCCTCCACTTGGAATCGCTGGAGGATCCCTTCCTCTCTCTGACTCGGTCTGAGGGATGATGGGAAAATAGAATGTGCAGACAGGTTGGCTGCCTTGGGGCTGATCTTCAAGGACATCCACCCTAGAGAGCAGTTTGGATTTGAATTGGGAAGTTTCTCCATCTTTTTAGGCCTTCTAATACGGTGAGTGTCTCATGCAAGTCAAGTACATTTCCCTAAAAGCACTGCCCAGCTAAATGAGATAGTGTCTGGCAGTGTAGGAGACCAGAAAAAAAAAACTGTTATTATTAATGAACCCATTGAGTATGTCCCACTGCCATCTCTTTAAGCCACTTTTCTGTGTCTAGGACAGATGTTGTCACTTTATTCCTATCCTATAGCCTGATGTTGTAACATCCATAGGGTTGAATTTCAATCATCCTAATGCTATTGACTGTATCATTCTCAAACTTACCTGGCAAAACTCTAATGTGGCCAGGAATGGCGGTGTAAGCCTGTAATTTCTGCTACTTCAGAGGCTGAGGCAGGAGGATCCCAGGCTGATGGCAATTTAATGAGCCTCTTTGTCCAAATAATATATTTTTAAAAAGGGGCTGGAGATGCAGCTCAGTGGTGGGCAGTTTGCTTGCTCCGCATGTACCACAATCTGATTTCAGTGCTCGGTACTATAAATAAACACCCAGTCCTCGACTGGTTTTAGGCAGTGGAGCCTTTGGGAGGTTGTAAGTACATGACCAAGGAGTCCTCATGATGGGACCAATGCCGTGTTAGAGGAGACAGGATAAAGATAGACAGATGCCTTCTGAGAGTGTAATGGCAGCCTTTCTGAATCCACGGACACCACAGCCCTTGACAAGAATCTGAGTGTGGCTACAGCCTGATCTCAGATCTCCAGCCTCTAGGCCTAGGAGAAAGACATTTGTAGTTAAAGCTGTCCTGTCGACAAAAAGCGTTAGTTAAAGCATTAGTAGCTTAAACGAAGAGCCCAGATTGAAGTAAAATTTCAGTTTTAAAACAGCCTCTGGAGTGTTGAGATGTGAGATGGAACTACTCCCTGCTCCCATATCTTCCAGCCTGTTTGCAGGTCCTTTCTGCCCTAGCTGGGGCGAGATGCTCATAGCCTGTCTCAGCTCTTCCTCCTGCTCTCTGAAATTAAATCACAAGTTTGTCCCTGACATGGTATACTCTGCCCTCGTCCATCTGGACACTCTACTATGCTGGTATCTTGCTCTATTTAACGTATTTATTGTTTCAAGAATTCTCTTCTAAAGGAATAAATGTTTGGAAGAGCCATATTTTGACTTTCATGAGATTCTGTCAGAAGCAAGCAGAACGCTGTGGACTGAAAAGCTACCCAGACTGTTGCTGGATGAATGAGTGGTGGGGTTGCCTTTTATTAGGGATACTATGAGAAAGGGTTGTGATACTTTCCTCCTCGAACTCTGGTTCTCACAGCTGCATGAAGAGTTGTAGAAAGGCATTGCCGTGATCAATATTATGGATTGTGGATCTATTCCCAAATATCCTCAGAGCTTAGACACAGAGGATGTCCAAGGTCTAGTCCCCAGAGCAGAACAGAAAACCTGTAACTTTTTTTTCTTTTTTAAGATTTATCTATTTTATGTATGTAACTACACTATCTTTCTTCGGACATGCCAGATGAGAGCATCAGATCCCATCACAGATGGTTGTGAGCCACCATGTGGTTGCTGGGAATTGAACTCAGGTTCTCTGGAAGAGCAGTCAGTGCTCTTAACCACTGAGCCATCATCTCTCCAGCCCCGTAACTTTTTTTGATACCCTCCACCCAATCCCATCCTACTGAATGAAAATTCCCCGGGGTGGGGGTGGGGCAATCTATGTTTTAAGCAATGCTTAACAGGGGATTTTGACCTGTACTAAGGCTGGGAATTCTAGCCAAATGAAGTGTGCGTTCATTGCACTTCCAGGACCTCCTAAGCCTTCATATGCATAAGAATTGCAAATTCCAATTCAATAGATCTCCAAAAGGCTGAGATGCTGTCTTCCAAATAAAGTCCTAGGTGACGGATGCCTCTGTTGGGAGTCTGGAGCTCAACACTGTGAGCTGGAAGGTTAGGCCACTGTCGGCCACTGTCGGCAGAGGTATAACAGCTCAAGGCCTAGCTGAAGTTAAGTGGCTTTCACATCACTTCTGAAAAGATTCTCTGGGTGCATCCAACTAGCAGCCCAGTCCATTGGTAAAGTATGACACAGACACAGACATGGAACTGGTGATGGCCACAATGTGTGTTTGCCATTAAGAAAGAAAATGTTCCCAGTTAAAATTGGCACCAAAGCCATTGGGGCGCAGGGGGTGGGGGAGGTTCTGAGAGTGTCAAATATGTGCAGATATAATAAACAGTACATTCTTTTGCTTTGAATTAAAAGCACTTACAGGCTAAGGGGATCACTCAATAGGTAAAGCACGAGGACCTAAGTTCCTTCTCGTGTTAAAACAAAAATGTGGGTGTTTCACACATGTTTGCACATGCTTGTGTATTTGCACACTCAAAACCACTCATAATATAGTCTTCTCAGGTCTCAGATTTCTAAACTGAAGTTGCACACCTTTTCCTTAAGTTCCCGAGTGTCTTTCTCCTCATCGCTTTAATAATTTTAGCTGTTCTTCCCTGAACTGTTTCATGTCCCTTTGTTTTCCTCTTCACTTTTCCTACTTAAAATAAAATCTGTATCATCCAAACTAGACAAGAGAGAAAAATAGCAAATGGGAAGCAAAACGAGATAATTACAGCATTTCCTATTTAAATCAGATTGTGGTCCCTTACAAAAATATTCTGCAAGTACACTGCTTCCATGTGGATACTATGTTAACATGAAAAAAAAAAGTAACTTTAAATCAATGTCCTTAGCAAACACTGGTAGCTGAAAGAGTCAGTAGTTCGGAGAACAGCAAGCTGTTCTGGAGAGAACATTTCATGATTTTAAAGCACATTTGTCCATTTTTGTTACATGCGGTATAGACAAAGATGCAAACCCAGAACAGGCCGAGTTGTAAACCCAGCACCCTCTTTGTCCTCTGACTCTAAACTTTCAAATCTCCCAACTGTCAGTAATAGGCCTGTTTGAAACCTACCACCAAAGCTCTCAGGACCACTGGAGTTTGGATGCCCCCTGGGGGCAGGATCCACCCTCCAATCAGGAAGCAGCAACTGTACCCCTCCCTCTATGATTCTCAACATCAGCCACTGTTAGCTAAGTGGGGACGGGGCTTCAGCGATGACCTGTAAATGACCAGCCCCATCAACCCATCCTTCATGTATTACAGACTCCATCTGCCTGACCTCCCAAGAAGACAGTCCTGTAAAGAGCCAAAAACATCTTAAACTCCAGCCTGTCATGTGGAAAATGCAAGAGAGTCAGCTGCCCCTGCAGACCCTCAGTTATAGAAGAGAAAGAAAATGGTGCACTGCTCTAAAAGGTTGTACAAAGCCAAACATTTCATGAACCTATTTGGGAGTAAAAGAAAAAAGAAAAAAAAAACACCCAAAAAGCATTAGTTTATTTGGGAAAGTGTGCTTGTCCCTAGTTCCCTAGTTTCCTGAGGCATAAAGTGTCAATTTAGGACATGTGTCCAGAGATGGCACAAATACTCACTTTCAGTAGCAGCTGAGGTAAGAACTCATCCTAGACCGTGGAGACCCAGACCTTCAGAAACCCTGCCTATCTACAGTTAGACAGGACCGTCCTCTGAGCTGAATAACTGTCATCTTTGTAAGACCAGCTGTATCTGCTTGCAAACCATCATCATAGCTGGACTTGTTAACTCTTGGCCTACTCATTGTAGGAAGTGGGGTAGGGCGGGTCATTGGACCTTCACCTGAGCATCCAACTGTGCCTCCCAACCTGTCATCTGCCATCTGCTAGTTTTGCCCTAGGTCTCAGGGACCCTGGGGAGAGATAGAATATATGAGCTTGGAAAGACTAGGGGAAGAGAAGAAGTGCTGTCTGCACAACCATGTACTGGGTGTAGATGTTCCAGTTGTGGCTGCTTTAAGGTCTCAATGCTTCTGCCCATAACCACCCACCCATGTTCCCTAAGTAAGCTTAATGAACTCACTGGTTCCCCAGGATGAACTCTGGTGGAATTGAATCATTTTTTTTTAACCTTAGGACATTATAAAGAGGGTGTAGACATTACTTAATTGTGTCCCCCCTCCCCCAGGGAGAGAATTCTTGCAATATCCATTCCCCCTACCCAAAGGACTTCTAATCTCTTGTGTCCTTCCAGCAAGTGGTCTGATTACCAATCAGTGCACACCACAGTATCTCTGGGTTGTTTCTGAGAGTCAGAGACTGAGATTACCCCTATCTGCAGGTGTTGGCATTGTGTGAACACGAGGCCCTGACTAAAAGTCAAACATCTAGCAAAATGTTGGTTGATCAGTGGCTCAGTCATTAACCCTGAGATCAAGCATTTCAACACTACGTACTAGACTCTGGGTAGAGGACGGTCAGGCTCTTGTCCTTTTGCCTGAGGACTGCTTTCTCACGAGTGAAGAGATGGGAGAGCTGCCTGTCAATCTAGTAAGGGAAATGCACTGGAAAACAGATACATGATAAATAGCATAGCCAGTGCTCCAGTAGAAGCTGTGCAAAGAAAACCATGATGAGCTGGACACAGGGAAGGTCATCTAGTCATGGGGTTATCTTGCGTGCCCATTAGTTTTCCAACAACAATAATAAAAAGAGTTGCAGACATGTTTTGCTTGCTTGTTTGTTTCTACCTTAAGAGATCTTGTTCTCTCTGCTGTATTGCTACATCTAGGAAGGTGTTTATTTTCCTTGCATCTTGCTTCACTCTACAGAGAATTTCTGCAAAACCCACATTCGATGAAACAGTGGCAATAAGCAAACAAGAATTAGTATAATCACCAAAGAAAACATATCTTACTAAAAACATAGACTGTGGCTACTTTTGCCTCCCGTAGGCAGGAGAAGGCTGTCTAAACAAGTCACACCAGTGGGAACATAAACCACATATCACTTCCTCCCGGATGCCAGCACGGGTGAACCACAAGAGTATGAGATGTCACATTTGCTGGATCCAGGCTGCCCAAGAGCAAGCCCCTGGGTGCATGACTTTAGCGACTACTGAGTGTCTTGTCATCTGACAAGTGGCTGGACATCTGAAGAGAGACCCCGATTGCAGGAGTCAAACCTTTGTCTTGTGAATTCTGAGTAAGAACAAGTCTATTCTCTGACATTTCATGTGAGGAGTCCAAGTGGGGACTCTCGATCAAAGTGGTGAAAGTGTTTCCCAGTATTCTGTCACTGTAACAAATATTTGAGATAAGGCAATTTAAAGGAAAACTCATGGTTTTGAGTGTTTCTATCAGTGGTGCCTTGGCTTTGAGTTTAGGGTAGCACAGAACATCATCACACCAAGTGTGAAGGGCCAATGCTGGTCACAGTGGCCAAGAAGCAATGATATAGAAGAGCTAATGTCCCAGCCTCTTCAGTGACCTGACTCCCTTTCAGCAGATCCCCACTTTTGAAAGTCTGTGCCTTGTCAGTAGTGGCACAGGCTGGAGATGAAGCCTGTAGCTCACATCCTTTGTCCTACACCACAAAGTGAAGTTTTGAGTTACTCTTGAGTGACTAGATCTTTCCTTCGATCTTGGGGAACTATAACCCATATACATGTAAACGCCTTAAGGAAAACTATTATTCTGTGAGCTAATTTAAAACAAATTAAAGCGAACAATAAACAAAGATCCATATGTGGAATCTGGGTTTGTTTAGGAGCAGAAGGATAAGAACAGAGGAAAAGGAAAGACCCAAGAACAGCCTGCTTCTGGTGGGAACAGGAATTCCGGATCAGGGATGCTAGGAGATGGACCTTGGCTTGCTCCCCACCTACCTGCTCACCATTCCTGAGTTGCAGCATCCCAGAGTTAAGTTTCTGGTTCGACTTGGAGACGGGGCAGAGATGGAGTGACAAGTGGTAACTGTGTGAGGGGACAATGAGGTAAAGTAAACAAAGAAGACTGTCTGGGTCTTCTGACCTACTCAGTGGGCAATGGCTGCGGCTGCACTCAAAGACTGCTCAGGAAGCCAAGGAGAAGAAAGAAGAGTCTAATTGGTCCAGATCTAGGTTGATCCCACCTACAAGCTTTTCTGTTGCTTTTTAAGTTTTAATTTCCCATATGTTTTTTTTTATAGTCACTCTTAAGTAAGGGGGGAAAAACATATAATCAATTGAGAGACCTAGCTAAATTAGCTTCAAACTGCTTTTGTATTTATTGTTAGTGGTGGTTTGTTGGTCTTTTGTTGTTGTTGTTGTTGTTGTTGTGCTGACATAGGGTCTCCTGTAGCCCAGGTTGACTTTGAACTCACTATGTAGTTTAGGATGATCTTGAACTTCTGATTTTCCTGCCTCCAACTCCAAGGTACGAGAGATGGCCCATGCGAGTCATCTCCACTCGTTTTCGTGTAACACCGGGGATCAAATCCAAAGCTTCATGCATACCAGGCAAGCACTCTACCAAGTGAGCTATGCCTCTAACCTTCAAACTGGTCTTTTAGCAAATTGCTCCTTCTTTTATATTGTCCATTATTCCCACACATCAGTCTCTATAACCAGAGTAGCCCCATTAGTGATGCTGATATTAATAAGAACCATAATCTGTGAACCTGTTCTTTACTCCATACCTGGGACCAGAGTCAGCACTGTACACATATTATCTCTGATTTTCCCACCATCCCTGTGGGATGAATGGTTATTGCTATTTTCATTTATAGAAGAGGAAACAGGCCCAGAGACCGTCTAGCTTCTCCCCTAAGACACCACAGCTAGCTGAATAGATTGAAATCAGTTCAAGTGCTTGAACTCTGAACACCAGGCAATGTACTACAGAGGCATAACCATGGGCTATCGACATTAAAGGCAAGTCCACAACGCCCTGCTCCTAATGTGCGCCCTCACGGCAATCTCTTACATGGAAAAGTTCCCATAGCACACTGTAGCCATAAAATTAGACTAGAAGTTCAAGTAACTACTCAGGTTGTAATGGACAGAGTCCTTGCTATTTTTAAATTTTATTTTATTTTACTTTATTTTGTCTTATGTGTCTGGGTATTTTTGCTTGCCTGTATATTTATGTATTACATGTGTGTGATGCTCATGGAAGCCAGAAGAAGTTGTCAGATTCCATGAAATGTGTGAGCCACTAGGTGGATGCTGGGTATTGAACTGGAGTTGTCTGAAAGAGTAGACAGTGCTTTTGACTCCCGAGCTATCTCTCTAGCACAAGGGCAGAAGTCTTAAAGGCACCAGGCAAGGGGGCCCTTTGAGAGATACTCAGATTCTGAAACAGAGCTTCTTACTGCTATCCAATGAGGGGTAAAGATAGCTTGGACCAGGTTCTTTAAATATGAAGCCTGACAATCACTGGAGAGTGTTAAAGGAATAGGCCCTGTGTCCTTTCAGCATGCCTAGAATTCTGACTCTGGGTTCTACATTTGAAACAAACCCTCAAGTGACTTGGGATCAGCTGTTCCTTGCTCTCAGTATGAAGCTTTGGTCATACATCATAGTCCTCATGGTGGTTCAAGTATGCCTAGCCCAGGGAGTGGCACTATTTGGAGGTGTGGCCCTGTTGGAGTAGGTGTGCCACTCTGAGTTTGGGCTTTAAAACCCTCATCTTAGCTGCCTGGAAGTCAGTATTCTTCTGCTAGTAGCCTCCAGATGAAGATGTAGAACTCTCAGCTCCTCCTGCACCATGCCTGCCTGGATGCTGCCATGCTCTCACCTTGATGATAATGGACTGAACTTCTAAACCTGTAAACTAGCCCCAATTAAATGTTGTCCTTATAAAAGTTGCCTTGGTCATGGTATCTGTTCACAGCAGTAAAACCCTAACTAAGACAGTCCTCCTAGGAGTTAAATATTTAAAGGAGAGGGAGAGAGAGAGAGAGAGAGAGAGAGAGAGAGAGAGAGAGAGAGAGACAGACAGAGACAGAGACAGAAGAGAGAGACAGAGACACAGAGAGAGAGTTGCCAGGTACCACCATGCATAAAGGAAGCTAGCCACTCTGTAGTGTGGCCCAGGCATCGTCATGATGATAAGGTCTTCCAGGTGTAGACAAACTGGAAAGTGCTGCTGTAAAAGTGGTTGGTGAATCAGGGACATGGCTCAAGGACTGAGTACTTGCTAACAAGCACAAGGTCCCAGGTTCAGTTCCCAGTACCATCAAAGGCAAAACAACAAAATGTAGACTGACATGGAGAGGGGCACAAGTGTGAACAAACTACGCTGTAGGCTTGAGATGGTTTCTATTGATTGACAGTTTGATGGGCTCTAGAATCATCTTGGAGACAAGTCTCTGGGTATGTAGACTAGATTAGTCAAAGTAGAAAGACCCACCCTAATGTGGGCTGCACCATTGCATGGGCTGAAGCTCCAGATTCTCTACCGGATGCAGAGGCATCCATCTCTCTACTTCCCGGCCTCAGAGTCAGTGTGCCCAGCTGCCACACTCTCTTGCTCTTATGCCTTCCCTGACTGTGTGCTCCTTGGACTCTGAGCCAAAGAAAACTCCTCCCCTTTAAGTTGCTTTTTGGTCACAGCAATGAGAAAAGTAACTAGTGGAACACATGACTGAAAATGTCACCGAGAAATTCATCATTTTGTGCAGTTAATATACACTATTAAAAAGGAGAAAGGTGCTACAAAGGCTTCATTCTCATGACAATTCACAGTAGGGGAGGGGCAGTATTGAAAGCAGTAGCTGGATAATTTTAATTAGTGTTAAAAAGGCAACCTGGAAAGCCCCAGGGTTTCTGCTACTTCCTGATGAGATTCAAGACACTCAGCCAGGAGTAGCCTGTGTAACTGAGGGCAGCCACTGTGGCACCATGCAGCCTGTGGTTGCTATGTTCTCACTGATCATGAGGTAGCAGGCTCTCCTCCTCCCTCTCCTCCTCCTCCTCCTCCTCCTCCTTATCACCACCATCATCATCATCATCATCATCATCATCATCATCATCATCATCATCATCTTTGACCACGCTTCCTGTCTGGTTACTGCTGCCCTCTTGTAGCCTGTCTGCCTACCCTTTGACTATACCCCAGGCAGGAGTATTGACCAGCATTGCATCTCAAGATCAGGAAAGACTCCTGGACAGTGTAACCTCCAGGGATAGTGGAGGGAGCCCAGGCTACAAGACTCTGAGGTGACTTGCTAAGTTAATTGTTGGGTGAGAGCCATGCTGACAGAAGGGCCTGCTGGTGGGGAAAAGAAATCTCTACAGAGTGGAACTTTAAAAAATTTAAAGTTTTGAAATGCACTTTGCGATTCCTTCCTTTATTTAAAATCCTAGAGTCTTCCTTTTGTTATTTGTATTCTATTAGTTTACTTAATAAGTAAAGTATTAGGAATGCCTAAATTGCCTGATTGTTTATGTGGGAATAATTATGTTTATAAAGAGAAGGGAAAGAGAGGGAGGACTTACATCCAGCCATTATACAGAGGTTACGGCTGAGATGTGAGTTAAGGCTCTGTTATTTATTATTTATATCATTCTTCCAAAGGCTCTGAGTTATGGGGTGAATTTTAAGTACTTCCCAGTGGGATTATCTGTGTTTTTCAAATATATTTGTTGGAAACTTTCATTTATCTAAGGAACACTCAGCAAGCCCTATCCTAAACCAACCAGTGTGCCGGTGTTGGCCTTGGGGATGCATGTCCAGCTGGCCTTGATTCATCTCTGCCTTCTGCCTTTTCAGGGAGCCGCTTTCCCAACCCAAATTAAGCAAAGCAACAAAACACGGTGGCAGTTGTCCATGTAACAAGGTCACTGATAAGGTTTCTGTAAGGCACAGGGAGACTTGTTCTAGAGGCCTTGTCTGAGAGTGGTTCTGGGAAAGTGTTTTCATTTTTCCCCCTCCTTTCCTTTTATCATCTTCCCCTTCTTCCTCCTTCTTCTCCTCTCTTCCTTCTCATCTTTATTCTTAAAACAAAGTCTCACTATGTAGTCCAGACTGGCCTCGAACTCCCAGCCTTCCCACCGCAGTCTCCCCAGTTGATACATACAGGCACTGTGGAGGTTGGCCCTAACAGAATCATTCTCTTCAGAAGTTCCGGGGCTACCCTTGAACAGCGAGGCACTAGAAATAATTCTGGTCTCTCTAGAAATAATTGCCCATGACATCAAGGATGCTGGCCACAGGAGAGAGCTAGCAGCAAGGATGGTGAGTCCAGACTGCCTGAGATAACAGGGCGTATGTGGAAAGGAATCGTTACCATTGCCCTTGGCCAAGTTCCAGGCCAGTCTAAAACTTGTCAACAAAACAGAGACACCCATGAAGATCTCTGCACTCTAAGATCGGCTCAAGCTGTGTGAAGATTCAAGATCACAAACAGCTGCGTTGATTTCCGCTCCCTTTCCAAATGTAAGACAAATAAAATCCTGGAGCTTGATGGGAGGGAAAAGAACAAATACACAAGACTTGTCTTTTATACTTTGGCTTAGAAAGACACTGTTTTACAGACTAGGGTGGGCACGGTAGTATTAAATTGTTTCTCCCAAGAAACGGTCTGGCAGTGTTCTTACAGATCCACGCGGCACAAGAATGTTCGGAGTTCACAGATGGATTGGTCTGAGTTTTCTCCCCCAGGCAGCCTGGAATCCAGTCAGCCTCCCTCCCTTAGGCTGGCTAGCAGGCACTGACAGGCAGCCTCCAAAGACCATTTCTGCAAGCCAGGAATGGGGAGTGGGCTCTCACAATCTCCTGCCTGTCAGATTTTATCCTCATATATGGTCAACAAAAAAAGGGATTGGAGAGGTGGCATCCAGCTTCCAAGGCTGCTGGCCAGCAAGGCACTTCCGGTTGAGCCATCGAAGAGGCTAGAAGTATTCCTTTCCAAGGCTCTCTCAACGTTTGCCTTACCTTGGGTCCTTTGTCCTTGACTGTTGGTCCTGTCTGGGTCTCCCCCTGCAGGAACCTGGCAGAGAACCCTTACAAATAGGCAGGGCTCCAAGTGAACCCTGACTTCACCTCTCATAGCTTAATCAAAGCCACCTCACATCTGCGAGTCTCAGTTTCTTCATCAACAAAATGGGGACAAATATCACTGGTTCATGGAGTTGTCCCAAGGATTTATAGTAATGAGATGACAGCAGGGATGAATCTAGAAACTTTCAGATTCCTCAACTGAGATAGCAATTTAGTGTGAGCAAATATAGGCAACATGCTAGTCATGGCAACAAAGTAAGTTCTTTTATTTGTTTTAGATTTATTAATTTTATGTGTGTGTGAATGTTTTGCTTGCATGTAAGTGTACTGTGAGCATTCCTAGTGCCTAAGAAGGTCAGAAGAGGGCATCAGATGCCCCAGAACTGGGGTTATGGGTGGTTGTGAGCTGCTTTGTGGGTGCTAGGGGTTGAATCCAGGTCCTCCACGAGAGCAGCCAATAAGCCCGCTAAACCTTCCCTTCCAGTTCCACAAGGTTCTTTTCTCGGGGAGTTTACAACTGGGGAAACAGACAGAAATTGTGTAAACACATTAATGACTGTGTAATCACTAATCGAGGGAAATGTTATTTTAGCAGATAAAGATCTTAGACCCCTTCAGAGTGTGCCAGCAGCTGAGGCCTCTCTACAGAAACGACAAATAGGGTGGGGTCTGAAGGGCAGAACACAGGCAGCAATGGGCCTTTCCCTTCTGCCTGTCAGTATGATGAGGGTGGGTGGGAGGTTTACACAGGAAAGGGAAGAGGGTTGATCCCTAGCCCTACAGTTGTGCCTCTTATCTATGGGGTCAGGGCACTGGCAGAGTCTGGAGTACTTCTCTGGAAGTCGTTTAGTGGAGTGAAGGGAGTCCCACAGGTGTGCACAGATGTTCAACTACTGGAATGACCTAGGGATGCATGCTGGTTAGTTCTTACTGTCAGCTTAACCTAAACCTACAGTCCCAGGGAGGGCCAATTAGAGAGTCTCCTAGCTCAGATTGGCCTATGGGCCATTGCACTGATAAGCTAATTGTCCTTGTAGGGCCCAGCCCCCTGTGGGCAGTACTGTCTGTATGCAGGTGGTCCTGGACTACTTAAAAAGCAAGCAGGAGGAGCCAGTAAGCAAGCCAGGAAGGCAGCTTTCTTCTTCGGCTTTTATTTCAGGTGTCTGTTTTGAGTACCTACCCTGGCTTCTCTCAGTGATGGACTGTTAATCTCAAGCCTAAAAGGAAATAGGCCCTTCCATCCAAGTTGCTTTTGGTTAGAGTGTTTTATCACAGTGACAGAAAGCACGCTAGGTTGGGATATGACAGTTACTCACTATGCCAGCAGTGAGATGCACTTCCTAGGGTGTGGAGGGGAGATTAAACAAGGGCAGCCCATGAAGGAGAGCTTTACATTGTGGCTAAAGAGATCATTTGCTGACAGTCACACAGTCAGGGAGCAGAAGGACTGGGATTCAAAGTTTTCTGATTCCACTGTCTATATTTCTTCCTGATGCTGCACTAGACATCCACAACCGGAAGCTGAGCACCCAGCTGGGCTGCCGAGTTGCTGAAGACTGAGCAGATCTCTGCCCTTGTCAGAGCTGGGCCTGGCTGGCTACCCTTGTTCAAGGTTGTCCTTCAGCCAATGGCAAGGAGGGTCCCCATGACCTGGGAGCATTTCTGCCACCTTCATGGGTCAGGCAACCAAGGCACAGGCTCCCTTATGGAAAGAGAATCAAGGACATCTGGAATCTTCTGTGTTCTCCTGCCCCTTTTTCCCTTTCTCCCCACACCCCTACCCCCTGCATGCACATACATGTGCACATGCACACTATCCTCATGCAGCCTGTAACATGATGGAAAATATGCTAATCGAGGTGTTGAAATTCAGAGAGAGCCAGAGCTTGGCACCTGGGGAGCGCTTTTCAGCACTTGGGACTGATAACTTACTCATGCACACAACCTTTCCAGAAAGGTCACACTTGTGCCACTGCTTACAGAGGCAGGAAATTAGAGCAAAGGCCAAGGGTGGTCACGGCCAGTCTGGAGTTGCACTTTGTCACCTCTGTAGGTGACACAGAACCTACAGGAACCACAATAACTGGGACAGGTAGCTCCTGTTTCGATGTCACTGTTCAAGTTCCAGGTGACCCTGGGAGAGCTAATGACCAACCCTTTCCAGGCCTCAGTTTTCTCACCCGTTAAAAAAGGAGGAGAGGGGGTTGAACACCTGAACTTGAGAGGCAGAGACAGGCAGATCTCTCTGAGTTCAAAGCCAGCCTGGTCCTGGAAAAGGCTTTTGAATGAATGTGCAAGTCTATTTATTTATAAGATTAAGGGGTGAGTGATTCCCTTCCCCAAAGCTAGTCACCAGCCACTATCAAGAACCAAATTCTTCTGAAACCCACCAACCATGCTGGTCATAAGATCCTTCTGCAAGAGTGAAGTAGACACCCCATAGTGACTCTTGAACAAACTACAGGAGACATATCACACACTGAAGAAAAGGGGGCTCTACTCATGGATATAGTTGGGGTACGTCAGCATTTGGATGTCTGGGTTTCTCAGTTTTGTGTCTGTTCAAGTACTCCTGATGGGGTCATCTGAACTTCTGACATTGTGACAGGGTGTTGTGATCTATAATGTGTTGCTATCAGCTGAAGGACAACTTGAATGGGGTGAGGGTAGCTAGCCAGGCTCCCCTCTGAGGTCCTCCTCTGACCATCAGTGCCCACGTTGATGAGGGCAGAGATTTGCTCTGCCTCCAGCACAAGGAGAACCAGGGCTATGTAGAAAGACCCTGTCTCAAAAAACAAGAAGCAAAAATAAGGGAGAGGGGTTGGGCTGAGGAGAGAGCTCTGTTGGTTAAGTGCTTCCCACGCAATCATAGTGACATAAGTTGGATTCCCAGAAACGATGTAAGAGACCTAGGCACAGTGGTGCTTGCTTTGTAATCCCAGGGGTGGGCATGTGGAAACTGGGGGATTCTTGGGGTTCACTAGAGAGCCAGCCTAGCCTGACTGATAAATTCCAGGCCCGTGAGAGACTCTGTTTCAAACAAATAAGCAAGCAAACAAACAAAACAACACAACAAAAAACCTCCAAACAGACAAAAAATGCATTTATGGCCAGCACCCAAGGAATACTCAGGTTCCTTTTTATCTCACCCCCCCCAATACACACACACACACACACACACACACACACAAAGGAAGTCAATGACAGTGAACCAGGAATAGCATCAGTTGCTGTTACTAAAATCCTTAAACACAGTTCTAGATGTCTGTGAATACCATTCTTGGTCTCCCCACAATCTGAGACAGGGTCTCACAATGTAGGTCTGGCTCTCCTAGAACTCACTATACAGACCAAGCTGTCCCCAAATGCATAGACATTTACCTGCCTCTGCATTCTGGGTGCTGGAATTAAAGGCATTCACCGTGCCTAGTTAACTTTTCTTATGTTTGTTTGTTTATCTATTGTATGTGTGTATACATGTATACACACATGCCACAAGCCAAGTATAGAGGCCAAAAGACAATGGTAGTTGAGTCTATTTAATGGGTCCTGGAAATAAACTCAGGTCATGAAGTTTGGTGGCAAGTGCCTTTACTCACTGAGCCATCTAGTTAGTCCCATTCCCTCTTCTTAAAACAAGCCTGCAAGATAGGAATGGCTATCTCATGTTATAGGTAAGAAAACAACTCATTAAAGGCCAAGGAGTTGTCCACAATCACATAGTAAGTTATGGGGCTGAGATTCGAACCCTAGCTCACAATCTATTATTTTATTATACATATAAGATACTATACCATATTATATATTTATATGTATACTATACTACATTATATATACTGTACTATATATTATATTAATATACATATACTATATTGTACTTATACATTACTATTTTTTATGCTATTTATATATACCTATCCTATCCTATATATTATATGTATATTATACTATTATACATACACTATATTATATATTACTATTTATTATACTATTATACATATACTAACTATATTATACCTATCCTACCCTATACTATACTATATTATACTACATATTATCTTATTATACTACCATACTATACTATACTATACTGTACTATATATTATTATCCTATTATACATACCCACTGCCTCTTAGGCAGTTGTTAGCTTTTCTGTGTCCATTCATGGATATAGCTCCTGCTGGGGCTCACCCTGTGCTGTGCTGTGCTCTGCTGGCCTGAGCTGAGCAGTTGAAGGTTTTGGTGTCCTGGTAAACAAGAAAGGGTTCGGGTGAGCAGGAGAACAAGGCAGCTTTTGGACGAGAGCACAGAGACAACTGCTTCATGGCTGACCCTAAAGATGCCCCAAATACATTGCATTTATGGGAAAAGGAGCAGGGGACCTTTACACTCCTCCCTGCTAGGCAAGGAGGAGCCACTGCTGTCAGAGACCATTGTCATCACTGAGTGCTTGTGCCTTTGGTCTCCTGCTGAAGACACTGACCTACTTTTTGTTGTGTCGAAATGTATCCTTAGGAAATGCTTTCTCTCTTTAGTTGTCACAAGTAAGAGCCACCCCGCCTTTCTACTGGATGAACCCGTTCTTCAGTTCTGAGGCTCCAAGGGTCTTCCTCCCTGCCATTTCCCCCTCTTCAGCTTCCTCTCTCTAGTCTCTCTTTTGCTGCCTACTCCAGCCATTTCTATATGTGCCACCCCTCTCTCATGTCTCTCTGCATGCAGAGGTACAACAGGTCAGAGGTTGCCCTGGTCCTCTTCGATTTCTTCAATGCAGTGTAATCTTGGGCAAACGATGTAACCAATCCATACCTCAGTTTCCTCCTCACTGAAATAGGCACAATACAGCTCTCCACAGACACATATGGATACCTGTATACCTACAGCTTATAGGGCTAGTATGAATTTTACAGAAGAAAATGGTGTGTGAAGTCAGAGATATGTCGAGCCTGTGCCCTGTGGGCCCACAGCACAACTGTGGATAAAGCTCAATACACTGTAGATCGCAGCACCATGTCACAGTGTTAGAGGCTGAGATAGCTCCCCTGGGGGTACTTGACCAAAGGCTTCCAGGCCCTGTGCTGTGCAGCCAGGGTCAGGAACCATTGAGTCAAACAGAGTTGCTAAGAAGCATGCAAATATGACCTGCACTTTGACTTCCTGGTGCTTAGTAGCACAGCACCTGGAACAAAGTCAGCATCTTGGAAAAAGCTTTTAAATGAATGTACAGTTCTATTTATATTCATAGGATTAAAGGGTGAGTGATTCCCTTCCCCAAAGTCAGTCACCAGCCACTATTAAGAGCTAGATTCTTTTGAAATCCACAAACCATGGTGGTCATGAAATCCATCTTCAAGAATAAAGTAGACACCCCATAGTGACTCGTGAACAAACTACAGGAGACATGTCATACAGAGAAGAGAAGGGGGCTCTACTCAGGCATAGACCTGTGGTATCTCAGCATCTGGATGCCAGGATGTCTCAGTTTTGTGCCTGTCCAAGTGCAGAGCTCATGCACGCTTCAGACTTACAGTGGACAGACAATTCCTGAAGTCTGGCCCCATATTCCAGATGGAAACACATCTTCCCACACTGCTGGGACAAAAATGTCTCCTCCTCCTCTTCGTCTTCCTCCTCTTCCTCCTCCTCTTTCTTCTATGACTGATGTTCAATTAGACTGCCAAAAACTAGGACACTATTTATATGTGTGGGAGAAAGGCGGAGCAGGCCATGCCCTGGACTCTCAGAGTCATAGTGTTTTTCCTTTTCTCTTGGTTGAGCTTTCTAGAAGGCCCTACAGAAGGAACCATTTGTATAGTGAACATAAGGAGTCCAACAAAGAGGCAGAGTGCTAGCTTTGCATTAGTTAGATCAATGGGAATAAAGTAGGGCGTCCAGTGCTCTCTGAAAGAACTCAGATGGTAACCCATAAGGGACAAAAAAAAAAAAAAAAGAAAAAACTAAACCCAACTCCCCCGCCCCCCCAAAAAAACCTGTTTAAGACACATGCTACTATAATAAAAATGGCCAGCTTACCAAAAGCAATCTACAGATTTAACACAATTCTTTGTTTGTTTGTTTTTCAACAATGGATTTCTCTATGTAGCCCTGGCTGTCCTAGAACTCACTCTGTAGAACAGGCTGGGCTTGAACTCAGAGATCTGTTTGCCTCTGCCTTCAGAGTACTGGGATTAAATGTGTGTGCCATTGTCACCAGCAGGGTTTAATACAATTCTTTACAGACCTTGAAAGAAAAATATTGAACTTCATGTGGAAAAACAAAAACCCAAGATAGCTAAAAACAATTCTATATAATATAAGACTTTCTAGAGGCATCACCATCCTTGATTTCAAGCTGTACTACAGAGCTGTAGTAATACAAACTGCAGGGTATTGGCATACAGACATGTTGATCAATGGGACTGAATCAAAGATCCAGATGTAAATTCACACAATTATGGACACCTGATAAAGAAGCTAGAAGTATACAATGGGAAAAAGAAAACATCTTCAACAAACGGTGATGGTCTAACTGGATGTTGGTATGCAGAAGGATGCAAATAGATCCTAATCGATCACAAAACCAGATACACTGAACCTGATAGAAGAGAAAGTGGGGGGGGGATGGAAAGAAGAGAAAGTTGGGAAAGCTTCAAATACAGTGGAGCAGAAGACAACTTCCTGAACAGAACACCAATAGTGCAGGTGCTAAGATCAACAATTAAATGGGACCTCGTGAACCTGAAAAGCCTCTATAAGGGAAAGGACGCTGCCAATAGGACAAAACAGCAGCCCACACAATGGAAAAAGATCTTTACCAACTCCACAGATGACAGAGGACTAATATCCAAAACATATAAAGAACTCAAGAAACTAGACATCAACAAACTCAATGATCCAATTAAAAATGGGGTAGAGATCTGAACAGAATTCTCAACAGAGGAATCGCAAATGGCTGAGAAACAAAGAAATGTTTACTATCCTTAGCCACCAGGGAAATGCAAATCAAAAAGACTTTAAGACTCCATTTTACACCTGTCAGAATGGCTAAGATCATAAACTCAAGTGACAGCACAGGCTAGTGAGGATGTGGAGCAAGGGGAGCACTCCTCCACTGCTGGTGGGAGTGCAAACTTGTACAGACACTTTGAAAATCAATATGGCAGTTTCTTTGAAAATCAGGAACCGATATACCTCAAGATCCAACTATACCACTCCTGGGCATATACCCAAAGGATGCTCCATCCTACCACAAGGAGACTTGCTCAACTATGTTCATAGCAGCTTTATTCATAATAGCCAGAAACTGGAAACAACCTAGATGTATCTCAACTAAATAATGGACAAAGAAAATGTAGTAATGTGGTCCATTTACACAGTGGAGTATGACTCAGTTGTTAAAAATAATGACACTATGAAATTTACAGGCAAACGTACAGAACTATAAAAAAAAATCCTGAGTAAGGTAACCCAGACCCAGAAAGCAAATATGGTATGTACTCACTTATAAGTGGAATTAGCTGTAAAATAAAAGATAATACTGCTACAATCTGCCGGCCAACAGAGGCTAAGTAATAAGGAGGACTTAAGGTGGGACACAAGGATCTCCCTGAGAAGGGGAAATAGAATAGATTTTGCCAGTGAACTGGAGGTGGGCAGGATTGGGAACAGAAGAGATTAGCTGTGTGTGGGAGAAAATACTTGGAGAAATGACTGGAATTGAAGGGTATTTCTGGGATGAGGTAGAAACCCAGTGCAATGGAAATACCGGTCTATGAGAGTAATAAAAGACTCCTAGTAATGGAGGTCAGAGCCTGAACTGGCCATCTTCTGTAACCAGATGGGCCCTCAAGTAGAGGGACTGTGACATCAATCCAGCCACAAAATTTTCAAGCTACAGTTTGTTTTGCCTGCAGAGTGTTCTGGGAAATGGAACCTATCATCATCACCACCACCAACATCATCATCATCATCCTCATCATCATCGAGATCAGAGAGACTTCACCCAGAAACTGATGGGAGCAGATATAGAGTCCCACAGTCAAATGCTGCACAGAGCTCAGGGAGTCCTGCAGAGGAAAGGAAGGATTGGAGGAGCCGGAGAGATCAAGGACACCACAAGAACAAAGCCCACAAAATCAACTGACTGGGACTCAAGTGAGCTCACAGAGATCAGGAAGTCTGTCTGGGTCTGACACAGGTCCTCTGCAAATATGTCATGGCTGAGTAGCTTGGTGTTCTTGTGAGATTCCTAACAGTGGGAGCAGGGGCTGTCTCTGACTCTTTTGCCTGTTTGAGGGACCATTTTCCTCTTAGAGAGTTACCTCGATCAGTCTTGTTGCTGATGGTATGTGCCTGATCTTATTGTAGCTTGGTAGGCCATGTTTGACTGATGTCCCTGGGAGGCCTGCTCTTTTGTGGGGGGGAGATAAAGTGGGTTTGGATCTGGGGGAGAGGGGAGGTAGGTGGGAGAGACTGGGGAGGGGAGGGAGGGGTAAATGCATTCAGGATGTAATGTATGAGAGATTATAATAATAATAATAGTAATAATAATAATTACTATTATTATTATTATTGTGAGACATGCTAACAAAGGGGATATTTCTCCAGCTTATTCTCTGCACCTAGTGAAGACTACCATAACTAAATTGTATTAAAGTGCACAAACTGGCCGGGCATTAAGGAATTGGTGTGAGAGGAAGACATGGCACTATCTGGGGAAAGGGCTGAAAGTGGGCACTGCACAAGGTGCCTCTACCTGGCTGTTCTTTGCATTTAGAGGGCCACTGTCCCTGTTTACAGATGGGAAGATGGAGGTACAAAGAAGCGGGGCACATTCATTAGGAAGTGTCTGAGCCCAGTTGTAAATTCTGAGTACAGATTCCAAGGTCAGCCTTCCTGCTTTGTCTTGTCCTGGGTCAGAGGGCTCTGATTCAGACCCCCTGGGGATGGCCATTTTGGGGTGTCAAGTGAGAGCAGGGAAGGTAGTTGCTGAGGTGATGGGGTGTCAGGCATAGCTGGGAGTACATATTCCTGGAGTCAGGCCAAGAACAACAATTCCTTTTAGACTGTGACAATGTAGAGCGCCTTGAGGCTGGGATCCAGGAGCCAGAGGTTTGGCTGTAGGGACACTGAAGGGACACAGGAGCAGACCCGTGGGAAAGGCCCCTTTCTGACCCAGAGAGCTAGTGTGACAGAACCCCTGCTCACAGGAATAGACTTCGATAGACCACAGCTGTCAGTCACTGGGGCTGCATCAGCCCTGTCGTCTCCATGAGGCAGGTTGGCTCTAAGGTGAGGCAGAGCTTGGCACCTCCAGCTTGACCACATGATTAAGGACATTGGGAATGACCTTGAGAGATCCACAAAGCAGACAGCTGAGGATGGCAGGGTTCCCGCACTATCTCTTTGTGATCAAAGCTGAGTTACTTTCATTCTACTTCTATCGAAGACTAAAGGTGGCCCAGGCACACTGGGCCATTTGATGTATAGGATGGTGATTAAACTGCCACCCCAGTGAGCCTTGAAGATGCTCAGCCCCAGGACCCACGGAACCATCTTCACGTGGTTCCAGCCCCTATGACAATCCACTCTAAGGCCCACTTTGAGTTCTGGATTGGGGCAGCCCGAGGCCCAGGATGGAATATTTGTAGTTAAAAGACCAGTGCCCTTGCCTTGTGCTGGGGATGAACTCTGAGGAGTAACATAAACTCTGAAACTCTCCATGGAGGGGCTGAGGTGGAGGACCCAAACCATACTTTCTTGGCTTGACTCCTGCCCTATCCTGCACAATCTCCCCTGCTTGTTTTTCCCAGTAGCACATCTTGACCAGACCACAGTCCTCATCTGGCCCTCTACAGCTGGGGAAATGCACCTAAGACACCTCTCGCAGCCTAAAGGTGAAGCGACTCCCTTCCTGCAATGTGCCTAGCTAATGTATGGCACTCAGGCCGTGACCAGTGATAGTAGTCAATCATTTGTAGATGAAGCAAGAAGAAATTGCCAGTAATGACTACTTTTGACTCTAAAGAAAAATGTGATTTTCCCCAAATGACACGTTACAGTCCTTTTAACATCCTCTCACCAGCTACTGTGGGAAAAACAAAAACAGAAAACCTCAAGTGAAGGCCCTGGCTTGCTGTGGTAAACCCAGAATCCCTCTTCCTGGCTCTCCTCCCCCTGAGGACAGTGCTGGCCTCGAATGTTGTCCTAGTAGCCGGTGTTTTGCTGCCTGGTCCTGGGTGGAACAGTAGCCCTTGTTATTTAAGCAGAAAACTGTGTAAATTTAGGCCCCACCTAAAACAGGAGAGAGGGCAGAGGTGAGGGTGGGAAGAGAGCAGTCTGTGTTTGTCCAGTGGAAAAGGTCAGTTTGTGAATAGGAAAAACACACTGTCCGCTCCCCCATGGCCCCCCAGGGATAATGTTTTGTAAATATATTTGTGTTTTATTTTCCCCTAAAGATGATTCTGTGGCCTCTTAATGCCGGCTGCTGTGACCCCTCCTTTTGAAGGCTGTGGTGTGTTTATGGCCCATTTTAGTTGTAATCAGCAGGCAGATGAAAAGTGTGTGTAGGGAGGGCCGGTGGTGTAAAAGGGGCCTGGAACTCTGTTGTTTATGTTTCCTCTGCCTATCACTGCTCCAATGACACAGCGATCCGTCTCCATAGCTCCCGAACGTATCATCCATTCCTTTCCCATCACAAGGGGATCCCATAGACAGGGAGAGCCATGCAGAGGTCTGAGGAAACCCTGGGCCCAAGCAGAGGCAGTCTGATAGCAGATAAGCAAATGAAAAGAAAATGAATTGGAAAATGTGGGGATAGTTGGGTAACACATCGAGGAAGGTCTAGCCATCAGGATCTGGGAACTACTGCCCCTGGGGCCTGATTCCCCTGTGGTGTCTGTCAAGTGGCATCCCCATCAGGTGTAGAGCAGGCCACAGAACACTAGCTACCTGCTGACATTTTTGTGCTTTTTTAAAATTATTATTCATCTATATCTGCCCCCATCTGACCCTAATACACATGTATATACCTAAAGTCTCCATAAAAACAAGAACTTCCTTCTGCTGAATTCCTGGAGGTGCAGGTGCTCAATCCATAACTGTTGACTGAAGGATGTACTCCTAGGGCACTGGAGGAGATCAGTGCATCGTAAAGAACTTTCTGGAATGGAAAAGTGTGACCCAAGTTCAGGAGACTTTGCTGCAACAAGTAAAATAAGGAGGAGGTTTTGCTTAACCAGCAAATACCGTCCATGAAGCATCCTCGTGGACGAGGCTGTTTTGTCTACAGGCCACCACATATTTGAATTTTCCAGATCTTCATGTGTTTGGCATCAAGCAGTAGCGCACGTGAGCTTTCTCAGACAAGAGCTAGCCACACCAGATATAGCCACATGACCCGGCTTCCTGGAGACAGACATTCAGGAGATCCCTACAAACAGTAGAGCCTTCAAAGTCATGTGTAAGTCACAGGTTAGGGAAGATGAAAGTGGGCCCCATTCTGATGGAGACCCTAAAGGTCTTGGCTGTTGTGGGAATTTCCTCCTGTGTGTTCAGGATTGTGGGGAGTTGAATCTATTGATGTCTCTCCAGCAGAAGAGCCATCCCCAAAGTCACAGAAGGCCCACACATGGCGTACTGGAGGCTGGCCATGCAATCACAGCCTCTGTGTTTCATGGTCATGGCAGGTTATACACAAAACCCTTCTATACATGTGGTCAAACAAGGGCAAGGTATGAACCATGTGGAAGGCATTTTCAACCCTGGTCTTAGGTTAAACAAGGTATGCCCTCAGTATGGGTATGTGGGCCTTCAGATACTGAACATAGGGCCTTAGCTACTCCTGGTCTGTGGCTGTATCAACCTGGATACACACATTGCAAGTTTGTTGGGGGTAGGCTATTTGGGGATATCAATGTGAGGTAAGTCTCAAGAAAATGGTCATATTTGGCTTATATAGAGGGGAGTTACTATGAAATCATCTAGAACCTGACTGAGGGCAATGGCCATACATAGGGACTGCAGATGGGATACCTGTCACTTTGGACAGAGACATGCTTTGGGTGTAAAAGACACCAAATTCCAAATATCTCAGTTGGGTGAGGGAGATGTCATTTGGATCGATAATTTTTAGGATGATTTTATATTGAAATGATTATAGTGTTGATAATTTGGGTTAAATGGAATATGTTACCAACATGATGTCCATCTGTATTTTTTTTCTTCTCATTTCATTAATAATATCTCCCCCCCCCCCCCGGTTCACATGGCCTATCTAGTCTCAGGTTTCTGGCCACTTTAACAGTGTCAGGTGTGGGTTTCATCTCATGGAGTGGGTCTTAAATTAGTGGTTAGTTATTCCTGTAACCGCTGTGTCATTACTGTACCGTTTATTTCTTAAACATAATAACTAGGACATTTTAAATTACATGTTCACTTTTCAGCCTGTGACGGTGCTGACCCTTAGCCTTGATATCCCCTGAGATCTAGAGCAGCAGCAGCATAGGAAGACACCCCCTCCTCCAGACGTGTGGAGCCCCACGCCTAACACTCCTAACACTCGCCAGAATCTGCATTTTCACAACTTCCGGGGAGGGGAATGGTTCATTTGCCTCCGAGAAGTAAAGACTACTGGCTCTAGGCTGATTTGTACGCTGTTATAAAAGGTGTCACACGAATGTGGGCATGAAGGCATTCCTTTGTATGCTGATTTGTATTGCTTTGGCTATAGATGTGTGATCAATACAAACTATAGGCATGTATGGAAATATCCTAGTGAGCCTGTTCATCTGTACTGTTAATATGTGTTAATGTAAACAGATACCAAACAAACCTACATAAGAAAGAAGAAAGAGATGGTTGGACACTGCCTAGCCTGCTCATTCCCTGGCTGGCCTGGTGTCATAGTTCTCAGGCCCCAGAGTGAAAGCTCATCTGCACCGTGCTGTGGCAGCAGCTGTGTTTGAAAGTGGGGATTCGTTTCAGAGTAACCGTGTTTGGAAATTGCTTTCTGTGGCCTTGGTTAACTCATTGGGGCCATTTCTCTGCAAGTGAAAAACAGGACAAGAAGACCTTCAAAGTTCCCAAAGGATCTTCTTGTGCAAGCTGGTGCAATTGAACCAGAACCTTTATCAAGGTGTCCAAAGAGATCCAAGGTCTTAGGGAAAGTGGTATCTTGCTTTCATCTTGATATTTTGCTTTGCTCCCATTCAGAATTGTGACCTACAGCAGGCGACCAGGACTTATATCCCCATGATCACACTGAGAACTTCCTATGTCTTGGACTGACTTTTAGTGCTTTACATAGATAATATGCCAATGCCTGCATAACTCGAAAATGGTGCTTGTGATAAACTTTTATAGATTTATTTTTATTGTTTTTAATTATTTGCAAGTGTGTATATCTGGATTTGGGTATGAACATGTGTCTTTGAAGGCCAGAGGTATCAGATCCTCTGAAGCTGCGGTTATGACTACCTGATGCATGTGCTGAGAATGGAAGTCAAGCCATCTGGAAGAACAGCAGTGTTCTTATGTAAATTAGATAGAAAGATAGATAGATAGATAGATAGATAGATAGATAGATAGATAGATAGATAGATAGATAGATAGATTTGTCTATAGATATTTGCCTATGGATATTTGCTATATATAAATTAAAGCACAGTGAGATTTTGTTAAGTTTCCCAAGATCACATTGCTAACAAATGGCCCATGCCCAGGGCCTTTGGACTTTAGTCATGCAGTCAAGTATAACTGGCCAGATGGACAGCCCAACAGGGTAAGGTAGCAAATATGTAGAGTCTTAAAGTCAACACCAGAGAATCAAGTCAATATACATGGTTATTCCTGTGATATGATTCTGCCATGACAGTCATTAGCATGCATTTGCCTGCCAGGACAACCTCACCATTCTAATTCATTGCCCAGAGTTGAAAGTCTAGGAGAAAGATACCTTGTTTGTGTACTACAGTGGCAATAATACCCCCCTCCATGGATCCAAGGTCTCATCTGGAACCCCTACTTCCTCTACCCAAACTTGCCTTATTCCTGGTCGCTGGCTTCAGCTCTATCTCCTAATGACGTTCTTGCACTTAGACTCCAGAACTGACTCTGGGGTGCTAGCTCCCCTCATTATAATGTGTGTCATTTCCCATAGACTGTCCGTTTCTGTTATGGGCTCCCTTAATCTGGCCTCCATGTCTCTGTCCTGGAATTGACACATAGCCTTTATCCACAGCAAGTTTGCCTTGAGTGGGACATAGAGAATGCAGCACTGAGAAGAGACACACCAGACCCTCCCTCCTCTAAGGCCCCAGAGCCTTAGAGTCTTCCTGCTGGGGAGTGTGCCTATAGGTTGCCTTCTCTTACCTTTGAAAGCCATCTTAGTGTGCATAGCTTTTCATCCAAACTGAGCACTCACAGTAGGAAGTGGTTCTATTAATGATTACGGCTAGTTGAGAGGGGATACTGGGTCCGTGCAGGCTGATTCTGGAGTAGCCTGGCCACAACTGTGTCCTACAGTGTGGCAGATGGTCCTCACTCCTTCTGTGTCACTCAGCTGTCCACACAGGCCCTTAAGAATGGAGGAGAACTGGTGGGCCCTTAGCGACTGGTACACAGTGTAGAGGAACACCAACATTTTCACATGGCAGAATTGGCTTCCAAATGTGGAAAGACAGAGCAATTTTGTCATCAATTATAAAATTTTGTTATTTTATTTTACTTTACTACGTACATCTTTTTCTTGTCCTTTCAATCTGAAACTGATGCCCAGGAAGATGTTTGCCATATGTTTGTCATCTTGATCATTACATCTGGAGACAGGGTGTGACAACATCCAGTGGGGGTGGAGAGTGGACACTCACCACGTCCAAAGTGTTCACTACAATACACAAGAACTGTCTCTCTGGGTTTAGACCTGCTCTTGAGTTTTTCTTCACCTACGCTTTCTTTGATTTCCTTGACTCTTAGGAAGTTTAACCATGGTACAATACAAGATGCCATGTGGGCTTGTTTCCTGCATGGAATAGGGCTTGACAACAGGCTGATCGTGGAGATTCTGCCTGAGTGGGAGGCATTTATACACTTCCTGTGCCTCTTTCTAGCCCATTCAGTGATCTCTGAAGAAACCAAAGGAAGGGCACACAGGGGACAGATCTAGGGCATAGGAGACAGACCCAGCTTGGAGGCTTATTTTCTCAATTAAGACCTGACCTATCCAGAAGGGCGTGAACTATCATCCCCTGTGCTCCCAGGGTGACTTTGGGCTTCCCTGGCCGGGTTCTGTGGCTCTCCCCACACAGAAATGCACATGCTCACACACATATATACGCACACACTATGACAGTCTGGCCCAAGAACACCAAGCTTTTCTTTCTTTTCTGAGCCTTTGCTAATTTGCTCTGTGTGAGGGTTTAGCGCATCTTGTGCTGAATCCCTCCCCCTCCACCTGCTCCTTCAGACTTCCAATTTCCCTGGAGATGAAAGGATAATTTGAAAATTAACTTCTTCCAGCCATTCTCCACAGCCCCAGGGACTCTGCTCAGATGAAAACTCACAGTTCCTGGGAGGTAAAGACAGGGAGGGCAGGATGGGGACCCTGAGCTCAGGTAATTCTCCTCACGTCTGCATCAGGGGTGATCATGTCTGCTACATGGGGTGGGTCCACTTTAGATGATTCCAGAATCATGTGCTCTTCTCTGGCTTTAATGCACCAATGGGAGTTGAACTTTAAAAAACAAGCCGGAACCCTAACTGCTGTTCCTCCAGCTGCTTTCTGGCTTCTAAGGGTTAATGTAGCTCAGAGCTGCTGTGTGGCTGCTGGGGCTCCCACTGTGGCAGGGTCACTATGGAGAGCGAGCTTCACAGGGTCCGTGCTTCGTAGAAACATGTTGGACCCTGAGCTGCCTCTTCTCAGGCTCTGGACTGATGTGTTTCTGGGTAATGGGGTCAGGAGATCCTTTGAGAGGAGACAAGGTGGAGAGTTCTGCGGCTGGAGGAGACAGACAAAGCTGTGTTAAGACCTGGTCTCTTGTCTCTTTCTAGCCATGTGACCTTGGGAAAGTTACATAAACTTTCTAATATTCAGTTTCCCATCTGCAAAATGGGGCTAATAACAGTGCCTGCTTCATATGAATACTGTGGGAATCACCTGTGTTGAATATACAGGTTTTAGCCCAGGGCCTGCCAAAAAAATACAAGTGCCCATTAAAAGTGGATGCTATAATCGAGTCCCACCCCCTCACTTTATGCAAGTTAACTCAGACTAGGGAAGGAGTATCTTGTTGAAGTTTATAGAGCCAGCATCCACATTGCCTACTGCCTTAGAATTATGGATCTTCTGAATAGTAGCCTGCGTCCCCCCTACACTGGGTACCACAGGCATTCATCACCCAGGGAAAGTGGCTTCTATTGTCCATCAAGTAACTTTTAGAGAGGGTACTGTGGTGAATGCAGTTTTATCGACAAGCCTTGGGCACAAGCTGGCAAGATCTGGAGGGGTGACATCAGGCCCCGGGCCCCAGCCTGCCTCACACTGGTGCTAAGACATGGTCAGCCAAGGTAGGTTGTCTCCATTGCAGGCATGTGCTGGGTGACATGTGAGCAGGGACTACCCCCTCGGGCACTCACAACCTGGATAGGGTCAGGAGGTACACACTGAAGGATGGCTATGAAAGAGAGAGAGAGAGAGAGAGAGAGAGAGAGAGAGAGAGAGAGAGAGAGAGAACTAGATGAAGGTTGCCTCTCAGGGAAGAACCTGAGAGGTCGAGGAAGTGATGGCATCTCAGAGGCAGCAATGAAACTGAGCAGAAAACACTTAAGTGAAGATGCTGAGGGTAATTCAAGGGGCTGGGGAACAGGAAGAAGCAGTGTTTCTGGGGCACAGAGCCCAAGGTGAGGCGTGTTAGAAAAGCATGGGAGGAAAGAGACTGCATGGCAGCCAGAGGCTGATGCTACCACAGAGCTGTACCGTCATGCTGTGACTACTCAAACAGAAATTAGACAAAACAGCTGGGACCAATTCAACCCTCTGGCTGGACTGTCAGGCTCTCTGCGGGTCTTGTAGGATGGAGGAATGCAAATACCTTATGGAAATGCTCGTCCTCACATCTGATTGTCATTTCATTTCTCTCCTGGCATTAACCCGAGGCAGGCTGACCTCGCCTCCCTGCCTGGATAATTCTGCAGCTCTGCTCAAGGAAGGCTGTGGCCACAGTCCCTGATTCTAGTGGACGCTGCTTGGATTTGTCTATCCCCACTCCCCTCTTGGGCTCCAGGATTCCCCAGGCTTGCCGCTCAACTGGTCCCAAATTACAGATGACCTTATCAGTGAAAGTGACTTTAAGGCAAGGCAGAGCCCCTGCGGAGGAACAGTAAATCTACCTACTAGCTGAGGCCTCTGGGATGATGATGCTACAGAGGGTTCTGGGGCAGACCCAGGATGGTCACCAGGCCTAAGACCTTCAGTGAGTGTTATGAGCAAGGCCAGCATTTGGACCTTGTCTGCATTCTGCCCCTCGCCCTCAATAACTCCAGAAATAACCTTTAGCATCCCAGAGCCTGGCCTGGGTCTGTGCCTGAGGGAGTGACAGGCCAGGATGGGGAGTGAACAGATGTCATGCAGGGGGACCCTTGGCTGCGGTGACACAGCTTTTGGTGCTCTACCACCCAAGGGTCCTTGGGCTGTAAGGTCATCCACTTTGGGGCATGAGGTAGGTCTGCTTCCTTGAAGAGCACAGATGCCCACGATGCTGACTGTCTTAGAAATGGTCTGAAATGTGACAAGCATCATGTTAGGATGGGAGAGAAATGTTCCCCTCATGATATACTGGGAAGAGCTGTTATGGGTTGTCAGTGAGCCCCAGGTCTTGTGGAATCTACTTGGGATCCTTAGCTCAACTGTTTTTTGTGGCCAGAGACATTACTAGAACACAGCAAAGACAATGGTAGTTGGGATCTAGATAGAGCCCAGGCACTCCAGATACAGGGGCCATGTCTCAGAATCTGCCCCACTTCTGAGAGGAGACAACAGCCAAGAGGACCCTGGGCTTTAGGGCAAGCACTTTCACCTCCTCCACGGGTTAGAGATAGCCAGCAGCTGTGACATCTGTGCAGCAGAGTGTGAGTCGCCCTGGGAATCCCCAGAGATGGCGGAGGACGTTATGACAGAGGTAATGGCCAGTAGACCTGGGCCATAGCAGTTGAAATGGAAAGGAATTCTACAGCTTGCCCTTTGGATCAAGATTTTCTATATCTGGCAATTGAGTTGAGCAAAGATCAAAAAATATTTAAGGTTTTTTTTTTTTTAAAAAACGATCTGTAGTGAACATGTGTAAATTTTTTTCTGTTATGTTTGGTTCCTACACCACATGGCTCAACAATCATATAGGAACAGTGGCTATGTTATAGCTCATAATATATATTACCTAGGGCTAAAGGCTATAGGGGGTGGCATCAAGTTTATATGGTAATATCCCACTACTTTAGATGGTACTGGAGCAGCTATAGAATTCTATAATTTGGAGGGTTTGAACCAAACCCAATGGATACTGAGGGGTTACTGCCATATTTTACATAAAGTTCAGGGACAAATAGAATATATATGTATGTATATGTGCATATATGTATATATATATGTATAGATATATGTTTATATATGCTATATATGTATGTGTGTATATATACATATATATGTATACATGTGTATATGTATATATGTGTATTATATAGTATATATGTGTATATATATATGTGTATGTGTATATGTATATATGTATATCTGTATATATGTGTATACACATGTATATATGTGCATGTGTGTATATGTATATATGTATATATGTGTGTATGTATGATATCTCTATTACCATATTTTTCCTGGGAGAAAAGTATCACCATCAGCTCACTTCACAGAGAAAAAGCCTATGTTCAGGGATGCTGTCACTGGTTTCTAGGTTCTGGTTTGTCTCATGTAGCTCAGGTAGGCCTAAGACTTGCTATGTAGCTGAAGATGACCATGAACTCCTGATCCTTCTTCCTTTGCCTCCCAGATGTTAGGATTCAGGTGTGTGCCACCATGTCCCCGCTAAAGTATTCAGTGTTTGCGTAGTATAATTGAGTAAAAAATGATCTAGAAGAATATACAGGTTCCTACTTTGTGTTCAACTTCTATACTCAAGGAATTTTTAAATTTTAAAATATTACATCTAAACTAGACATGGTGGCACATGTCTTTAATGCCATTGTTCAGAGGCTGAGGCAGGCGGGTTTCTTTCTTTGAGATCCAGGGCAGCCTGATCTATGTAATGAGTTCCAGGCCAGCCATAGCTTCATAGTGAGACCCCGAGTCAAACAAACCAACTGAACAAACAATTATATCCACAAATACCATCGTATCTTTAGGATACTTTAATGTCAAAAGTAGAGCAGACTGATAGGAATCAAGGCCTGTCTTTTACATTCAAGGCAATGGTGTGGAGATTCCAGCTGAAAAGGTTTCCTTCCTCACTTCTTTGCTAACTGATGGAAACTATCCTTGAATTTATGCTATTATGTGTAGGGCAGAGGCTGGGGACCCTGGGAACTAGGGTCCAACGTGAAAGGGACAGAGGTGGCTTTCTCCATACCTGACTCAGAGTCTTGCCATTTGGGAAGTCCTGCATGTCTGCTCCCCTGAGTACATACTCAGCAGTAGAGTCCCCCAGAGGCACCACACTGACTCTGCGATTATCCAGGCCTTGCCTGATTATCTCTGAAGATTTGACCAAGAGGTTTGTCAGCACATTGGCACAGGAGGCAGACTGAGCTTAAGACCTGGAATCCTTATACCATCCTATAGCCCATAAATATTCAGTCCTAGCTGAAGTTGGGGTACCATGGGTGATTGACAGATTAACCTAGCTCTTCATCCCATCTGGGTGACTATGGGCAAACCTGCATTTCTCTGAAAATTGAGCATCATGGGAGCAATCAGACCCTACATATAAAGCATAGTGGTGTATGACACGTTAGCCACACAATTCTCAGCTTTTCCTACCCATCCTCTAGAGTTCAGTTCTCATCCGCTAAGTGTGGATAAAAGGCAGATCATAAATGACACTGCATGTGTATGACCAGTTTAATCCAGTACTGGGCCACGGCAAGTACAGGCAAGGAACCGTTACTAGCATGTCATTACCATCAGCCCTTTCCTCCTAACCCCCCCTCTTCCCTCAAAAGATTCCCAACACTCAATCTAGATAAGTGGGCCTGCCCTGAGCTATGTGTGACACTGTGTGTGTGTGTGTGTGTGTGCACGTGTGTGTGTGTGTGTGTGTGTGAGGTCACATGGCAGGGGGCAGCATCATTATGCCTGAGGTTCTGACAATAGCCTATAAGGCCAGGTCTAATTCCCAGCATCTCCTGTGAGATGAGCTATCAGGGTCTCTCTCTCTCTCTCTCTCTCTCTCTCTCTCTCTCTCTCTCTCTCTCTCTCTCTCTCTTTCTCACACACACACACACACACACACACACACACACACACACATACACACACACACAAGCTATCCCAACAACCCAGCTGTTTCTTTGCAGGGACATTTCTTCACGTGCAAGTTTCTCTCAGACCCCTGGCAAGGTCTGTTTCCACAGGAAATCCACTCGGTGAGCCTGTCGGTTTCTGCAGAGACATTTTCTGGACCCCAAATCCTGGCATTTTGGAGACTGGCCAGAGCCAATGAGAGTAGAGACCACTGGTATGAAGGGGAAAAGGGTTTATCGCAAAGAGGGAATCCCATTGCTAGCTCCAGTCAGATCCTGGTAGCTGGGCAGAAGACTGAGGCAGGCCAGAAGTTATGGACACAAAGCAGTCAAGCCAAAGAGCTTCCAGGTGACCAAGTCAGTCCATCCTGGCTCCCGCCATTGCGCACACAGAGGTGGAAACACGTTGGATTTGAAGATCCTTGAGTTCATATGTCAGCTCCACTAGTCAGACTGGGTGTCTCCTCACCATTCAAATCTCAGTTTCCCTCTATGGGATAGTAGAACTGAGTAACTGCTGTGCAAATTAGACTGGACATGAATGACACTTGAATTCCTAATATGATATCATTACTTGACAATAATCCCTAGCCATGGGTCATCCCAAGAGAACCTCGTCTCTATGTATGGCATTACCCCATTTGTGTTCAAATCCTGGGCTTATCTCTCATTAGGAAGTTAGCTAACCATTACCAGTCACAACTAACTTGAATTTATTTAATAATCTAATGGAAAGTGCTTGGCAGGGTACCTGGCCCATAATAAGTGCTCAATAAATATTGGCTATTGCTGACAGAACTAAGTTATTTCCCAACATGTGGCTTTTGAGAAGTCTACCTTTGCCTTTTGGGGGGTGACAGGTGGACAGGGGAGCTGGGACAGGTGCGCTCATTTTGGATCAAAGGAGCCACACTTTATTTATATTTATTAATTCCCTATACTGGAAAGCCTATCCTAGCCAGTTGCTTTATAGACACAACAATTATCTCGAATAAACATTATTATCCCATTTATTGAAGAAAAAATAAAGTTCAGAAAGGTGAAGTGAGTAGCGTATGGGAACAGAGAAGTTAGGGAAACAGGCAGGGTTCTAACTCAGCTTTATCCTGGTAGGCTGACTTTGACCAGTAAGGGGGCTCTATGACTCTCTCCTATGTTCAGCTTGTGGGGAGGGTGTCTGACAGTTTCCTAGCATTTACTCAGCTCTGTTAGCCTGCCTAGGGTAGTTGATCTTCAAAAATTCAAAAAAGTGGAAGTTAGAAAAAAAAAAAGAGCTCAAAACAATAAAGAGTGATTCAGAGTGAGTCCTCCCTTGGCGGTTACGGGAAACGGGGAGGTGACAGCTTAGTCACTGGAATGGCCCCGTCTTTACTCATGGGCAGCAGGTCACACTGCTCAGGACAGAAGCCAGCAGAGCTTCTGGTGCCAAGAAGGCAGGAAGAGGCTCCAGCCAGGGGGGGAAGCGGGGAGAGGGAGCTGAGTGGGATCCATCCTGACAGAGGTTCAGGCCTAAGGACATCTAAGACCCCAGATCCTCTCCATCTCCCCCGTTTTCCCGGATAACTACTCTCTGCTTTCAGACCCAGCCAAGTGGGAAGACCTCGCTACCCCTTCCTGCCCCTCACTCCAGGTGACACTTCAGCTCCACATCGCCTGGGGTGCCTGGTGGGGAGAGTTTTCTGCTCCCTCACCCTTCTGTCCCATTCTTGGAGTGTGTGTAGCTCACTCTGTACTTTGCACTGTGCTCCCTGTGAAAAGCCCTGGCCCTCAGGATGAGCAGAGCAAGGGTCTGTGTCACTGGGAGAATCACAGACATTGAGGTCATTGGTAAAAGAAGGGCTGTGCCACAGGTGGCACAGGACACTGAAGCCACCAGAAGGATGACCTGGCGCTCCTGGTGTTTGAGTTGAGCAATTGTTTTTCAAGCTCGCTTTTGAGAGTACCGAAGCTGCTCTCAGTGGTTAATGACAAGTCCTGCTCTTGTGGAGGATCTGAGTTCAGTTCATAGGCTCACATCAGGTGGCCTACAACCACCTGCAACTTCTGGGATCCAATGACTTCTTCTGGACTTCATGGGCACCGGCACACACACACACACACACACACACACACACACACACACACACACACACACACACACACCAGACAATACACATTCACACACAAGTTTTTTAAAATCCCCAAACATGTTATGACTATTTTGTTTTACGCACAGCAGTTCACTATAGAGTCTTTCCAGAACAATCAATCTTATATCAATCTTAGTCTACACAATGCAAAGGCTACTTTACATTGGCTTCTGATTGGCCCAGGGAGGGCTGGCTCACTGTGTAAGCACCCTAGGGCTCAGCACCATGGGCCAGGCACTTCTCCACAGATTCCCTTTGTGTCTTAGGCCAATGTGACTTGCTTCTCTGGGCAGCCGGGCCTTGCATTTTAGCCCTAACCTGAGTGTTTGAAGCTGGAGGAGGTTGCTCCTTGCTCTGCCACTCATCCCAGCAGGGGTTTCTGCTCCATCACTGCCAGTTTCCATCACCGCTGCCATCTCTCCTTGCTGATGGCTTCTCACATACAGCCTCTGTATCTCTTTCTGTCTCTTCTTCCCTTCTGTTCATCTGAGACCCCAGCACAGCTCCATAGTGACTGTGACACAAGAGAATTCATTACACATTGATTGGGAGTTGGGACAAAGAAGAGAAGCCTTGGGCTTATAGTTTGGCCCTCTTAGGTGGGTAAGATACCTTCCTTCATCCAGTCTGTGCCAAGACCCAGGGCACAAACTAAAAGGTGGTCCTTCCTGAGGTCAGAGTCACTGTCTGTCGATATGCGTTAGGTGTGTAGTTTGGATTGTAAATCTCCCAGAGACACTTGCATTTAAGATTTGCTCCTACATTGGTGCTTTCGAAGAAGTGGTAGGAACATGAAGAGGTGTGTCCTGATGCAGGTTTTGGGTCACTGTAGCCATGTCCCCGAAGAGTTCCTGGGACCTTTGTCTTTCCTCCTCTCCTTTTGCTTCTCTGCCCTGTTAGCTACTCTTCTCATTGCTGTGACCAAACACCTGACAAGAAGCCACGTAAGGGAGAGATGCTTTATCTTGTTTCACGGTTCAAAGGGACACAAACCACCATGATGGGGAAGCCACAGTGGCCAGTGCTCAGGAAGTAGACTGGGCAAAATTAGTACAGGACCCAACCCTTCCCTAGGGATCCCCCTTCCTTTTGCAAATGTCTACCTCCTGAACATTCTATGACCTTCCAAAATAGTCCCACCAGCTGAGAAAGAAGTGTGAAACACAAGAGCTCGTAGGGGGTGGGGTGGGGGTAGCATTTCACACTCAAAGCACAACGCAGATCACACATGCTGCTCTGTCAAGTGTCTCCCCATGGTGGGAGGCCACTTCCCTGGCCCCAGAGCAAAGGACCAACCAAGCATAGAATAACACCTCAAAAACCAAGAGTCAAATAGCCTCTTTATGTCAGTTATCTTAGGTGTTTGCAATAGAAAGTTGGTGAACAC
Source organism: Tokudaia tokunoshimensis (assembly GCA_036184795.1). Lineage (NCBI taxonomy): Eukaryota > Metazoa > Chordata > Mammalia > Rodentia > Muridae > Tokudaia > Tokudaia tokunoshimensis. Next base: position 24,307,390 of record BTHU01000001.1, on the reverse strand, counting down.
TCTAGGCTTGGGGAGGTACTTAGTGTATTCAGGCTTCAACTTCCTATACCTTAAATGAGACTGTTGGCCACACCCAGCTCACCAGGCTAGCACAAAGTTTCAAAAACCTTATAACAGAAACGGTGCATAGTCACTCATACCAGCCATAAATTATCTTCTACTCATCTTCTTGTCTTGTGCTTTATCCAAATAGGAGCTGGTCTCCCAACTCCCCTTGGAAGGAGGTTTCCTTTGTGCCCTTCCCTCCTTCCTATTACTGATACACACCCCCTGTGGGAGGGCTCTCTGCTCAGGCCCCAGGCTGACTGCACAATCAGACTGAGTCTACCCTGAGAGAGGACGGACACCAGGAGTGTGGCCAGCAGTTTTCAGGCCTTTGGAAAAACTTCAGAGGGTTAGACCAGGGGTCGGAAACCTTTTCTATAAAGAGCCTCATGGTGAGTATTTTGAGCTTTTGTAGGTCACATGTTTTCTGCTCTAGCCACTACATCCTGTGGACACAGCACGAAGGCAGTCATATATAATATGCAAATGAGTAGTCGTGGCTTGGTTCTACTAGAGCTTTATTTACAAAATGTAGCCATCCAGATTTGGTCCACAGGTCATAGATTGCTGTCCCCTGGGCGGGACAGTTACCAACTCAGGTGGTTAGGGCCTGAGGTGTTCCCACTCCTTGTACTTCCCCTCCAAGAAGTGTCTTTTCCTCCCTGGACCCCTAGCTTTGTCATTTCTCAATTAAGGAGGTGGGACCAACACTTTTCACGGGCTATTCTTTCCCCAAAAATACTGATTGTGTACCTGGTAAATTGTGTGATATACGGCATGCACCTCTCTGAGTCTTATTTCCCTTCTTTATGAAATAAACCACTGTGTTTATCACAAGTCTCTGGCCATGCTCCTATTCAGACTGGGTGAGGAGGCCCCTCCATTTGAGTAGGGATCATCTCAGGAGTTCAGGTATAGCAATCCTGGGCACATTTTACCATTCCCAACCCATGACCCTGTTCCCTGTAGCCTCAGATCTCCATAAGCAGTCAACTTGGTCTGGGCCAGTATTTAGCCATCCATACCTTTGGATACCCCGGCTGAATGACTCCCCTGAAAGTCACACACAGCCAGACTACAGAAGCCAGCTTGTCTTAGACCAGGTACAGCATGTTTCTGAGGCCAGTGTGGAGGGGAAGGTTGTCACTGCAGAGGGCCAGCCGGCCATCCTCTGTGTCTGGCATCCTTCAGTCAGAGGCGTCTCCCTGCCTCAATGCTTTTGACATGCACAAACAGGCTTATGGTCACATGATGACAGGACACTCTGTGGCCTTTGCCTCCTAGGAAACATCTTCAAGATCTAAAGAGAGTCAGGAAGCTCTTTGGACCCAATAGAATGCTGCTGGCTTTTATCCTCATAAAAAGAGGGGCCAGCTTCTTGGGCATGACCACAACGAGTCTTCCTCAGAAGATGAGTCGAGTCGCCAGTGGGAGGCCACAGCAACTCTGTGGCCTGACCACAGAAGGACATGCCTGGACAAACCAAGCAATTCTGTCCTGCCATGCTTCCACCCCATGGAGCTCGTGACGTCCCTGTGTTTCCCTGGGGTATTGGGACAACAAAGGCTGTGTCCTAGAGCCATTGTACAGCAGGGGAAGGCCGGAAACCAAACTGCAGGAAGCTCGTTGCTATGGTTTCTCTCAGTGAAGTGCCACAGAAATTGCTTTCTAAATTTTTTTTTATATAAAAAAATGATTTCTGTTTGGTTTCCCCTACCCTGCCAGAAGAGGAAGGGAGAGAGACACTTATGTTAATGTGGACTGTAAACTAGGCACCCAGCTGGACGTCAATCCTCACAGCAAAGCTGCAGGATTTGATGGTACTGTCTCCTATTTGCAAAAGAGAGTATGGAAGCACAGAAGGGTCAAGATATCTGCATGTAGAAACACAGCTAAGGCAGGAGAGCCAGTTTTGACCAAAGATGGTTAGAATGCACTGCTCCTTCTCTTTCCTAACCAGGAGGCCCTCAGCCATAGTGTTCCTATTGTGAGGCTTTGGGATAGGGAGTGGGCTGGAAGAGCAAGGGACGGGGTGCAGGGGGGTGGGGAGCTCAGACTGCCAATGAATGAGTCCCGGGTTGTTGAGATGAGAGGGACCAAGTCTCAGTACCACCCTCTCTCACATTCCACGAAGGACCTGCTTCCACACTGGTGTAGAGGACGCAGCAAGCATGGTTGCCTGGTAAGGATGGGGCAAGAACATCACAACAACAAAGTCAAACACACGGCCCGGCACCCAGGACATACAGGCAAACTCAGCACACCTCCCTCACAGCAGTCCCCAGCTGCCACCTGATGTCCACTCAGAGGCTCCTTTCTGAGCCTATCCCCACCTTTATTGGGAGAGATAAGGCTGGCCCAGGGTAAGATCCCCAAATAGGAGCACCCCTCCTCCATTACATTATTGTGAAAACTGACTTGTAAATTATGAATTGTGTAAATATCAATGACACTAAGGAGTCCTTGGCTACTAGTGGCCTAAACTAGTGCAGGGAGGACCGATGAACACCCAGGGCTCTGGGACTAGCCACATCGATGGTTTACTCTCCAACTCATCCATTGGGCATGGTGGCCCTGACTTGTTGGGAATAGGTTAAAAAAAATTTCCTGCCACTCATTGCTCAGTTGGAGCAGTGATGTGCTCTTCTATCCCATAGGTATTCACCAAACACTAAATCTAAGCTGTTTTCTATGCCAGGAGGCAAGTGTAATGTTTCCTGCCTTCCAGGAGTTTACCACGGCCTAGACCAGAGAGAGAAAGAACCCTCACCTGCACAACTCACTCACAGAGTGATGCCTCGCACTGGTGTGTGCAGTGGATGTCAAGAGACTAGCTAGCATTCACTCCCTGCCTGGAGTGTGTGCACAAATGCATCTGTGAGAGTTCAGTGTGCATCCGGGAAGAGTCCTTGAGAGAGGCTCTTCCAGCAGGGCCTAGTAGGCAGCTAGGACCAGGGGAGGGATACCGTGGAGCAGATCAGGGGAAAGAATACCTACAAAGACACCACTTCTGAGAACTGGAATTGGCAGTGTGTATCTACAGCACGATGTGGGAGAAAGCCAGATGGGACAGGACGATAAGAGATGGGGTGGAAAGGAGAGCTGATTCTTGTCTGTCTGGGTCAGGCTGGTCTCCCCCAAACAAGATGAGCACTAGTCCAGAAAGGACTCTCTCTGTAGACACGTGCAGGTGCAACGTGAGGGTATGTAAAGTCCACATGGGCTTTGGAAGAACTGTTGTCCTCTCTGGGCTCTCACTGTTCTTGGGGTACCCACCCAGCTCTGGCTGTGTTCCGTACTTTAACCCTCGTAAACACTCCACAAAGCAGTTCCACTGTTCCCTGCTTTGATAATATAGAAATTGAGGCTTGCAGAGTCCACTTCCTGCTCTATCCCAGACAGCTGGCCCTTGCCCTCATGGGACAAGAGTTGAAACAGGGAACTCAGGAAAGAAGCAGACCTTAGGGAAACCTGCTCTCTGGATGACATCACTCCCTAAAACCTCCATCTGGCCCTACATGTCTATACAGAGAATTCTTTCTGGGCTAGTGCTTACCTTGTTTGGAGGAAGTAAGCCTGGCCTGGGCAAAGTTGAGGGCAAGAGCCTGAGGAATTCATTTTCTCTACCCTAGGGGACAGTAGCCTTCCACTGACAAAAACTGCTGCCATTCCTGACTGTTGAGGTGGCCTTGGCCCCTGAGCATGCTACCTTCCAGAGCCCATCCTTACAGGCAGAGAACACTCAGAGTAGAAATGAACCCACATTAGGCTGGTCTTCGGAGGTCTTAAGGTAGGTCAGGAAAAAGGGACTTCGAATGTCCCCGATGTAGAGGTGACAGGAAGGTGGGGATAGGAGGTCAGAGGTAGAGGAAGAGCCTGATGCTTAGCTCCATGATCCTTCCCCATCCTGGGGAAGGCACTTGGCTGTACCACCAGGCCCGACGCCCAGAACTGCCTTCCAAGGACTCCTGCACACTATTGCTTTACTATCCCCAGCACCATAAAAGGCTGGCTTGGCTTGGAGGAGGCGCCTGGCCCCAGAAAACTGAAGTGTCAAAAAAAAAAAAAAAGGCAGCCGAGGGAAGAAAGGACAGAGGAGTAGAGGAGGAGGGTAAATTCATATTCTGGGTGAGTTTGTTCCTTCCTATCAGCCTTTGGCCACCCAAGACTTCCAGGATCCTGGGACCTTGCTCATCAGCCCTGGTGGGTCACAATCACCACCATGCTTAGGCTTAACTCCTCAGGAAGAGATGGTTTTTAGCCCCAGGAGGAGAAAGGTGCGAGCCAAAGGCTTTGGCGCACATGTTATTTGACAAGGAGATGACTTAGTCAGCAAAGTGACTGCCAAGAAAAGAGGAGGACCTGCGTTCAAAGTCCCAGCGCCTACCTAAAAGCCAGGTTCAGCGGCGTGCATCTGTCACCCCGGCGTTGGGTGTGTGTGGGTGGAGAGGAGACACTGTATCTCTGGAGCTCACTGGCCAGGCACCCTATCTGAGTTGATGGGTTCCAGGCTTAGCGAGGAGTCTCTGTCTCAAAAAATAGAGTTGCAGGAAGACATCTGGCTTTTCCATACATGTACAGGAACATGGGTGTACATAGACACACACATATGTGCATACACCACACACACACACATAAACACAGACATATATCACCCCCACCTCCACCCAAACACGGACATATACCACACACAAACACACATACAAACATAAAACAATACACAGCTTTCACCCTCTGGATCTGATTTCAGGGCAGCTGAGAAATCAATAGCGACCTCCTCCCCCACCCCCATCCCAACCCAGTGTGAGAACTATTCTAGAAGAGGGTACAAAGGAAGCATGTTCTCAGAGATACTGGGTGGTGAGCGGAGATGTCTGGGCTCCTAGTGTGACTTGAATGCTTATTAAGAAAGTCGCTTCTTTCTGATCTTCATGGTATCCATCTTTGTCACATGAGTATAATAATGTTTACCTCTGAGGATGGAGAGAAACATTTGAACTCTGTAATACTGTACTTGTTACAAGTAGGTGCTCACTAAGCAGGCATGTGTAGCTCTAGCTACAGGGCACAGTGTGGAACAGAGACTCTGATGTCACTACCACCGAGTACCTTCTGGGAAACTCCCTCTGGGACAGTGGTGTTCTTTATTCTTTGCCTCCACGGCCTCTGCCACTCAAGGGAGTGGAGCCACATCCACTTTTTCTGTCTGTCTTTCTTGCTTGCTTGTTTTCATTCTTTCTTTCTTGTTTTATTTTTCAAGACAGGGTTTCTCTGTGTAACACTCCTAACTGTCCTGGAACTCTATAGACAAGGCTGGCCTCAAACTCAGAGATCCTCTTGTCTCTGCCTCCCGAGTGCTGGAAGTAAAGGCATGCGCCACCACTACCTGACTACCCTCATGGTTTCATCCAGTTCTTGGCTATAGTTCTGTCTGCTTTTTCTTTCCATGTACTAAGCATATGGTATGCATGAGATCTCATATTCCTTTGAAGAAAGTCCAAAGAGCAAATAAACAGACGCATAAACCAGTGTTCTGCACTGTGGGCAGCTGTCTGTTGCTCTGCCGGAGACCAGCATTCTCTGGGCTTGGAGATATTACATGCTTCCAATTGGGAGCTTCATGGTTCCCTGGCCCTAGACCCCAGTCCCCCACCATTCCTGGACAGTGGGCACTATATATCCCCAGCCCATCCTGAGTCCTAGCTGACCAACATGGGAAATAGCTCTCAGCTTCTCCCTAGATCCTCCACAATCTCCCTCTGCCTGCAAGTCTATGCCAACTCCCATCAGCACAGCTTTCCCACTTTCCATGTTCTGTACCAAGCAGACAGAGGAGAACCTCCCTGGTCACCACTTGCCGGTCACTTACCCCTGGTTCACGGACCCCTGAAAACACCCCATGAGGCCGGTCCTATCATTACAGCTTCTTCAGGAGGCAAATAAACACACAGGGAAGTAGAATAACATACTCCACCAAGACCAGGAGGCGGCAGAGCCAGAATTAGAACAAAGGTTAAGGCAAATGTGCCAACCGTGCCACTTGGATCATCACAGATGCCCAAGTAGACCTGGCTGGCTGCTGGAAGGCTGAGCTCGCCAGTTTTTCATCCAAACAAGCCGCCAAGGTCATCAGCGAGCAGGAGGGAACACTGGTGTGGGTTCAGTGTCTCAGGAGTCTCAGTCCCTCACCAGTTGGCATATCATGGAGGGAGAAGGTACTGGTACAAAGGCACTCACTGTGGCCAGGGAGCACAAGTAAAGGAAGAAAGAGAGTTGGGACCGCAGAGCTCTCTTCAAGGGCTTCCCCTCCCCCACCAGTGACCCCAGAGACCTCTCCCTAGACCTCAGTTCTTAAAGGCATTCTTAAGAACCTCCCAACAACACCATCCTTTAACACTCAGACATTTGGAGGACATGCAAGGCCCAGACTACAACAAGGCTGTGCACAGATAGGTGGAGAGGCCTTTCCTGTGGCTTTATGAAAATAAAAAATATGGAGATGAAATGAAATGACACCAAGTGCCTAATGTCTTAAGCACTGACTTGAGATCTGATACCATACTGTGGCCAGGAAGGGTGGTTATTCCACGTATCGTAGTCTATTGGGCACTGTGTGTCTGGTACCAGGCTCAGCACCCTCCGCCCAGAATTCCCTCCACATCCTCACTCGGTATCCCCTCTGCTGTCTCTAGCTCTTCCCTGTCCATTCCTCATTCCTAATTGCTCCGATGCAGCTCGACCATCATTCCCAGCAAGCCTACTCTTCCATCGTGCTCTCTGCCCATTACAGCGGCCTAGTCGGGAGTGCCTTCCTTTGTTCGGGGCATTCTTTATAGACATGGAACCTCACCCAGCCTCAGTTTCCCCCACATGCAGAGAGAGCTAAGCAGGCAGCAAGAACTCCTGAGCTAAAGAAAATTTACCTTGTGAAAGGGTCATAGACAAATACTGTCAGCATGTCAATATGCAATGGAAGTAGTCCCTGACCTGGTAGAGCCTGAAATGCTACAGTCTAACCCTTTGTGGTGAGAGTAAGGGAGCCATTAAGGCTCAGGGCCTCAGGCAGATGCCAAGGAAGCTAGCTGGCTCAAGAGAAAGACAACTGAGAAAGAGGCAGAGGGAAAAGGTCACAACCATATGCTGGGTAAGCACAGGACTTAGGAAGTCTATGGTAGGAGTTTAGTCCCCAGGACAAGCAACATTTTCCCAAAGCCATCCTACAGAGAGTGACCCCAGCAGAGTGGCAGGACCTAAATGCTGAATAAGATGAGGGGCACAGTAAGAAGATGCCACTGAGAAGTCAGACCATACAGGATGGAGGGATGCACATGCCCAATGTACCAGGAACACTGTGTATAAGGATTTGGAAAGTGTCAACCAATTATTGGTGCATCACACACAAGAGAATCCAAAACAGATCCAGTTCCAAGATGCAGATGAGAGAGACACAGTCAACAGCACAAATGATCAACACTGTCTCTAAGGGCTGGCTCCAACACAACTTGGAAAGAATCTCAGCCCAAACTCATCCCACCTTTTTGGAGTACCCACGTAGCAGGGGAGGTATCTGACTGGCCATCTTTAGAGCATCCAGAAGCCTCAGCATCTTGGCACAGCATAGATTTTAAGGAGATGGGGTCCTGGAGAGGGTCTGGCATCTCTGGATACAGTGCTCTGGGAGAAAGGAGCTAGAAAGGCTCCCTGAGACTTTCTCCATAAGCTACATTAGCATTCCAAGAAGGCTGTACAGCCACAGTGTGGCTGGAAAATGCTTAGGCTGCTGGGAGGCAGGGTGTCATTATTTATCCACACAAAATGCTCTCTGGTTATATCTTTATTAACAGTTTCCTGTGGGCTCGGCAGTGCCCACAAGCCATGGCCTCACCTCGTTGGCCACTCCTGCTTCCTCCATGGCTGAGCTATAGATAGCTTCAAAGGTTGAGCCTTCCTGTGGTTACTGAGAACCAGGTAATTAGCACTCGTCTCATCCCTCCCTCACCTGCCCAGTGAGTCAGAAATGCTGGGTCAGCAGGGCCTGCTGGCCTGGCCTCCTAGGAACTTGAGACATTCTTGGGGACAGGCTTGTGGGTGGCCGCAGGTGGAGAGCTGCAGCGCTGCTACCCATTCTTGGCATGTGACAGAAGAGTAGGCACTGTCCCCTCTCTACACTGCTCCCTGCACCGGCAGCACAAAGGAAGGAGCAGACGCCCGAGCCTGATACTCATCAGATACCATGCAGTGTCTACTGTCTCCTAGATGCACCAACTCCCACAATCACCCTGGACTGTGTGCGAGCCCGCTGCTGTCATCTGCACACGGCTGACAGTAAGACAGAGGCGGGTAACTCACTTGAGGCTGCATTGTTGGCCTGTGGTAGAGCAGGCAGAAATGAGTGAGGGAAAAGAATGGGTTTCGGGAATAGGGAAGAATTAATGAAGTTGAAACCAAGACCATCCCACCTGTCCATCATCTGTCTGCTAGTCCTTCATTTCACTAGCATCCCAAGAGGATGGACAAAAGACTGACATTCAGGACAACTTCCTAGTTGTCTCCAGAGGGTATGTCACATAGAGGAAAAGACTCCAGAAGGGTTAAACAAGAAAGTACCATCAGCGGCATGCACTCTGCTTCCCCAGAGGCCCTTTTGAGACCTCACAAGAGTGTGAAGAGCAAGCAAGCTTACCTCAGCCAAGATGCTGAGTAGCCAAGCTTGGTCATTGGGACAAAGTGGCTCCACATCCCTCTTCCACTTCAAAACAGGGATGGGTCAAGGGCCTGAATGAGGATGGACAGGATGAGGGGACATCCACCCTGGATGGAGGCAATGCAAGATACCAACTGAGCTATAAATACAGCTCAGATCACCAGTGTAGACCCCAAGGTTGCTTTCCAAGGTCACTGATAAAAAATGTTTCATAAGAAAACAAGAATTTTACGGTATAATACAAAAAGATCCCTGCTTACATCCTCAGAACTTTCATTTTACTGCCACCCTATCTCTGCCTGTCTTTTTCCTCCCAGAAGGGAGCTGCTTCACCAATGTTGAACCCTTGTCCTCACAGGAGAAGAGAGGTTGCTGCGACTCCAGGCTTGGCTCCAGAGCTTTGGCTGAGGCTTATTCCAGGGGAAACTAAGAGCTGCAAGGAGGAAGGCTTTGAGTGCCTTTGGTGGCTGAAAATTCAAATAAAGGCCTTAAGTTATATTGAAATTTCTGTTGGCTTCTGAACGGTTTCTAATCAGACACTGCCCATGGTCCACTGTTTCACCAGATCACGCTTTGAGCAAAGTAATCTCATAGCAAACTAATCTCAAATGTGTACATGCATGGATACTTGCCCAGTCATTTCTCCTGTCCCCCAGAAGTCAAGCATCAGCTTGCTAGTTCATCATCCATCCATTTCCTAACAAGTTTCTGTTTGTGCACTGGGCTGAAGGGATCCAGGATGGATCCAGCCCTTCTAGTCTCTGAGCTCTATAACCCTCCTCATCTACTCTTTTCCTACCTCCTGATACCCACAAGGGGCTATTCTTGCTAGTATCCTCAGGCTTGAAGATGACACCACCTGCTATATGTATACATGGTCAGATGTCATAAGGCAACTCTTCACTGTCTATCCTCACTGCCTGAATCAAGTACCTCAACATTAAGGAGAACATCTGCTTGAGCTTTCTGTTGGGCATACAGAGAGCCCAGCACAAGTTCTGGCCCAGAGCAGATGGTAGTGAATAATTCTGCCTTTCCCGTCAGCTCAGCCTTGCTGTATTAGCCAATGGTCAAGAGCAGAGCCCCTCCAGAAAAGGACTAGCTTTGTTCACTTGGTTGTGGCAAGATGGACCTCCCCTTGCTGATGGAGAGGCTGCCATCTTCATAAGAGTTGGTGACGGTGTGAATAAGCTGAGAGGGGCTGAGTGTTATATGGGGGCAAGGAGCTGCTGTGGGAGGGAGGGAGGAAGGGAGGGAGGGAGGAAAGCAGGGAGGGAGGGAGGAAAGGAGTGAGGGAGGGAGGCTAGGGAATGGCTTCTGAATTCACTAGAATCAGCAGCTTTCCCCACTGATTATATGTAAAAAATAACCTGGAGCATGGTTTAAAAATACTAATGTTGGCTTCTGCACCCCACCCTGCCCCAAACTCTGATTGCTGGAGTAAGGCCTGAGCATCAGCATGTTAAAAGCTTTTTAACCGTTCATTATCAAAGGTCAAGCATGGGCTCTATAAACTAGAAGAAGGTGCAGGTGGAGGGAAGGGGGGTAGGGGAGGTGAGCAATAATATCTTAGCTAGCATGCGTCAAGTTTCTCAGTATCATCTAGATTAAAAAACACAAACAAAAACCGAACAGGCTGGGTGGAAGGGCATTATCTCAGCCATCAACACACACAGAATGTGTGATAATACCTCACACAATCTGACTGGAGTCTACCCAGCTCCACCCACACTGGAGGCCATCACCTCAGGTCTCCCTGCATGATGACGGGAAAGCAGTGACCAATCTCCAGTGCACACATAGGTTGCTGGGGGTGGGGGTGGGGTGAGGAAGACACTGGACAGAACCTCCTAAGAGGAAGGCATCATGATGGTCCCAGAAAAAAAAACGGCTGTCTTCAGCAAATGCTTAATGCGCCCTTGCTCAGTGCTTCCCAGTATTGATAGATGTGTGTCAGACCTCCGTGCTGTGTGCAGTGTGGAGCATTAGGAGTTCCAGGACAGAGTGGAGGGAGGTTGGAGGATGTGAATTCAAGGTCAGAGGGAATTGCTACTGCACCAGCTGAACCTGCGCAGCTAATTTAGTTTACAGGAAGAGGGGAAATCATACCTTACCCAAGCGTGTGGGGGATTTGAGCCTTACAGCGTGGGGAGGTCATGGCCTGGCATGAAGGTTCTCAAGATGAGGATGGGATGGTGAAGGTGAGGAAGATGCCAGTCATGCTTCGTTCTCTGAAGCGCTGTGGTTCCTAACCCTATGACGAGATTGTCTTCAATTATACTTGGAATGGATAATAAGCACCTTACTCATTTCTGAGAGTTCGGCTTAAAGGGTTATTTGGCGGAGGGGGCGGGCGGGAAGAGGGATAAGAACACTTAATCAAACATTTCCTTATTAAATTGATCCAATCAGACATGTCTGCTCTTCAGAAAGAGAGAGGCGATGACAAATCTCTTCAAGGATGGGGTTAGTTCTTGAGCTGGTTCTTGAGTCTTTATCTTATGAATCAGAAATCGAGGGAGCAATGACAGAGATGAGCAGCCCAAGCCTCCCGGGGCTTTCCCAGGCAAGGTGCTGAATGCCAGCTATTTCCCTCTAGCTGAAGATTAATACCCGCACTCTGGAGGAGAGCCTCGGGTTTTCTTGGGTTGAGCTGCCTGAAGAGTAGGGAGGGGGAGAGGAGCAGGGCTGTTGCGAAGCTTGAGTAGAGATGTCAGGCGCTCACCCCCTCAGTGCCATCTGCTTCTCCGCATGGCTGCCTGGGAAACGGCATCAGCTCTGAGACGCAGGGGGAATGCTGGAAACAGGGGACTGGGGAAAGAGAGGGTCCCAGAGAGGCATGGGGCCAGAGCTGTGGTCCCCTGAATGGATATGACCTATCTCTGTGTGCGTGGGTTTAACTGGGCTGGGCTTGCTCATTTCACCTGGCCTAGTCTCCGCAGATGCACCCTTTTTCTCAGCTTAGCAGGCCCAGGGGCAAACTCTCCATGCTCAACTCCTACAGGAAGTACAGGCAGGTGATAAGCTCCTAGCATCCCCAGTACCACGATTCCTAGGACTGAGTTCTAGTTCTGGTACTTACTTATTAGCTGAGTAAGCTCCTCCATTTCTCTGAGTTCTAGATTTTTCTTCTGTGGGGATGGTTCTCTAACACGATTGTTCTGAGGATGGAATGAGAGGACGGCCACAAATTGCAAGCACATAGTAGGCACTTAATATGGACCTCTTCATAACCCCCTTCTTTCCAGTAGTCAGACATGATGCCATGCAATAGGCCTCCTGGAAACCTCAAGCTCTTGGGGTGTGGCATCCAGACACAGGTAGGATGAGGCCCAAGAAATGTGTGGTATCTTATGTCCATTTTCTGTGGCAAGTTAGAACCCTGTCACCGGCTCCCTTTAGGTCTTGCTGGAAGCTTTAATGATGGCAGAGCGACTCTGCAAAGAGCTAGGGAAGCTTGTTCTGGGATACACCCTTTCTGGTCAAGCCTGTTGTCATCATTTTGGCTTGGAAAGTGTCTTTCCAATAAATGGTTCCGAATTAAGCTGTGACCTCTCCATGAACGTGCAATGGGCCAGTCATAAGCAAGTCAAGATAGGAACCGTGATGACTGGTAGCTCACAGACAGAGCAGCAAAACAGACAGACCCATGAAATGGGTGGGTCTTCAGTTTGAAGTTCCAGATGGTTTGTCCCTTCATGTCCACCTATAGTAACTGTATCCATGGCGCGAGACTCATTTTCTTCTCTGTACCCAGACCCCAGTCTAAAAGCAGTGGAAGACCAGAGAAAGGAAGTGATCCTAGCCTCAGGCTCCTTACCAAGCTCTGGTCTCCTCTGGTGAGGAGATTGGCTTTTGCCTCCTGCCTTCAAGGGTGGGTGGGCCTCCTTTAAGCATGAAAAAGGACAGTGGAAGTAGCTTTTTGTACTAGAGACCAGGTGGGTGGGGAGCAGTTCGAGGTGTTCTGCGCTGTTGACTCTGGACCAATCTGCTTCCGCAGGAAGGAGTGCTGCCATTAATTAGAGACGTCTGCCTTGGGGTTTGGGAGTGGGGAGTGGCGGCCACACTGCTGTCATCTATCTCCACCCTGTTTCAGAGACTGTGCACTAGAAGATGAGTCTACGTGCCTCACATCAAAAGAGTGCAAACATTCCTGTAGGGCCGGGCTTCTGTTGAGATGGGCAGCTTGATGGTTTCCAAGATGGAGGAGGAAGTGGAGCATAAATGGCTGGGAGACTCATTGTTTTGAGTAGGGAAGGGTGGAAATAGGAGCTCCCATGCTCATCTGATAGAGGGTAAGAAGTCAGCCTAGAAGCAGGTCATGGCAGTTCACGCCATAATGCCAGCTTCCGGGAAGCCGAGACAGAAAGATTATCATGAGGACAACCTGGGCTTCTTAGTGTGTTTCCTTAGAGAAGGAGAGAGAGAGGGGTTGGGAACACTCTATAGATGTTGCTTTATGTTCTCTTACAAACCACTGTCTACATTTGACCCTCGCTTTTCAACATGCTAAGGACTCAGAGGAAAAACACTCAGGGTCTTCTCCCAAAGCACACAGTTAGATTGGAGACAGGGCTGGGAGCACAATCTAGGTCTTCTCGGTCTTCCAACCTCTATGTTATTAGATTTAACAAAGAACAACATTCTGGCGTGTGCTACAATATGGTGGGAACCTCAAAAATATGATGCGAAGTGGAATAATCCAGACAAGAAGAGATAAACCATGTATGATCCCCTATGAGCACCTAAAGTAGTCAGAGTTACAGACACATGGAGTAGAGTTCGTTGTTAGAGGCAGGAGACGTGGCAAAGTATTTACTGGGTAAAGTCTCTGTTTGGGAAATGAAAGCCTTCCGGAGGTGACAGTTGCTGCTACTATACAAGGAAGTGAGTGTAACTAAAACCATCGAACAGTTAGCCCACATGGTAAGACAGTAAATGTCACGTTGTATATATTTTAGCACAATTAAAAGATTGGAGCTGTACAAAAGCTACATCTATCTCCAATGCTAAGAACATTTGTATGGGCAAGATGGCTCACTGACAAAGGTGCACACCCTCAATCCTGGTGCCAAGTTCTTTTTTTTTTTTTGGTTTTTTGAGACAGGGTTTCTCTGTGTAGCCCTGGCTGTCCTGGAACTCACTCTGTAGACCAGGCTGGCCTCAAACTCAGAAATCCTCCTGCCTCTGCCTCCCAAGTGCTGGGATTAAAGGCTTGCGCCACCACCGCCCGGCTGGTGCCAAGTTCAATGCCTGAAACTCACTTTGTAGAAGTCAAGGAAACTGCTCCTAGTACTGTCCTCTGACCTCCACATGTGCACCATGGCACATGTATGTACACACACACACACACACACACACACACACACACAAGACACCTCCCCTATTACAGCTGCTCCTCTAGTTAGAAGGACAACTCCCCGTGGGCTATTAGCCCCATTCTCATGCTAACGGGAGAATCTCTTAGAGTAACACATGCAGGTTGCTCAGCTATTGTACTCAAGATGGCAATGGTTAATAATGACTGTCCACCTGACAGGATCTAGAATCTCCTAGAAGACACATTTCTGGGCCTTTCTGTGAGGAATCATTGAGATTAAGAGTAATGGGAAGATCCATATTAGATATAAGTGGGGTCATTCCAAGGGCTGGGGTAGTCCAGGACTGAGCACAAAGGGAGTTGTGTAGCAGCATACATGGCTCTCTGCTTCCCGACTGCACATCCGGTGTGACCAGCCAGCCCCCCACTCCTGCCTCCATGCTTTGCCCGTCTTGGGGGAATGTATCCCCTTAAACTGTAAGCCAGAATAAACCATGATTTCCTCAAGTTACTTGCCAGGGATTTTTGTAGCAGGTATGAGAAAAATAACTAATACAGATATTTTAAGTTCATGGTGGAACACAGGTTAGCCTGTCTCCTTTGCAGTTTCTTTTTCTGTCAGTTTCTAGGTTAGCGGGTCATGGAGTCAGAGAACAAGGAACCCTGAGTTGAGGCAGAAGCTGGAGGACACCGAGTTAGAGCTGACTTCTGTTAAGATCTGTGACCTTCCCTCCTCTCATGCTTACCTCCTCACCCCCCCCACCTTACCCCCTGCTCCCAGTGTCCCACAGACCTCCCATCTCATATGACTTTATACCACTACCTGTGGTCAGTGGTACGGCGCAGGTTATCCTCTCCATGCTGACTCTCTCCCCATGGACTCCGCCTCTTGTATCCACTCAGTGTTATGTTTGGGAGTCTGTGATTCACAAAGCCCAGGCTAGGAAGCAGGGAGTGATAGTGGTGACTCATCTCTAGCCATTCCAGTAAAAGGAGCAGACTGTACAGGTGTCCAGGCCCTGCCTCCAGGGAAAGCGAGCCCTGCCGGGTAGCCCTGAGATGGGCTGGTGAGGTCAGCACGAAGCTAGCGCCGCTGCCGCCGGCCCTGGGGCTTGTGTGGCCTCCTCTCTGCTGCCCAACCTGGTATTTGCTGGAGCTGGGAACCTGTGTTTACTTTGAACAGCTTGGCCTGCCAAGTTCATACTGCAGAGGGGAATGCAAACACTTTGAAAGAAGGATCCTCCCCGGGGTCCTGCTCTGCAGAACATTTTCTTTCCAAACAAGGGCCATTGGCCTTGAGAGTCTTTATCCCTTAATGGCGGGGTGGAAACCTACTAATAGACTCCTATTAAGAGCACACGCTTCCTCTGTGTAACACCTACTGTACTCAGGCGTGACTCTCAAACTTTACACAGAGTCCCTTGTGAAAACCCCACAAACAACCCTATGAATCTGTTGTGATCTCCATTTTATTGTTGGGGAAACTGAGGCCCTGAAGGGTTGAGTCACTTGCCCAGGGCTAAAATGGTAGCAAATAGAGGCTCAGGGTTTGAACTAAGGAGATCTAGTTTGGATCTCTCTCTCTTATCTTCCACATCTCAGATCTGGAGCAGCAACTAACATCCTCGGTGCTATTGATCCATCAGCTTGCTCTGTATTTCTGCTTCCTGCCTCCATTTCCTGTGGGCAGTGGTACAGCACAGGTTATCCTCATCTATCCTTCCTACCTGAGCTCCCGACACGCCCATGCTTCTGCCCTGACCACTCTCCTCCCAACCTACCTTCCCTCTACAAGTCAAAATCACCTTCAGCTCTCAGAAGTCACAGAGCTCAGTCACCCACCCCACTGCAACAATTGCTGTCTCATGGCCAGCAAAGCCCCAAGTCATCTGGCCATGACCCCTGCTCTGTTTTTCCCTTGACCAGTACACACTTTGCTCTGACTCCAGCATCTGTCCACTCTCTTGTCAGCACACATTCTTCAATCAGGGAGAAATTTGCTCACTTCCTGTCCCAGAGAGCTCTAGCTTAAATATACAACTCTGAAGCTGGGTACAGAGGCATATACCTATAATCCCAGGGCCTAGGAACCTGAGGCAGGAGGATCTTGAGTTTGAGGCCAGTGAGTTCTATACTATTTTAGGTACATGGTAATACATTGTTTCAAAGCAAAACAAGGCAGCTATGCTCTTAATAGACAACTTCTCTGAGCCATCATGCCATTTGATGCTCCTGTATCCTCCACAGAATTACAGTTTGAGATAGTGTGTGATTATATGTATATATATGTATATGTGTGTGTATATGTATATATGTACATACATACATACATATATACATAGAAACTAATATTTCTACTGTGTAATCATGAATATCCTGAAACTCTGTATGTATGGATGAGGCTGTCCTTGCCTCAAACTCAGAGAGACCTGCCTGTCGTTGCCTCCCAAGTGCTAGGATTAAAGGCACATGCCCTCATGGCTGGCACAAATTCATTAGCTTCATTCCTCATTATCCATCTTCCCCACTGGACTAGAAGAGTCAGAAAGTCAGAGGTACATCCATTTACTTCACTAGAGCCTGAAGTTATGAGGGCGGTGCATAGCTGAGCTAGAACCACAGTCCATCTAGCTGCTTTTAGTCTCCCCATCACAGGAGTTCCTTGTTCCAAGATCTACCACCTTCCTCTCATTCCAGATGGACACCCTTGATTCTAATGTCAGTTCAAATCTGACCAATACTGACTGACACATTACCTCTCTACAGATTTCCATGATGTAGTGAGCCCCAAGGCAGAGTCTGACTGCAGAGCTGGGAAGAGATGTAGATGGCTGTTCTCAGCTCTTTAGAGCCCGGTCTAGCACATGGTCCCACTGTCTCTATATAAAGCAGCTTTATCTACAGTGTGGAGTGTGTGTGTGTGTGTGTGTGTGTGTGTGTGTGTGTGTGTAGTGTCCAGGAGTCTGACTACTGTGGTCAGAAAGCTTACACCCTGTGTGGAAGCTCCTGCTTGGCCAACTGGTATGGGTTTGCTGTTTTGCTGTTATACATGGCCAATAGCTAGACGTCTGGACATTTGTGTCAGGGAGAGGCCCTTTGACATTCTGCTTCCTGTTTCCCAGCTCTGTGATCTCAAACAAATAAATGTCTGAAAACTCATTTTTCTCCTCTATCAAATTGAGATAATGTTTTTTTTTCCTCATGGCTGTTCTGGTGGTTGAACGTGTTTAAATGCAGAGGATATGCCCTCGAGAGGTGAGGAATGTTACTAGGCTCTCTCTCTTGAGGCCCTGCCCATCTGGCCTGCACTGGCTGCCATCACTCATCTCCTTGATGGATATGGTCCTAGCTCTATTGGGGTTCAGGGATGGGACACTTTACTCCCAGAGAGCCCGAGGAAGTGGCAGTCGGACACGATGTGGACAGAGGCATATCTCCAGGTACATACAGCCTTAGAGACAACCAGCTGGTGTGGCATAATCAGAGGAATATATGGACATTGAGAACTGAGTTGAGTTCAGATCTATAACACACATCCACCCTCCTTCTCTAGAGCACGGTTGATAGTTTTTGTTCTTGCTGTTGCTGTTTTTTTCTTTTTTTTTTTTAATTTTTGTGAACTAGATACATGAAATGACTTCTAGCTGCTCTACTGTGTAACATGGAAACGAATCACACACTCCGCACAAAGAGCACACTTACAGAGACAAAATCCTGGCCGCTTAAGTCTGCTCTCCTGCCTTTCCAGCTCTATTAGAAGGCCACAGTGAGCCCTGGCTCTGCTCTGTTTCAACCATTCTCATGGATTTTCTCTCAACTTGTACCTCAGGCTGGACCCCTGCATCTGCCAAGCCAACTTCCCTTTCCATGGTACCACTTGGACTTCTAGTTATTCCGCAACTAGATCACAGCCAAGAGAGTTCTCAAGTTTCCCTTCTTCCTCATGGCCTCTCTCCCTGCCATTTTCTGTCCACCTTGGGTGGAATTGGATAGTATGTGCGATCCTTCCTTCTCATATGCCGTAAATCCAAATCACAATGTTATTGCTCTACCTGCTCACACACCCTACTCATGTCTCAGACCTTCTACAGCTGTCACATGAGTCATCGCATGTGTCGTGTCTCCCTTGGAGCAGTGCTCCTACAGATGAGTTCATGGGTTGGGCTGGAGCTCCAGGCTGTCCTGGTCCTACTCCTCCTTCTTCCACCACCAGCCTTTACTTTACATCAGCAGCCAGGGAGGTCACACCGGCACATCTGATCGCACCCACCACAGCCCCCAGTGTGTGCACTTGCAACCCCGGTTTGCCTTCCCAGGCTCTGCCACAACCATGCCTATGGCTTCCCTTCCTCCCCGCACAAGTCCACGGTGACCTCCTTTTTGCTCCTTCAGCACAGCCAGCCACCCCAGTCACCAGCTTTGGTTTCACACTTGATTTGCTAGCTGCTCTGCCGATAAAAGCTGTGCTGGAGAGGTCCTCACACCAGCCAGCCTGAGGTGTCTCTGGGGATGACTCATCTCCATTACCGACTCTGGCCCCAAACCACCTGCAGTCTTCCATCTCCTCACAGGCCGGGATGTCCTGACAGCCCCTGTCATGGTTCTGTGTTTTGTCATTTCTGTTTGCTATTTAGAGAGACACCTGGCCTGAAGCAGTGGGTTGAGATGAGTCCAGTGTGGAGAGTGCAGTGGACGCTGCCTAGTCTCTGCAGGGAAAGCCACCCTGAGCCGGGTTGCTCTCAAAATGACTCCTGTCAGCTCTATCAGATGCATCAAGGAGCAGCTGCCCTCTTACTTCTCTGTCAGGGGCCCAAAGGAGCACAAGGCTTCTGACCCTTGTCTTGAATTGGCTCTAGGCAAGATGTGGGGTAGTGGAGTGGCTCTGTCCAAGAGACACCTCCTCAGACTCAGCTCCCAGCCCTGCCAGAGAGGGGTTCATCACCCTTAAGGGGTGACTTAAGCTCTGATCCTCAATTCCTGGTCTGTAAAATGGGGATCGTTGTGGTCAACTCCCTCACACAAGTACAAGTATATCGGAGCCCACAAGAAGCTAAGGATGGTGCAGACGTAACCATCAGCTATTGATGTCATCCGATGCACAGCCACAGAGGGAGCATAGTCAGATGGAACTATTGTGAGTTTTGTGACCAGTTCTGTCCGTCTGTGTCTATAGATGTCTGCATATTCACCTTTGTTTTCTCACATGCAAATGGGCTACTCACAGCGACCTGGCAGGTCGCTGCTCAGTGAATGGCAAGATGCTTGCTTGGCCTTATGAGAGGCTTAATAGAAGCCAGTCCTGTCCCTTCTATTCCCAGCTCCCCTCTGAAGCTTGTCTCTGCACTCACAGCACTCCCCTCTCTCTGCTGTCACACTGAATAAATGAAGACGTTAAGTCAGTGCGTGCAGATACTTTAAGAATCCAGGCTGGTACATTTCCCAGGTTCCTCCACCATCCATCACGAAACATTAACAAGAGCACTTAGAGAAAGGCATCAAGGATAGAACTAAGCTCCTCCGCAGCTTGGTGGCTCTTGTGCCAAGTGTCACATGCTATTGAGGACGAGGGCAGGAGAGGCTGAGCTGAGAGGGGAGTCACTAAGGGTGGTGGTGGGGTGGAGGGCGGACGGTGCTTGAGAGGCTGTGAGGGGCTGGAGCTTGTTGCTGGACAGCCCTCAGCCTTCCTCTGAAGCTTTCACAAACAGAAAAGCAATGCTTGGTAGATTGAAGAGACACAGCAACACCCCCAAATGCTCCATGGGCTGAGCAAATTGTAGTCTGTGCAGATTACCCAGCAGGCCACAGCCCGAGGGAGAGAGGAGTGAATTTACATGTGCTGCCATGGAAGCCACCTGGTGAAAGGGAGAATGCTGGGCACAGACTGGCTCTCTTTGTGCTGGGAAGTTCTATGGCTGTACATGAACACAGGCACACACAGATGTATGGGCAGGACTGTGCCCTCCCCCCCCCCCCAGTCTGTGAGCTGGAATTCCTGTGTTAGCCATAATCCTGCTCCACCTAGGGTGGAGAGCTCAGACCAAGGTGAAGCCCTATGTTCTCCAAGGACCTGAAGCTTCCTGAGAGTCACTAGCCAACTGATGCCAGCCACCAGCCACCTGCGGAACAGCAAACCAGTTCTGAAGACCTGTTTCCAGCCTTCGAGTGGAAGGGTCTTCCTGGCCTATATATATTTGGAGACCTCCGTTAAACTTTGAGCCTTGAACAGAAATCTAGTCTTGGCTCCATGTTTTTCTCGCTGCCTTCCCATATATCCCCAGCTTCCTTTCCAGGTACCCGGTTCGAATGTGCCCGCGGCTACACAGGACTACGAACAGCAGTGGGCACTGGGGGTGGGGGTTGGGGGTGGATAGGGAAAGCAACCCAGAGTAGTCACTTGGTAAGAGTAGATGCTGAAACTCTATTTCCCTCTTTTGGTTACATACAGGTCTCCGTTAGTGATTGTTTTGCACATGCATTACTTTGGAAGATGAGGGGAAATGAAACAAAATAAGAAAGGAGAAGTTAATTCTGCAAGGGTCCCTGGGATTGGGCCCAAGACCACCCCCACCCCCCCAAGCACTCTGGCAGCATTCCGGAGCCTGTTGAAGTTGCTGAAGGAAGGCTTCCATTAGCTGGGGGGCAGAAGGGCACACAGACAGTAGTATATCTTGCAATTGGCTTCTCTTAATAGGCTAACATGTTAGATTCAGCTCATGCATTGACTTAGTGGGTGAGATCCTTCTCTGTCCCAGGATGCTTGGTGGCTCAGCACCCAGAATGTAGCTCAGCTTCTTTGCTCGGGCACCTAGGATCTCTCCCCACCCGGAAGACCTACCCGATTAGAACTGCATCGATCTGAGGTTGGAAAAAGGCATGTTTGGTTCTCTTTCGTGACACGCCCTGCCAGAGACGGTGTTTAGAAACAGATGGTGTCTGCCAGGACTCCCATCTGCTCTGTCTTTCCCGGAAGGATGAAGGTGGATGGCAGGTTCATCTTCCCAGCTTCTGCTTCCAGGACCCTCTGTGGGCTTTGCAAATCGCTCAGGTTACCAATAAGATTCTTATCCTGGGTGTTCATCTCGGCTGCAGCCACGGTTGGACATGCTTGACCTAAGTACGTCTTTACAGTGAGAGTTCAAAGCCACTGCTAGATGTTTCTTTGATAGAAGTGGACACCGAGGCCTGATAGGCATAGGGTAAGGGTGGGGGGGGAGGTAGTGCTCTTGAATTCTAGGCAAAAATATGCCTCACCCCCAATGGTCCAAGGTCACTCTCTCGAGCGGATGCTCAATATAAACCCACAAAAGTCCTGCCAGGAGTACTGGCATCTTTGTCGCCTGTCCCCCAGGGATGTGCACTCAGGCCTCTTTCCCTTAGGGGCCTGATAGACTAAAAATACCCGAGTCTACCTCCTCACAGCCCGCCCCCCAACCCTGAGGAAAGCCATTCTCCCTGGAGAGTAGCCATGAAGGGCATCATCCAGAAAAGCTCCTCAAGGTGTCCAGTGGGTCTATACGATGTGCCTGCTCAGCAGAATGGAGTGGAATAGATGTTTCTTTCAGGAGCCCCCTGACTCAGACTCAGACGATGATGCTTGGGCCCCTTGTGACCTGAGAAGGCAGATCTCCCTCTTCAGGACAACTGTGCCGAGCACAGTTGCTGATTTACACAGAATGAGATGCACCGTTGGAAGTGTTTCTAAAAATGTGTGGCTTCTGTCGCTGCCGCTGCCGCCGCAATCCAGATATAGGTGTTCCCGTTACCCCAAAGACTCTCTGAGCTTTCATTCCTAGAGCTTAAATTTCCCTTTTATAGAATTTTGCACAGATGGAATTATTCTAGATGCAGATTTTTCTCCTTGGTTTCTATCTCCCAGTATAATATCTTTGAGATTCATTTATGTTACTCATGTGCCTGCCGGTTGATCCTATTCATGGCTAGGTAGTATTTCACAGTTGAATATGTAACAATCAGTATATTCACTTCTTAATTGTCGGGCACTTGGCTTATTTCCTGTTTGGGCCTATAGCAACTGATCCTGCTATAATCACGTGTGAACAAGTCTTTGCGTAACCGTCTGTGTTCTTATTGTTTACCTAAGTCCTTAGTTTGGAAGGGTTCAGTCATATGGAGGTCTGTCCCCTAGCTGAAGGCACCCATGATCAAGTACCACAGCTGAGAGCTTTGGAGCCCCGAAGTCTAGAACCAGAAGCACCAAGCTCCTTCCGGGACCGCTATAGGAGGATTCCTCTCTCCTTTTCCACCTTCCCACAGCCCCTGTCCCAGCCCACAACCTTGGCAGCCTAACTTTATGTCTGCTTCATGAAAGAGACCCTGGGAGATCCTTGTTTCTCCCACTACCAAAGGACCAGTGAACTGCCCAGACACGTGTCCCTGGCCCAGTGCTGATAGAGGACATGTCTGAGGCCTCCCTGGCAGGGCGGTGCACAAAGTACTCAGTCTGGATGCTCTCCAGGACACATGAAACAGCTGTGATCTATAGCTTCTGCTGAGAAAATCCTCCCGCTGTGGCTGATTTCATGCTCCTGTGTACCTGCGTAGAGGAGGACACTGAAAAGAGTTGCATGTACGTAGCAAACCAATTATGTGCTATTTCGTCTGCGTGCCTAGCCTGGGCCATAGCAGAGCTGAATGATTCTAGTAGCATAGGTGTGACAACATCGCTGAAGGCAGCGATAACATCGACGAGAGTGCTGAGTCTGGGGGATTTACAACCTTCTTCTTTTTTTTTTTTTTAAATGCGAAAGCATCTACTTGTCAGGCAATAAAATTTAATTTTTAATAATAACTGCCTTTAAAAAGTAGCCCACAGAATTCTTGGAAAATGAGCAGTTGGCTTTTGCACTGGAATATAAGCCCAGCCCTAGTATCTACACACCACACCACACTGGCCACAGTGCCTCGCAGAGAGGCCCCAGGAACACTCACAGTGAAGCTCACCAGCCGCCAGAACCTCAGGGCTGTCATTCTATGTAAGAAAAAACAACCACTATCTCACTCAGGGGCAGCCAAATGTTGAAGTCCTAGCACCATGTCTGGCCCTTAGCAGTTGGTTGGTGAGCATTCCCAAACTTCTGGAGCAGGCATTGGAAGAGAGGGATGAAAGCCACATGGGAGACATTCCTCATCTCTCCCTTTCAGTAGTAGAAAGGGTCAGAAGGCTGGACTCTCTCTCCACCCATTCTGTGTGCATCAGTGGCTAGACTCCTCACCAAGAATGGGTTGGCTGCAAGACAGTAAGAATTGGGAGACAAGTCCAGGGTAAGAGCAGAAAGATGCAGGTACAAGTCTGTTTCTTGCTCCCATCCCTTGTTGCAGAAACTAGCCAAGCCACTGGGCCTCCCTTAGACAGATGAGACCCATGCTGTCTGCCTCGTGGGGTTATAAGGATGAGGGGTGATGCTATGCTGGAGAAGAGGGGCCCAGATGCCATCTGTCCAGCAGGGGTTGATTTCACAATTAGGCTTTTAGATTTGCAGGCTTGGGAGGATGGGAGAGGTGGAGCCATATGGGAAGCAAAGGGGAGATTTCACCCCAGGTATGAGCTGAAGGCCCCTCCACAGCCTGCAGCAGTGACAGCAGTGAGAACATCAGCTTCTCTATGTCCATCTTCCTACGGAATAAAATATGCAATTTGTGTGTGCTCAGCCCTGCCCCTAGCAGGACTGTGTCTTCTGCATGCCCTTGTCAGCAGGGCAATGGGACTCTCCCTGACCACGGCAGGACAGCAGCTACCACAGCTAAGTGCAGAGCCCCAAAGGATAAGTGCCGGTGTCACACAGCCTCTACTTGGTGTAGAAGGAGCTGGCATATCTGGGAATCACTACCATCTCTCTGTAGCAGTCTACAGGTTGGGGTGGGGATGTCTTTCTGCAGTGTCCGAGGACTGGTGAGCCACAACGCAGGTCAGAACTGAGTTCAATTCCTGGTTCCACCATATTCAAGTGTGTGATTTTTTTTTTGAAGTTACTCCACCATCTCTGGATGCAATTAAAAGCATATGCTTGGAACACGACTGCTATTTGAGAATTTGTGCTGATTTCTCTCAAGTCTCTCAAGCTACTGTCCTCAACTTGAAGACATTCTCAGATGTAACCCATGCTGGGAAGCTCCCTCCAGACTCAGCACTCTAATTCTGCTGAACCTAAGGTTCCTTCTGCCCTCTGCCTTCTGGCAGTTTGAGGGACATGGCACCCAGGACTGCAGAGAATCAGGTCAGACAGGAATCACCTCACTTCCTTGCTTGTCATGTGTGGTTTCCCAAAGTCCATCTGCGTAAAATTCCCAAAGCAGGGGTGCTAGCCATGGCCCGTGACAAAGGGGCCTGTTGTAATGATAAGAATATTTGTATTAAAGATAGAATTCCCTTCTCACACCTCCAGTTCTTCTCATAGTCCCTCAAGGTCAGTTGCAGACCATTGGAACACAAACCACGTCTGATCCCAGTGGCCCCTAGAGATGCTGGGTGTGCATTTTCTGGCCTCTTATAGGTAGGCATTAGCATTTCTGCTGACAGGGCCGAAGCCCAAAGCCTGGGCCTCTTACTCAACCCAATTTACGAAGCCGTGGGATAACCATCCAAGTAGGTTCAGGTCTAAAGACAAGCTTGGGGTCAGGTGCTGTCCCCAGCATAATGCTGTATCACTGTCCTGGCAGTCAGTAGGAGTGTCAATGACACCAGGGTACATAGAAGAAGCTACCTAAGTTTTATATTTCTGTTCTGTTGTTTATAAGCTGTGTGACCCTGCAAACCACATGACCTCTCTGTGTTTCCATCTCCTTAGCTGTAATAGCTCCCTCTACATCCAGTAAGAGCTGCAGTCATGATCACACCAGACAGGCTTCTGAGTCCAGTAGCAAGTGCCCGACACATAGTAAAGGCTCAATAAATGTTAATTCCTCTTAGTATACCACCAGCCATTGATATTCCTTACCAGACTCTATTGATAATTAATTACCAGACTAAGAGAGTCTATCCTATTTTTATAGCCTCAAACTCCTACCAGAGTCGGATGGCAAACCTTGATTGTCAACCTGACTGGTTGAGAGACACACTTAGGAGTTTAGTAAAGCAAACTGTGGGTGTGTCTATGAGGGAGTTTCCAGGGATAACTGACACATGGGACAGCAACTGAGGGGGAAGGACCTTCCCTGAATGTAGGAAGCACTGTCCAATGAGCTGGGAGCCTGGATGGAACTGAAGGGAGGAAGGGGGGAAGGCCACTGGTGTAGACATTCTCCTCCCAGTCTGCTCCTTCACCACATGAGGAGGTGAACAGCTTTGCTCTTCCGCACCTCTCCAGCAAGATGTTGTGCTGTAAGGTGCCCAGAAACAGCTGTCTAGGCCACCATGCCCAGAAGTCCCCAAAGCTATTGGCCAAATAGATCCATCCTCCCCTAAGTTGTTTCTGCCAGGCGTCTCAGTGATAGAAATCTAACACAAGGCACTGTGGTAGACATCACTAATCTATCCCTTCTGCAGACAGAATCGCAGGCCCCAAAGAGAGCCACATCTTAACCTCTGAAGCCCATGGCTGTGCGGCCTGGTATGGTGAGGGGGCCATTATTGGTATGGTGGGTGTGATTAATTTAGAGATTGGGAGATAGGGTGCTTATCTTGTATTATCTCAGTGAGACCACAGGGTCTTTACAGTGAGGAGGAAGACAGCAAGCCAGCCTTCATTATAGAGCATAGTGAAGACTCACTAGCTATGGTCTTTAAACAATGGCCTAAATTAGCCTTTAGACTCTGCAGTAACCAAAGAAATGGGCGAGAAGGGGCTGGATTTTAGCTTAGGAGATCTGGGCTGACTTCTGGTTTCAGCAATGCAAGAGAGTAGCGCTTTAACCACCAGCAGTGACAGATGAGAATGACGTAGGCCTGAGATTTTTGTCAATATGCCACTTCATACAGCTAAGCCCACTTGGCTACTGCAAAACTACAGGTGCAGCTTCCGGTGGTGCCGCACCATGGCCAGCGATGGCACATCTGCCTGTTTAAATCATAGTCTACCTGTCCCGAACTAGGTTACCTCTGGTACCTGCCGAATGAGATGATGGCCACACTGAAGCCTTTTCTGCATCAACTCTTTCAGGTCCAGACCCTCCCCAGGCCTAATTAATAACTGCTCCTTCCTAGAGCTCCCCTTTCTCTGTCTCAACAAGGACGTAGCTTTGGCAGGGGCCCTGTGACCCATTGCTGAGGTGTGCTTGGAACAAAGGAACCCTCGTGAATGGTTGGATTAGATGCAGGGCTGGACCAAGGCTTTTCCCCATCTCCCATCCTTCAGCTTCTGTTTTTTTTTTTTTAAGAGGCCTTTCCACGCAGGGGTTAAGAATAGATGCATGAATTTATAACCACCAGTCTGGGGCCACTGGTAGGAACAAAAGCAGCTTCAGCAATAAGGAACAAAGGGTCTCAAATGGAGACATTTTTCTTCTACTTGTGCACACAGAGAAGCCGCATCGAGGACAGGGCTCCTGGGGTAGACACCAAAGAGGAGCAAATAATGACTTCCAGTTCAGAATGTTCTGACATCAAACACCTTTCCTCCAGCGTCTGCTTTTGAGCTCACCCCACGCAAATGTAAACATGCATTTCTCTGCTCTCTACGTATGTGCCCTTCCTCCAGCTCCAGACGGGCTGCCAAGAATTTTTAGTATGTGCACTGTGCATATGCATGTGGCGTCTCCGCAAGCTGAAACATCATGAGAGGCTTGAAAACAGTCTTCAAGGAGAAGGCATTCAGAGAGAAAGGTATCACATATTATACAAATAGAATTCCTTGGTTCTCAGTCTGAGGTGGTGTGCACCTGCCTGCATAGAGACTGTTGCACACCAGTGTCATGGGATGCATGTTCCCAGATCCAACATGGTTACTTAGAAACAGAAACTTCTGTCTGTGGTATATATAGAGTCATAGGAAGGATCAACATCCCCAAAGCAGGGTGAGTCCCTGCCACACAGCACAGAGGCAGCCATGAGGAAGGCATGCTGATGCAAGATCTTCAGGCCACCCTCTGGAAACAGTCAGAAGACACAGACATAGAAACCAAGGCTTTTCTACGTTTTTGTCTCTCTGGTAGCTTGCCACCTGACTCAGGGACTTGACTGCCAGGAGCTGCCCACTCCCCACAGCAGGCAGCCATGGTGAGTACAGGGTTGGCGCACACTGATAGCACGGTGATCATTTCCCAGGGGCCATGGTTACCTCCTTGATATGTATACACAGGCATGAGCATACAGCTTCACGCACACCCCTGACCGTTTGCAGCTGCTTTTTCTTTTAAACCTCTCACAGAACACGCTCGCAATCCAGGCCCCCTCTGGCTCAGCTATTTCAGGAGCTGGCAAGGATGCTGAGAGCAAAGATATTATTCTGAGATGCTCAACAGAGATCAAAGATGCCCAATCAAAGCTGCTGACTGAGTGCACAGCACCTTGGCACATCAGAGAGCCCAGGTGGGGGAAGGAGTCCAGAATTAATTTTATAGATGGGGATCCAGCCTTTGAATTCAAGGTCTCGCAGCGATGAGCAGTTAGGATCAGGGAGCTAAAAGGAGGTTGTGTTATGTCCTTGGCTCTTTTCATTCTCCATCCCTAAACCCAAGTCATCTTGGAAAGTCTCATAAAGAGAGTCTCTGCTAAAATGCCCTCCAGGGGGGGAACATTTCCAAACACCTTAATGGAACAATTCTTACACTTAGGAAATGGTTTTTTCTTCAGGTAGAAGCCTAAACTCTAGAACTATCTTGGGGCATGACTGGCCAGGACCTGTAGGGACTTGAAGTGTAGGTGGTGGAGAAGTTGTGGGTACTGTCCTCATGGAAATTGGAGACAGGTTATAGGGACCACCCAGGAGAAGGTATGGCTTTTTGTTTGTTTGTTTTAGAAGCAGGGTCTTATAAAGTATTATGGGTTCTGACCTTTCTGCTTCCACCTCCTGAGGTTTGGGATTGCAGGTGTGCACCGCCATGCCTGGTTTTATGTGATATGGGGTGTTGAACCCAGGGATTTATGCGAGCTATACATAACTTCATCTGCAGCCCTTCCCATGGGAGAGTCTTCACTCACAATTTTCAACTCAAGTTTTCAAGTGAGAGAATCCTTCTGTCCCTCAACAAATATAAAGCAGCAATTAGTTAATTAACTCACGGATCTTTATTAAGTCCTTACTATATGCCAAGCCATGTTTTAAGTCATGACAAGATGGAATTCTGCTTCAAAGAAAACGGCAGTGATGGGAGAAGACAGGTTAAATCGTGAATAAGTATTCCGTTTGCTCTAAGTTTTGGGAAGAAATAGAGTACTAGAAAGACAAAGGCAGAGTAATTGGAGGCCGTGCACATAGCCAGCACAGAATCCTCTCTGGGAAATGATGCTTGAGTCTCAAGAAAAGCCTGAAGGCTGAGAGAAGTCAGCCTGTGGAGATCAGAGAGACTAAGTACCAAATAGGGCAGCTAGAGCTGACCAAGTGAGGGTTGGATGAAGCAACACTAGACAGATAGGTTTTGGATGATTCCTGTGGCTCATGGTGGGCTGGCTGCTGATGTTCAACAGGCTCTGGTTGACTGGGTTACAGGAAGGCAGGAGGTAAGCAAAGAGATCAGCTAAGTCTCCTGGCTCTGCAGGCTAAAGATGATGGGCACTTAAATCAGGCCAGTCATGGTGGTGGTAGAGTGTAGGGTTGGAGGGGCTGGAGCAATGGCTCAGTGGTAAAGGGCACAGACTGCTCTGGGTCCAGAGGACCCAGGTTCAAATCCCAGCATTCGTATAGCAGCTCACAACTGTCTGTAACTCTGAGATCTGACACCCTCACACAAACATGCAGGCAAAAGCACCAATGCACATAAAAATAAATACATTTTTAAAGAAGTTCTGAGAGCATGGATGGACTGGCAAGCCTTAGTTGGTAAGGAAAGGTGTTAGCCTTATTGATGTAGAGGGTGAGAGGATGGGTGAATGCTATGAATAGCATTATGACAAAGAAGTCAAGGTCCCTAAAATCAAAAGTTCCAGAGCTAAGAGGGCCCTTGAGATCCCCCTTTGCTTTTAAGAGTCATTGTGACCTGGTTAGCACCAGGGCCTGCCTGCCATGTGTACTGCAACAGCCCCTACAAGACTCTTACTCTGATGGAGAGACCTCTACCTCTTCAAAATGTTTGCCATAGTACCACCATGCTCTGCCCACAGGCTGAGGTGGGCAGACATGCCCACGCCATCCAGGCCATGTGCTCTCCAGGCTAAACATCCTTACTGTCTCAAGTGGCTGGGGCCCAGCATGAGCTTGACATCAGCATCATGAAATCCCTGTGCAGCGTGGTGTCTGCTGTGAGTCTTAGACTTCACACATCCAGCTTTGGTGGCTCCCTGGGGAGTCAGAGGGAAGATGTCACCTCTCCTGAGGTGACAGCATCTGCAGCCTTAAGATCTCAGCCTAGCCCTACAACCCAGAAAACTGGCTGGCTGCAGGCTCACTCTTCTCCCAGAACTACCTTTTCATTCTAAATTTTTCTCTTACAATTGGAAATGGGTAACAGAGCTATATCCCAGAGCAGGCCCTGAAACAGTTGTTTCACTGGATACTGCAGGAAAACCCCTTGATGGGTCCCAGCTTTTAGCCTCTTCATCCACTTCCTGCACCTCTCTCTTCACTTCCTTGCTACACATACGACCAGTTCGGTGTAACCACCAGCTTCACAGGGCAGGTATGGGAGAGTGTAGTGGGTGAACACTTTAGCCAAACCCTGGCCCTGGCCCCCTCTGAGTATGCTGCTGCCAAGACATTAAGGAAATCATGCTTCTGAATTGCCCTCCTTGCCCTGTATCCAACGTGGAATCAGGTAACCCTGGAAGACCCTATCAGTAATGGTTTATTTTTGTTCCCTCTGATCAGTGGGTTGGTGCGGTTGGCTCCCTAGAGAATCAATCTAAAAATACATCAGCAGAAAGCATCTCTCCCACGTTCCATCTTAATCAAAGGCGGGGAAACTTCTAGGAATAAATATGTCCTTTGTTGTTAAAAGACTAGGAACATTGTACCATCTACATGGGGTGCCAGTCCTACAGCTCGATGGTTAGGAAGCTAAAGATAGCAAGGGAACTGGAGGAGAGGACTTCAGGGAAGTTCACAGTGGATGTTCAGGTGATACTCCCAGAGGGTCTGACTCTGAAATGAGCGCTCCGCGGCCGACACACTTCTTCCAAGCTGTAAGTGAACTTCACTTACTAAGTCAAACAATGAAGCTGAGAGGGGCTGCACCCCAGCTCTTCAAGCACAAGTCATACTATTTGGGGAAAGGTTTCAGCCTCCTGAAGGAGCCATCCATATCGGAGGATGGCGGAACCTTCCAGAAGTCCCAGTTCTTAGATGCAGGACTGGAGCCATCCCTATGAGCAGGACTGTCCAAGGACAACCGTCTTAAACCTGCCATGTTTGCTCTTTCCTATAAGGAGCAAGTATTATCTCCATGTGAAGATCAGTAAGTTGACCTCAACAGATATGCCAGCACTGGTACACCCTTGGAAGCACGCCTACCTCACTGGGCCTTGGTTTCTTTACGCTTCATAACAGAAATCACCTTCTACTGTCATTATGATAAAATGAGTTGGTGCATATCACCTCCTGTGTTTGAAGTGTTTGGAAGAGTATCTAGAACAGTGTATGGACTTAATGTGTTTTAGATACTAAGTAGTTTCTAAATTCAAATCACATGGCTACTTATAGGCAACATGCTAAACTCTGGTCTGCTTTACTTCGCATTATTGCTTCTAGAAAGTTCTGCTTTCTCAACCACAGTGCTTACCATCTGTGTGGTAGAAAGCACGGCTATGTAGGCCCCTGGCTTTTCTATTACTCCTGTGACACTGAGTGAGGCTGCTCTGCTGAGCTATTAATAAAGGGAGAGAATGGCTCAGCCCTTGTCAGGATGCTTCATCCTCAGATTGGTCACATGGTCTCAAAGGAATAGAATGGCAGCTCCTGTTGACACCAGATGGGTTTGTGAGGGGACTCAAAGAAAGGGGGTTCAGGGCAGACACCCCTGTGAAATGTTCATCACAAGCATACAGTGACATACGCATCTCCCAGAGCATGCCCTAGACTAACACACAGGGCAGTAATTGAAAGGTGTAATGCTCCATAAGAAATCTGTGCGTGTCTTCTGCTTCGTATTTAGTCCCGGTACTCGGCCCATGGATTGCTGATGCCTACATTCAGGATGGGTCTTCCTATCTCCGTCAACCTTCTCTCTGGAAACCCCCTCATACGCAAATCCGGAGGTGTGATCCCAAATCTTGTCAAAATGGCGATCAAAATTAACCATCAAATTACCTCATCTGGCCTATAGCAATATTTTCAGCTTCTGATGTTGAGCAGATACGTCATCACATTTACGAGGTGTGGATCCACCTCAGGTGGGTTCTGAGGCCCTTATGGAACATCCTGAAAGTTGTGAGGCAGCCTGGGTCCCAGTACCCTTTGGAGAAAGGGAAGGAGACAATGCTTGCATAGCTTCTTTCTTAAACGAATTGGACCATCTCTTCCAGGATGAAGTAAGCTTGCAGCCCATGCCCAGAGCAGCTGCTTTCTAGGTAGCATACTCCCTGTTAGATGAGCTACAAGTCGGACCTTCTGGACTATGTTGAGCAAGGTGAGCCACAGACCCCAGGCCACCTTAAAAACATTTAGCTGCCATTTAAACTTATTTAGATATTTGTTATTAATGTGTGTGGGTGGGGGGGAGGGGACATGTGTGCCATGGAACCTGTGCGGAGGTCAAAGGACACCTGTGTGGAGTTGGTTCTCTCTCTTTCTACCTTTAAGTAGATTCTGGGGTTGAAGCTCAGGTCACTAGGCTTGTGAGCACATTTATCTGCTGAGCTATCTCGTGTACCCTCCCCCAGTCCCTTCTAAGGATAAGGTAAGCTTCCTCTGGTGCTCAGGGGGCAAGCCTTTGCATGTCCAGGAAGTGACAAGGCCATAAGATATGGAGAACAGCATAGCACACAGCCACAGACCTGAATATTAACAGAACAATACAAACGTGATTTGCCAGAAAGTCCCAAAGCAATTAGGTTTGTCAGCCAGACCCCCGACAGATAAGATTCCAACTTGCTTCCAGAAAGTTCTACTTCCTCAAGTGCAAAGCTTGCATTTTGATTCCTATGAACCCTAACTGACAAGATTTGGACTTGTACAGAACTCTCAAGCTATGAAAATGTTGCATTTTCACAAATAATGAGGTTCAATTAGACAGTGAACAGACCTAGGCCAAATTCTGTCTGAACCTTCGCTGCATCGCAGACCCCAATCCATGACCATCAGTGTCTGTGAGGGCAACTGTCCACCTCTCCTCTTCTTCCCAACACTCTTTGCTCACTTGCTCCTAAAGGAAGCTGATCCAGAGTGCTGGATGGTCCCTAGAGGAAGCTTGCCTGGAGCCCTGGGATGCTTTTCTGCCTTGTTGTAAAGCCTCCAGTCTCTCATAGCTCCTCCGCACTGGGGGAGCAATCAGACTCTAAAGAAAATCGGATTGTGTCACTTTGCCTCTAAGCTCGTCTGCTGACTTTGCAATATTTTTTGCCAAGACAGGAACTGCCTCTCCTGGCTTACATGGCCAGGGCTCTGCTCTGCCTTCAGGCACAATCCTATCTCTTGTCACTTCCTGTCACATAACTCTTGCTTCAACTTCCCCAATTCCTAGAAAATCCTTTCAGAGATGGCACAGAGATTGTTTTGCACACATCCAAAGCCATTTTCTCTTCCTCCTGGGGGCATGGCTGTGAATGATGGATTCTGAGGCCCTAAAGTACCTCGTTGCCAGAATCACAGTCAGGAACAGAACCACCAGAACCATGTGACCAAGACTACCAATGCTGGACCACAAAAGGAGCAGGAAACCTCCCCTTTGTAGTTTTCTTGTTTTTGTTTTTGCTTTTGTTTTTCTTTGAGACGGGATTTCACACTGTAGCTCTGGAGCAGGGTTAGGGGGTGGAAGGGGGGGGATATCCTCCTGTCTCTGCCTCTTAAATGCTTGGGTTACAAATGTGTTCCCCAAAGCCTGACCGAGAAAAGAGGTTTATGGTATAGAATGGTTGTAACTCAGGGGGATGTTTGCACAAGTACTTAGTTAGTTCCAACAAATGCAGGGGTGAGTTCTTGTAGCCAGGAGTGACTTATGGAAGAAGAGTCTATCCTGGCTTACATTTTCAGAGGGCTAAGAGTTCATCTGGGGCAGGCAGGCCTGGAGGCAGGCACAGAAAGCTGAGAGGTCACATCTCAGCCCCAGAGAGGAAGCAGAGGGAACAACCTGGAAGTGAGACAAAGCTATGACCTCTCAAAGCCCACACTCAGTGACACGCCCCCTCCTCCAGCAAGATGGCAGCTCCTTAGGGCTCCATGACTTCCTTAAGCAGCACCACTAACCCGGGACCAAGTGTTCAAGTACATGAGCCTCTGGGGGACATTTCTCATTTAAACCGTTTAAACCGCCACAGCATTAGCTGCAAAAGCTTCTGCTGGAAACTCCCAGCAGAATGGCAGCGATATCTGCCAGCATTTTAATCTGATGAAGGTTTAACATCAGAATGTGTAAGGAAATTAATAAATACCTCAGTGACAGCAACAACCGGGTCATCTAATTAAAAGCGGGCAAATTACTGAATATATCTCTCAAAGAAAATGGAAATTTGTAAATACGTGAGTCAATGCCCATTATCATCAGTGATCAGAGAAACGCAAATCAAAAATTGTGATGACATCGCATCTCAGGTACGACCGCAATGATCTTAAAAAAAAAATCGCTAAAACAGACTAAATATTGCTAAGGAGTTGAGGCAAACAACTTCCCACTTGCTGCGGTAGGAATGTAAAATAGTTCCTCCTCTATGGAAAGCAGAGCAAAGTTTCGGCACTAAAATAGAACCCGCACGTGACCCAGCCACTCACCTCCTGCATATGCGCCCGAAGGAGACACAGTCAGCCCAAGCGACACCTGCGCACGTGTTTACTGTGGGATGACTATCAGCCGCTGAGGTGTCAGCTGATGGAGCCAGCGGATGGATGCACCGCAAGCTCGTGCCACATACCCAGGGTGGACACTCTGGGGCACAATGGATGGGACCGGAGGACATGGTATTGAACAGAATGAGCCAGAGACGAAGGGAGATAGGACAGTGTACTCACCCAGTGTTATGTGGGTGGCAGAAGAGAAAACATGGACCTGAATCTGGACTCCTGGACATGAGTCCCAGGGGTGGGGGAGGGATGGGGGCGGGGGTGGGCGGGGTAGGGGTAGCGCAAAGGGAGGCTAAATTTGATCAGTGCCTATTGTATGCATGTGTTCAGATACAACACTGAACCTCATTAGTATGTACAATTAATCCATGTTAATGAGAAATGCTATAAATCACTAAAAAAGAGCTCTATTTTTACAACAGCCTTGCTAAGTTTTGTGTGTGTGTGTGTGTGTGTGTGTGTGTGTGTGTGTGTGTGTGTGTGTGACTATCTCCATCTGGCAAATTAAGACGTACTTCAGAGAAGTGAAGTGACAAGCTAAAGGCCACATAAGCCAGGAACCGGTGAATCTTGGAATCCAGACGGGGCCTACCTGTCCCTTGGGCAGGGGCACCCCTGACTACACCTCCAAAGACAAAGGATTTTTTTTTCCTTCAGGAAAGGTGGTGCCTAGATCCAGCAGATATGGGAGGCCCAACCGTAAATGCTTAGCCTAGCAGTGGTCAATGCCGTGGTTGGATGGTGGGGCACGGAAGAGCAGCTATTCTTCACAGCCTGGGCTCAGACGTGCCTGATTTGCGAAGCCCAGACACTGTGGAGACAAAGCCCAGACTGTTTGGTCAGGTTCCTTTGACTCCCGAGGTGAAGCCGAGCTGGGGCCAGAACATTTCTCAGCCCACAGGCAACTGCTGACCAGCCTCCTGGGCTCTGTCTCTACTGGTGACTACGAGGGGCGTCTTGGCTGGCTTAACAGCTCGCAGCCCCGCTGGCAGCTAAAGGCTGGGGGTCCTGGGTGCCAGGCCCCGCTCTGTCTGCAAGGCAGGCAGGGCAAGGAGCTGGGCCAGTAGCCCCAGGCCCAGGTCAAGCCTTTGCTTGCTTCGGCAGCCTGGCATCCAAGCAGAGGCCCCCCATGTGCTGCTGGCAGGTAGATATGGAAGAAGAAGCCAAAGGGGAGAGACAGGAGGAGGCGAGGCCTTTAGAAAACCGCGTTCTGGATCACAGGGGGCTGAATGGGGCCTTGCCAGGCACTGGAGTGGATGGATGGACACGGCGCTCCCACACACACAAAGGAATTCACAGCTGGGGGAGGGGACACAAGGCAGGCAAGCTTAGGACAATGTCAGAGGCCCCGAGACAGCTTCCTTAGGCGCCTTCCTGACTGACTATGTGATCTTCAACATATGGTACACGCTCAAAGCCTCAGTTTCCCTGTCTGTTGAGTGGGACTAATAGTATCTACAGCACATGATTGACGGTGGTGAGCCATGAATTTTGCTGGAGAAAGCTGGTGTGAAATCCCACGAGGGGCTCTGTCCTCCATTAAATGGAGTGGCTATGGGCTCATGGCTTCTGGAGAACACAGATGGTGTCTTCCCTAGTGCTGAGAACGTGTCTGTGTTCTAAGTAGGAGAGAAGCATGATGTAAGCCCAGAGAGGAAAGAAGAAGAACCCTCATGGTGGCTTCGGGGGTGGGGGGAGGGGGGAGGGGTGTCTCTGCAGGCTAGCTCCTTGGAACTGACAGAAGTCAAATCGAGAAAGAGTTTGCACTGTCTAGTGACTCTGAATAACGAGCCTGGATAATCCAGACTTGATAGGAGCCCTTGAATAGCCAAGGAACGCCTGCAGTTGTGAGGGCAAGGCCTATGCAGATGGCACTTTGAGTCGGCCTAGCTCTACAGTAAATACTACTTCACCTGGAACATGTCAGTTAGAGAAGGGCGAAGGATCTGCCTGGGCAAAAAGGGTCTTCACCTCGAAGCCGGCGAGGGTGGGGCCCAGAGAAGTAAATCATATTGCGGTGGTGTACACTCCGAATGCCAGCACTCTAGAGGCAGAAGCGGGTGCATCTTTGTAAATTCAAGGGTAGCCTGGTCTACACAGTGAGACCCTGTCTCCAACTCTACTGTCCATGGCTTCCCATCATCTTCTATAACAAAGGGGGTGGACGGGGAGGAAAATCACCAGGGAGCCCAGTGCCACTCGAGGAAAATACAACCATGTGTTCCCAGGGTGCTGATCTTGGAGCTAGGTCTCTGGGGCAATGTGGAAAAGCTCTTCCCTGCACCCTCCCCCACCTGCCAGCGGGCATGTTCCCTGGTGGGCGGGAGCTGAGGAAAGATGAGAGGGGGGCACCTGGCATGACTGGAATGCCAACAAGCAAGGAACCTGGCCAAAGATGGGCCCGGATCCCGTGTGCTGATGGAGGGAGTGTAAAGTATGGAAACAAAATTACACAACCGAGCTGTCTCCTGGGAAGACGGTGGCTAATTAGATGTCTTGAGGCTTGCGGGGCGATCCTCTAACCACGGGCAGTCTTCACCCTTGGATTGTGAGCCTCAGCCACAAGCAAGGCACCATGTCCAGCAATACAGCCATCTCCTACAACACTGGTGGTCACCAGGGTCACTGCTCAAAGGACCTCCTCCCGGGGGCCACATTTCTATTCGCCAGCTGATAAGCGTAAGTTGGTATACACGGTGAGTTCCAGTTCAGCCAAGGCTGCATAGTTAAGACTTGTCTTAACAGCAACAACAGACACAAGAGAATTGGGGAGGTGGGTAGTGGCCCCAAGGCTGCTCCCCCAAGAGGGTAAAGGGTTTAACGGAGGTGCCCCGGCAGCCTACAAAGACTAAGAATGGGAGACCCTTGTTGTGGACAACAGGGTCTATGGCTGTAGGTAGGGCAGCAAGAGCGGGTGAAAAGGAGAGAAAGGAGAAGGCCATGGGGCCATGCCAGGAGAGGTGCTGAGGGTCAGGCTGAGCACAGGTGATTTAGGGTCACACAGGTACCTTCTAAACAGGGACACGTTCAGGCCCTTCTCTGCCCCTTTCCTAGCAGGATTGTCTGACCGCCCTACCCCTGCCCAGTTGAAAGCTCAGACCCCCCACTGTCTAGGACTGTCCTGAAGATGGGAGGGAGAAGAAGAGAGGGCATGGAATGAATCCCCTGAGGCTGAGTGTGCTTGGGTGTTTACCCATACATGTGCATGTGCAAGCATGTCAGAAAAAAAATCACTGGCATAAAACACTGTCTGAAGCTACTTCTGCCTTCTACAAGATACAGTTCAGTTCCAAGGAATCTTTCTTACAGTTTCCTGATAATTGTTATTCTTTGTGCCTCCTGGGGCCCTGGTCTGGAAGCAGAGGGGAAACAAGAGAGGAGACGTGGGCTTGATTCCCTGACAGCTCCCTGAGATTTGCTGAAGACGGGTGATGAGGGTTAAGGGTGGGACCTCTGGAGTAGAGCAGGGAGCTGCAGACCAAGAGTGGCCACACGTCGCTGTTCTGCAGTCTTAGATTTCAGCAGAGGGTGGTAGCCTCAGGATCTTTTGTGTTAGGCGCTACTTTGGAAGCAAGATGGACACAGCCTCCCTACGCTCAGTGCGGCTTGCTCCCCATGCCTGGGGAGGAACATAATGTCCACT